>OZ005662.1:49327074-49748918 GCA_963930645.1 Salticus scenicus | reverse complement strand
GTTTAGTATGTATCTTATAATTTCGACCAGTGCACGATACTATTTTTGTTAATTAACTTATTTATTTTTTCGCATTTTTCCTAAAGTGTTGGAAATTAAACAAAAATTTAATTTGAAACCAATATCTGAAAACAATTTAATAATATTAATATATTTATAGTTTTATGGTTAAAAATATAAACAGACATTAGAAAATATACTAATAATTTACTTAGTCTATCTGTAGCATGTATAAATTTAATTTAAAACTTCAAATCCAACATGATAATAAATCGGTAAGGAATACTAAATGCTAGTTTCAAACTTTTATGTTTCAAAGAAACTGTCTCTCAACTCAAGACGTATTATGACTATTCACATGTATAAAGAAATAGCGGAAGTCTCGCAGGACAACAGAGTATACTGTTCTGAAAATGGACCACCTTCAAGGAATGTTTTCCCCGTGTACAGTGGACAATGAAATGTCCAAATGTTATTTGTATGAGAGGCTGGTAATTTGTCGCCCATAAACAACCTGCCTTCAGGCCTCCTGATAACAGTCGTACGTCTCGGCGTGGGTCGCCGGTGCCTGCCTCGCAGCGTACTGCTGCTGGGATAGTATGGGCCTAGTCCTTACCAGAATGCAGGAAGTCGCCTTCCATCAAAGTATTTATATTAATAAAATCAGAGTTTTGTCTGTAAATTTGTCAGAATCGAAAAATTTTGCGATTTCTTCACGTTTTACACACCTTGAGAGTCGAAAATTACTTTAGAAAATTTTGCCTGTGTGTGTGTGTGTGCGTATGCGTGTCATCGTGTCTGTATGTCGCTTTTTTTGTCCGGGCATCACATGAGAACGGCTGGGCGGAATTCAACGGCGCTTGGCAGAAACTTAGAACTTTACCCAACTTAAAATTTATCTATCAACTTTTCAGAAATCCCCCCCCCCCGTTCTGCCCTGGGGGGGCAAAAGACAAAAACACATTTGTGCGGGCATCACTTGAGAACGGCTGGACTGAATTCAACAGCGCTTGGCAGAAACTTAGATCTTTACCCAACTTAAAATTATATCTATCAACTTTTCAGAAATTCCTCCCCGTTCCCCCCTGGGGGCAAAAGAGAAAAACACGTTTTGTCCGGGCATCACTTGAGAACGGCTGGACGGAATTCACCCGCGCTTCGCAGGAATTTAGGTCTTTAACCCAACTTTAAATTATATCTATCAACTTTTCCGAAATTACTCCCCTTTCCCCCCTGGGGGAGGCAAAAGACAAAAACACGTTTGTAAGCATAACTCGGCTCCTAATTACTTCACAGTAAAGAAATTGCGCAGAATTCAACGGCGCTTCGCAGGAATTTAGGTCTTTACCCAACTTTAAATTATATCGATCAAATTTTCAGAAATTCCGCCACGTCCCCCCCCGGGGGGCAAAAAAAAAAAAACACGTTTGTCCAGGTATCACTTGAGAACGGCTGGACAGAATTCAACGGCGCTTGGCAGGAATTCAGGTCTTTACTCAACTTAAAATTATATTTATCAGCTTTTCCGAAATTACTCCCACTTCTCCCTTTATGGGGCAAAAGACAAAAACAAGTTTGTAAGCATAACTCAGCTCCTAATTACTTCACAGTAAAGAAATTGCATATGGCGAGACTAGACATGAGTACAAATAATACATTATCTGGAATTTTCGATTTTTAAGGGAAGGGAGGGGGGGGGGGAAATATGGAAAACTCCTGATTTTTGAGTAGACCTCTACCAAAAATGGAACAAATATTTTGAAAAAAGGCTATGCGACTTCCTTAGGATATTTCCAAAAACACATTTTTGTTAACTGGGGTTTGAGTTTTTTGGGGGACGAGGGGGCAAACTCGGGACACACCTTTTAGCGCTTTTGTCCTGAGAAATCTATGGGATCTGCGGTCACGAAATTTGGTGCGTAAATTGTTTATATGTATCCGACCCTTATTGTAACGGGATTTTACAAAATCCCCCCCTTACCCCCTTGGTGTCGAGAGGGCTATAAACACGTGTAAAAACACGTTTTCCCGTTTGAATTCGCCTTAAATTATCTTAGATTTGCGAACTTTGGTGTGTGGATGTTGATTAGGTGTACGCATTATGTACTTTGTCGAGATTTCGCAAAACTACGAACTTAGCCACTCGGTAAGAGGGAGTAAGAATCGGGTAAGTTGCTGCCGAAGGCAGTGGGAACACGGCTCCTCACGTTGCGAGCGAGAAAAGTCTCTACCGACCACAGCGGGAACTTTAACTCAGGTTAATTAATAATGATATGGGATTTTGACAACTCATTTCAGTATTGTGTCCAGCGAAGCGGGCAAAGCCTGCTAGTTGATTTATATCAGTCAAGTGTACAACAATGGATTCTCTCTCTCTGATTTTCTTTCTCCCCCCCCCCCCCCCCATACAGTGTTGTAGTGTACATACTTTTGCTGAGTACACGATCAGATTTTGCTCCCGTTAATCTTTATGTCCCCTACTTTCTTATCTTCGATCGACCAGCCTTTCTCTAAAAGGAAAGGAAAGTTATCAATCATTGTTATTCAAAACTTGTATGTTGCGGTCACCACAAGACTTTCTTCAATATAATTTTACTCAAATTCATGCAGTACGAATTACTTATTAAATTAATCTTTATTAAAATGTGTTCCATGATGAATGCAAACGATTTTTATCTCATAGAATTATACCGAAAGAAAGTCAATTTTGTGCCAACATGAAAAGATTTTTTTTTTTTTAAACTAAGGTTTTTTTTTTTTCGTTAAAAATTAAAATAAATAAATAAATAAATAAACTTAAATTGTCCCAAATATATAGTAGAGCCATTCGTTTTAAAAGTACTTGCAAGTTCTTTTGAAAGATAATAATATTCAAAATTTACGCGCTTCCTTCCCACGTAGTGCATGTAATAACTTTTTTTCCCTAGTTTACTACTACTATTGCTAATAAATCATATTGATTTTACAATCGCACGATAAAAATAACTCTCATTATGTGCATTTATGAGGAATTTTATCCAATATTGTCACGTTAAAAATTTAGAAATAATAATAATAATAATAACAAGATCACAGCGCCACCTCTTGAGCGATTGATCTCCAAATCTAATCAGAACCGGTTTAGGTCAAGGTGCAACTAAATTAAAAGTTTGGTTAAATTTCGTTCATTGGTTCGTGAGATACAGCGTCCACAAAATGTGTCATACCCATACGCAACGCACACAGACATACATTTCCTAAAAACAGTCAAATCGTATCCAGGATATCTCAAAATGTATAAATCCGTCAAAAACTGGAGTTTGAAAATTTTCACTAATTCATTACTTTCTTTTTATATATATAGAAGTCTCGAATACCTTCTACATTAAAGTTATCAAAATAGTTATGTTATCATTATTTCTGAGGGTGACTTATTCATCCTTTCAGCTGATTTTAGCTTTTATGTAGATACGCTAAATAGCAAGCAAAATTTTATAGTGATTTATCTGAAAGCCTAAAGCCAACATTGACGCAATCAAGTAAAAATTAATTAAATCAAACCATGATGCTATTTTAAAAAATAGTATACTTCAAAACCACGGAAACTCTAAATGATGGAATTTGTCTTCTATTAACAATTTTTTTCATGCGCAAAAACAAACGTATTGGGAATTTCAGAATGAAAACTACACAAAAACAGCGAGTCCGCTATTCAGAAATGGCCACTAAATAAATTTTTACTGCAAATAAGTTAATAAATTATAATTAAAAGTTGTAAGTTTAATTAAGAATTAAATTAAGAATAATCTTCATGGGAAAAAAAATTAAATTACCTACGAAAGTGTTCACAGAGTAGAAAATCTTTGTAGAGAGAGGAAAAAAACTAGTTGGCATAGGTGGACTCTGCTCAGTTCCCCATCATATTTATGTTCTCAGAAATTTCTAGTACGAGACATATTATAATCATGTTAAAAGAAATGAATTCGACCAAAGCTTGATACAGTGACAGAATGAAATCCCCGCCTAATAGGCTATCCACCGTTCACTTTGATATATTTATCTTATTCTAATCTATTAATTTATTTTATCAGGGTCAAATCCCTTGTTTAGTTTTCATGCTACTATTTCCAATGCAATAATCCTCAAAATTCAGGTTTACATGAAAAATTTACAATTTCGCTATGTTGATAAAATCGTAAATTACGAATAATTTACGAAATTTTCCTATTAGAATATTCCTATTCAATCATGTTCAAACTAATATCATAAATGTAATTTTGAAGCTGTCTAATTTATTTATGATCCTCAAAATGGAAGTTTTTACTCAATTTTGCCTTCTTCTGACGTGTTAAGTAAATCGTAAATTCCAAATAACTTACAAATTTTTTAAATTGAAAAATCAAGTCTATGATATTCATGCCAGTATCCTAAATAATATTACGAAAGTGGTTTGACATCTTTACGATGAAAATAACCCTCAAGATTGACGTTTATGTGAAATTTTGCTCTATTCTGCCATGTTGAGAAATTCGTAAATTTCCAATAACTTACGAAATTTTTATATTGGAAAATTCATAGTCATTAATATTCATGCCAGTGTCCTAAATAATATTTCAAAAGTAGTCTGACATCTTTACGATGAAAATATCTCAAAATTGACGTTTATGTGAAATTTTGCCCTATACTGCCATGTTAAGAAATTCGTAAATTTCCAATAACTTGCGAAATTTTCAAAGTAGCATATTTATAGTTACTGATGTTCCTTCCGACATCAAAACTGATATTTTAAAACGGTCTGACATTTTTATGGTAAAAAGTTTCCATTTCATGCACGCTTAAGTGAATTTTTTGTCCTATTCTCCCATGTTAAGAAAATCGTAAATTTCTAATAATTTACGGAAATTTTTAAAATCGTTTTTAGTTCGAATGTTGCAAATAAATAGGGTTCTTGCCAGTATCGAAAGTAATATTTTAAAACTAATCTGACCTCTCTGCGATCATTTGTTCGTGAGATATCGTGTACACAGACTAACAAACTAACGGACTAACACACTAACGGACTAACACACTAACAGACACCCTACAGACAGACACCATACAAATTTTGTCATTTTCGGATTCCTCACACCTGAAAAGGTATAAAAAAGTCAAAAAACCGAGGTCAAAATTTTTCACTATTACCTAAGTTCCCCATACCTATAGTATGATGGGGAACTAAAAAAAATTACGTAAAAATGAACTTTTTATGAGTTTCGCTCTTTTTAGTTCCCCATCATATTATAAAACAAAAAAAAAATTTAACTAAGAAAAAAAGTTTGTGCATGTGGGGGCATCGGTCCCCCCCCCCCCCCGGTGTGTAAAGTTTCGAGAGGGGTATGTTTCGAAAGGTCTCGTCAATACCTTTTTAAACGAATGGTTGAACCATAAATCTGTGATAATTTAAAACAAAGTTATCGTTTATTTTTACTTTTAATGAAAAAAAACTTAGAAAAAAAAATCGTATTTTTTTTTTAAACGAAATTTCACCAAACTTGGTATTTAGTTGGTCCCTGACATAAACTGGTGCTGATTACATTTGGGGATCAATCGCTCAACAGGTGGCGCTGTGATCTCATGTTTTCTAAATTTTTAACATGGCAGTATAGGACAAAATTTCGTATAAATGTACATAATGAGAGTTATTTTTAACTTGTGATTGTAAAATTAATATCAGTTATGATAATAGTAATAATTAACTAGGAAAAAATTTCTGTGCATGTGGGGGCATCGCTTCCCCCCTGGGGGGAAGGGTCGTAAATTTTTAAGATGGATATCTTTCGAAAGATCTCGTCAATACCTTTAAAACGAATGGTTGAACTATAAATCTGTGATAATTTAAAACAAAGTTATCGATTTTTTTTACTTTCCACAAACAAACAAACAGAAAAAAAAACAGAAAAAAAAAAGTATATATAGTTTTTTTTTTTTTTTTTTTTTTTTTGTTACTGATTGAATATGTATAGGAAAATATAGAAGAAAGTCTTGTGGTGGCCGGCCACAACATTCTAGTATTTTGAGTGGGATTAAAAATTGCAGTTTTGAAATTTTTTAAAATTTTCTTTCAGGAACACAAACATATAATATGCAGCCTGTACAACACTAGACCAAATTGCAGTTCAAATTTCATCAATTTTAGTTAATAAACAAAAAAGTTACTTTTTTTTTATACAATACATTACGAATTTGCTCTATGAATCATATTTTTATTTATCAGTTTCATTAATAGATCCTCCTGGGCGATTTTTTTAAATTTGTTGTTGAAGTACACCGAATGTTTTTCGACAAGAATTTTAATATAGCAACAGCCATTTTAATCTAAGTAGCGCATCAAAAATATATATAAAAGAAAAAGTATTACAAACAGAAATATATATATATATATATATGTGTGTGTGTGTAAAACGTAAATAGTAGCCACATAAATGATTTATTGTTATCGAAAGTTTATAGAAAAAATGCAGTTTCAAAGATAGCAAATTTATTTCAGAAAGTACTATTTTAAACCTAAAAACCATTTAAAATATAAACAGACTAAGAAGGATTCTTATATGTAAACAAAAGAGTGTCTGGTAAAATTATTAGCAAAATTGTCTTCCCTTTCTCATACAAAAAAAAAAAAAAAAAAAAAAAAAAAATCCCATCGTTAATATGGCGACAAAAATTCAAAAGCCGCCAATGGAGCGTCATAATAAAGTTGTGTAACAAGATAATATTTACCTATTTATTTTTTTTATATATACTAATCACTATGCTAATTTATCATACAAATAAATGAGCCTCTGTGTGTGACTGCACTTGCACGCTGTCGAACAGAAATATTTGATTCATTCAAAGTAATATTTAAATAATTAAATAAAAATAAAAATATGTTTAATGGGAAATATATATAACCATAAAAAAGTTGGTTGTCTAAAATATGGCAGAAATAGCGCTCATAGCATATTGTTACAAGGGATTAATTCTTATTGTTACAAGGGAATAAATCTAAAATGGTGATAAAATTCAAAAGTCGCCAAAGAGAACTATATTAAGGCTGTACACAGTCAGATAGCTCCCTTTCTCCCTTCCCATGTTATTCAATTGGATTTTTGTTGCTTCGTTTTATAAAAATATCTCATTGAAAAATGAACTTTTTCGAATTCTGTTTTTTGAATATTACTCTTTGAACAAGTCGCCTTTTAGCTTAGTGAGCAATTTTTCTAAAAATTTAATTTAAATATTTTATTTCAATAAGTAAATTATGGACTCTAAGTTTGGATCTCTAAGTAAAGCATTTAAATTTATTTTTTTCGAAAAATTGCTCACTAAGCTAAAAGACGACCTGTTCAAAGAATAATATTTAAAAAGCAGAATTGAAAGGGAGCTATCTGACTGATGTACAGCCTTAAGGCTGCACTATGATCAGGTTTACAAACCATGAATTATATATAACCACAAAAAAATAATTGTCTCATGCGACAGACGTAGCCGGTCATAGAATATTATAGTATTTGGCGTGAAATTGTTGTCATTTTTATGGTTGAGCGGATAAACAAAATCAACATAGGAAATAACGTAAAAGCAAATATTATGTGCAACACGTATAGTGTTGTTCATATGTAACTGGGATTCAAATATAAAAAAGATACTTCAATTTTTTCGATACTATCTATTTCGAAACTGTTACCTAATAAGGACTTAATGGAAGCCTATTGGTAAACCACTGTCTCGGGTAATAGGGACAAGCGCCCGAGTTTTAGCGGATGACCAAATCGGTACCGAAGGCAGCAGCGAGCTTTTGAGCAATTTTAGTATTTTATTTTATTTTTATAAAGCTATATAGAAAAGAGTTTCCTTTAAATTTAGTGACCAGCAAAGCGGGCATAGCCTGCTAGTTATCGAATATAAAAGCAGTTAAAAATATGGTATTTAACTGTAAAAACAACAGTTTTCTTTTACAGTGTCTTTTCTTTCATTTGAACAAACTTTACGCGTAAAAAAAAAAAAAAAAAAAAGCATTATAATTTTTACTATATGCATTTCTAAAATTTGGCGGCACACAAAAGTGTCGCGGCACAGTGGTTGAGAATCACTGTTTTAAACTGATCAGTGATCACTGCTTATTTTGCTGTCATCTACGTAGCCAAGGAGACATGGAGTTCTTCAACACTAAACACCCTCATACCACCACATAATATTTGCCGAAATTCAGAATAGTTTTCTATATATAACATATCTTCTTCTTAATATAACAAAAGCCCAACTTTCCCTAAACTGACGCCGAAAATTATGTCATAGTCAAAAGAATGTATTGAAATAAAAAAGCAAAATTTTGTCCATGGTTTTGATGCGTGTATGTCAAATGAATAAAATAACGAAAAAAGCTAATTTAGTGGGAAATTTTGCATCGTAGTCGCAACAATGTATTGAGATAAAGTAAATAAAATTTAATCCATGGTTTGCATGGGTCTGGGAGATTCGATCACTGATTCAAATAAATAAATTAAACATAGAAGCTTCGTCAGGAGACAATAATAATAAAAAATAAATAAATATGTAAAGTTCAATTACGTCCCGAGAAATTAATAATATAATTAAATAAATAGACACGTGGTTATAAAATTTGAACTAAATGTTTACAGTACTAAATGTTTACAATTTTTAATTTCTTCGATTTTAAAGCATATAAATATCATGATAAAGTAAAATATGAAGGCATTCGTTTTAAATACCATGTGAACCAATGTTTGTAATTTGAACTGACAAGAAAAATGAATTTGAAAATACATGTCTAAAAATCGAGCGCTTGGCGGGCGCACACCGACTAGTACAATGATAAAATGTAACCTCTTTCCAATGGAATTTTTTTCTATCTAAGATCTTGCATATCTCTAATCAGACAGTTAAAAAATGAAATAATAATAATAATAAAAACAGAATAAAGCTTTTCTTTTCTTTTTAATCATCTTAAACGAAGCAAAGTCATAGCGTGATGCTAAAGGGATTGTAAGAAAAACTATATTCGGCGTTTTCAATGAAAATAAAAACTGCAACTAATAACATACCATTTTGTGTTCGTAATAGGTAAAAAATAGATAAAAAAAATTCTTATTCAAAACCGAAATCTCATTGCATACTCCCCCCCCCCCCCATAAAATTATCGTTTAATGTATGAAATAAAATAACGAATATTTACTTACCAAAATTTCTTGTAACTAATTATACAAAAGAAGAAAGTTGCAATATCTCCAACACTAAGTAATTACACCAACAAATCTAACATATTGTACATGAATGTATATTATAATATTAGATGATAACAAGTGGAATTTCTCTATGAACTATAAACAAATTCTCCTTGCACTTCCGTCAGTACTTTAGTATGCTTTTGCTTTATCGATATCATCAGCATCAACGCGTTTGAAAACATGAACCAAAACTACACGCATGCCTGACGTCATGGAAACGATTTCAAAATTCCAAGGTCTTTTCCGCTGAATCCACGTTACAGTAGCTTTCAATTCAATTTATGAGGAATATGCATATGCTTTTCGTTTAACGGAGAAAGATTAACAGAGCTATATATTTTTCAACGGAATACATTTATTTCTTTAAGATACTATCACTAATGATTAATTTTTTTTTAATTTTATTATTATTATTATTATTTTATTCAAAACAGTGCCTCTAATTCTAAATAATTCCTTAACTTTAAGTGCTTTTTATTTATGTTATATATGGTTTGGTGGCATCTAGAGATGTAATTGATGAACGAGCCATTATTTTCGAAGACTGACATACATTTAGTTAAACAATCACGATCACACACATATTAAATTTAAATACATACATTTTACATTTTCAATAAAAGCAATGCTGCGAAGCCCCCAAATCACCTAGGGGTTGGTGGCGTCGGCGTCTAGGGATGAGTTTGATGAACGAACCATTATTTTCGAAGACTGACATACATTTAGTTAAACAATCACGAACACACACATAATAAATTTAAATATATACATTTTACGTTTTGAATAAAAGCAATGCTGCGAAGCCCCCAAATTATCTATGGGCTGGTGGCGTCTAGGGATGTGATTGATGAACGAGCCATTATTTTCGAGGACTGACATACATTTATTTAAACAATCACGAACACACACATTCACATATTAAATTTAAATATATACATTTTGAATAAAAGCAATGCTGCGAAGCCCCCAAATTACCTATGGGTTGCTGGCGTCTAGGGATGTGATTGATGAACGAACCATTATTTTCGAAGACTGACATACATTTAGTTAAACAATCACGAACACACACATATTAAATTTAAATATATACATTTTACGTTTTGAATAAAAGCAATGCTGCGAAGCCCCCAAATTACCTATGGGTTGGTGGCGTCTAGGGATGTGATTGATGAACGAGCCATTATTTTCGAGGACTGACATACATTTATTTAAACAATCACGAACACACACATTCACATATTAAATTTAAATATATACATTTTGAATAAAAGCAATGCTGCGAAGCCCCCAAATTACCTATGGGTTGGTGGCGTCTAGGGATGTGATTGATGAACGAACCATTATTTTCGAAGACTGACATACATTTAGTTAAACAATCACGAACACACACATATTAAATTTAAATATATACATTTTACGTTTTGAATAAAAGCAATGCTGCGAAGCCCCCAAATTACCTATGGGTTGGTGGCGTCTAGGGACGTGATTGATGAACGAGCCATTATTTTCGAAGACTGACATACATTTATTTAACAATCATGAACACACACATATTAAATTTAAATATATGCATTTTACATTTTGAATAAAAGCAATGCTGCGAAGCCGGAACAGGGTTGTCATTTACTCAGAAGAAATATAATAAAACAAATACATCTACATGATAGTATGATAGTTGGGTTTTAAGTCGCACTAGTGCTGCGCAGATGGGCAATTGGCGACGGTCTGGGACACACCCCTAGAGGTGGTCCAGAGACATGCCATCACAATTTTGGTCCTCCACGGAAGGGATGGCTCTCCCGCTTCGGTGACCCCCAGAGGTATAATTTTTGATGAGAACATGGAGGACATTGCGGCCACGACAGATTTTACGTGCACCAGCCACCATTTGTGTCTCAAGTACCGAACCCGCAATCTTCGAATTACGAGGCCGGCACTCTACCGACTGGGCTACCGCAGCCCACATCTACATGAATATCCTAATAGATGAAAATCCTTCATATATTAGCGATTGTGAAAACTTTTACACGAACGTCAGCTTTTTTTTTCTTGAAGTTAAAAATTGATCTTATAAGTGTAAATTGCAAAGTTACGAAAATAAGATACAAGGTTTTAAAAAATCCATTAACAATTATTCAAATTAAAAAATTACAAAACTGGGACTTTTAAACAGCATTCGTGTAAAAAAGGTTCCTGTTAGTAAAATGTACCCGATACAGTTTTTAGGCGATGTACAAAATATCAGCTTTATGTCTTAGGAAGTCTTAAGAAATATCCTTAAAAGAGTTGTTGGCAGATTAGTCGCAAATTAATATTTAAATCATGATGTAATTCTTTTCACTCAAAATTTATGTGTAGCCACTGAAATGTGATCTATCCTTTTAGTTTCTGACATCCGAAAACTTATGTCCGGATAATTAAGACAAATTGGTTTAGTCTTATCTCAGAGACATCTTATTATACAATATCAAAATTTTGCATATTAGCTAAGTATAATATGGGGTACATTTACTTATAAGAATTAAGGAAAGTATAAAGACAAAAACTTTGTAAATATTGAAAGCAAATTAAAAATATTTTATTTTAGTTTATTTTTTAATAAAATTCGATTTTTTACGGAAATTTGATATTTAAAGTGTGTCTGTATTCAGTATGCATCTAAAGTAGAAAGACCGAGTTCAAATGTTCTAAAACGCACTGAATATATTGGTATATATTTTGCTAAATGCTATACATGGTGTAAGAAAATGAAAAAAAATGTTGTAAATTATTTAAACAGTGAGATATATCCTGGAAAACTTCCTGAAATAAACAACGTACAGTTTCTGTTTACACAGTTACCAACATTTTAATTTACTCCGGAGCATTTTTAACCCAGCCTTTATTTCACACCCACTTTAAATTTGGAATATTTCTTTTCCAGTACATAACTACAATAGAATAAGAAAAAAGTATTTTTTTTTTTTCCTTTTAAGTGGTATGGAATAAAGGCGGGGCTAAAAATGTTCCGTAATAAATTAAAATGTTAGCAACTTTGTGTTTATGTGTTTTATAGTAATGAATGAAGACATCTCTCGGAAAACGGGAGGGGCATACATGGCGGAATGATTAGCACTTTCACCTTCAATTTCTAGGTAACGAGTTCGAATCCCGATTCTAGCATGGATGTTTATAGTTATTTGGAATGCACTTTAACCCATAGAAACTGGTCTAAAAAGCCTTAATATGCAAAAAATCACCGTAAAGTGATAACCTATCTCAGTCATCTTCTGGCCGTCTGGACCAGCGTTGCCAGATCTGGTCTTTTTTTTTTTTTTACTCAATACTCACCAATAATTTTGAAAAGTAGCATTTGATATACATAATAGACTATTAATCTTGGAAGTGATTTTCCAAACGTTACAAATAAAAATTATTGGTGACTATTGAATAAATAAAAGGCCAAATCTGGCAACCCTGGTCTGGACAGAAATGTACATTTTAGTCTGTAGTGGGAGGAGATATAAGCAGAATATCTCAAAAGTTCTAGAAATACATATTGCAGCACCTAAGTTTCATAGAGGGAAGAAAGAAGTGATTTTTTGCAAGGGTTAGTTTTTTTAATGAGTCCTAACGCATAACAGAAGCATGCGTCGTCCGAAAAGTTCGTGCCGATTTTCGTTAGGTGGCATAAGGACAGTTCTGAATATATCAGAATGATTGAAAACAAATGACATGCGTACATATTCTAAAATTCGGCACTTTAGGCATATTTAGAAAAAATCTTTGGTTACGATACTTTAATTGTTGTTAGTTTATACGCCTTTGAATATGGAAGCAAATGAACGGCATTATAGGCATTTAATGCTTTTCTTTTACAGGAAAGGCAAAAATACGACAGATGGATGGATGGATGGGGTTTTAAGTCGCACTAGTGCTGCGCACATGGGCAATTGAGGACGGTCTGGGACACCCCCCTAGAGGTGGTTCGGAGACATGCCATCACAATTTTGATCCTCCACGGAAAGGATGGCTCACCCGCTTCGGTGACCCCCCAGAGGTAAAATTTTTGATGGGAACATGGAGGACATTGCGGCCACGACAGAATTTACGTGCACCAGCCACCATTAGTGTGCACGACGGTCTTTCGCCGGCTCGAGTACCGAACCCGCAATGGCCGGAGCTCTACCGACTGGGCTACCGCGGCCCAAAAATACGACAGAAACGACAAACAAAACATGCGCTGTTTATGACGAAACTGCTGTAGCTGAAACAACTGTGCGGAAGTGGTTTGCTAGGTTTTAAGCTTGTGATTTCAAACTTCAAAATCAAGAGCGCACTGATACTCAAAACATATTTTCACAGTGTCAAGAAATAGCCCTCCACCCAGTGATGCCAGATTGGGGATTTTGTCCCCATTTTTGGGGATTTTTGAGGCTTCTGGGGACAATTTTGGGGACCAAATGCTTGTGGGGACTCTTTTGGGGAATTCTAAAATTTTTAGGGACAAATCTGGGGAGTTTTTCCAACTTTCTGTCATGTTGGCAAAGTAATGATTTTTCACTTCGACTAAGAACTTTCAATAGCTTTATTGTTATTTGGGGATTTTTTTCAAAAGTTGCCTTCATTTGGGGAAAAATCTGAGCTTAAATCTGTTTAATAAATAAAGATTTTTTTTTTTTTTTTTTTTGAAAAATTTTTATTTGCCCTTTTTAGCAGAAATCAAGTTGGGGATTTTTTCGAAAAAAACCCCTGATTTGGGGAAATTTGAAGACCTGTTTGGGGAAACAATTTTCGACCATCTGGCATCACTGCCTCCACCACGGATGAAGATCAGATTAAAACACTGATCGAAAATAACCCACACTAGGCGACACGTGAAATAGCAGAAATGTTAAAAATTTCAAGATCCACTATCCACGAGCATTTAGTGCGTTTCAATTTTCCTTTCCACCAAAATCGGCAAGAACTGTCCAGACAACTCAATAGCACCATTAAAATTTTCCAACAGTATTGAAAAGAGATGTTTTTAAATGCGATAATTTTTTGCTTTATGATTCATGTCATGAAGTATCGGGAAGAATAATTTGCATTTGTACTTAATTAGCATTCAAATTTTCAGTAGATTAGTTTCTGGGAAAACCCCTCAAATTATTCACAGTTTCCAAGAACTTAAATCGTACATATAATTATCTACATAAAATAAACTAGTATGATGTGGCCACCACATGACTTTCTTTTATATAATTTTACACAAAATTCATTCAATACAAATTATTTATTAAATTATTTTCCATTATAAATGCAGACGATTTTTATCTGACAGAATTATATATATCACTAAATGCCGAAAGAAAGTCAATTTTTTGCGATTATCAGAAAAAATTCAATTTTTCAGTTTTTTTTTCGTTAAAAGGTAAAAAAAATAATCGATAACTTTGTTTTAAATTATCGCAGATCTATAATTTAATCATTCGTTTTAAAGGTATTGACGAGATCTTTCGAAAGATACCCATATTGAAAATTTACTTCCCCCGGGGGGTGCACTTCATCCCGGTGGAAAGGGGGAGGAGCGAAGCGCCCACATGCACAAAATATTTTTCCTAGTTAACTATTTCTGTTATCAATAATTCCTATTAATTTTACAATCACATGTTTAAAATAACTCTCATTATGTACATTTATACGAAATTTTGTCCTATACTGCCATGTTAAAAATTTAGAGAAAATGTGATCACAGCGCCACCTTTTGAGCAATTATTCCAAAAATTTAATCAGCACCAATTTATGTCAGGGTCCGACTAAATACCAAGTTTGGTTGAATTTCGTTCATTGGTTCGTGAGATACAGCGTCCACAAAATTTGTGATACACACAGACAGACAATTTCTAAAAACAGTCAAATCGTGTTCAGGACATCCCAAAACGTATAAATCCATCGAAAACTGGAGTTCGAAAATTTTCACGAATCCAATACTTTCACTATATATACATATAGAAGAAAGTAAAAAGAGGTACTTCAAAAAGAAAATGGTAGGGGGTTTATAAACATGTATTTAGAATCAACGAACGCTTTATATAACCATTGATAAAATCAAAGTAAATTTTAGGTAAAACCCCTTACACTTCTTTTTTTGCTGTTGTTGTTTTATTTCGAGTAGAACTGAAATCACTTCAATTCATTCTAACAATGATTTTCACAATATTTCCTTGGGATTTTCATACAGGGTGATTCAAAACACAACGTACAAACTTTCAGGGGAGCTAGGACGCATCATAACAGTTGAAAATTCCACAGGAATTTATGGCCGCAAACGTCATTTTAAACCTTTAAGACTCGATATTTTTGGTTAATTTTTAATAGTAAAACTCGCATATGGGCGTGGCTTTAGTCTATTTCATTTTTAATTACATTTTTGTTTATCGCACTTTTATATATTAATATTTACATAAAAAGATTTGATATATAAATATTGCATGCAATATAACGTTCAACTGAAATGCAATTTACATAAGCCACGCCCATACACGAGTTTTACAGTTAGAAATTAGTCAAAATTAGCCATACAGGTCTAAAAGAGTTGAAATGACGTTTGCGGTTATGAGTTCTTATATACAGTTTTCAATCCTTATAATGTGCCATACCTTCCCTAAAAGTTCGTACGTTGGATTTTTAATCCCCCAGTATAAATAGCCATATTGTATTTGGATAATAAATTATGCAAATAATTTTTTGAACGCTTGCGCATGTGTAATTAAAAATTTAGTAAATATGCTCATACACTGAAAAAATAAATAAATAAATAAAATAAAATAAAATAATAAATTTACTCTTATATATCGGATACGTTACTCGTTTAAGTTAGAAGCAGGTTCCTGGGGAAAACAGGTTTTTGTTCACGAAATGTTTCTGATTTCAGGAAATTAGCAACATTTTTAATGATATATTTTATGGTTACTGTCATATTCTCAAAGAACGTTACTGGTAAATATTGGGCACATTACTAACCAATTTTTCACGGGAAAGTTTCGGAATTTTTCTACAGTGAGTCATTTAATATTTTCATATTCTGAATGCTGTATGTGAAGTTTCCTAAAAATGGCTTTGCATTTGTTCAATTATCCAGCATGTTGTAATTAAAAAGGGGGCATTTTTTCTGCTGTTTTTTAGAGAAACCTTTATATCTTCATGAATTTATATGCTATAACCTCAAAAAATGTATAGAGATTAGTGATAATTAGAAGAAGCTTCATCATCACATGTTACAGCGAGAAAGCATTTCAAGAATTACTTTTTAAAAGATGAGCCCAAATATTTTGATTGATTTTTTTTTTACTGGTCCCCTTTCAGTTTTCGGGGCAAAACTTTCACTGAAATATATGGGGTATAACAAATTCTTTACACCCATGAAATTTAAAGATATATCGTCAAATACTTTTTGTGATATTTGACAGAATCTATAATTGAAAGTTTTCGTTCATTTATGGAAAGATGAGTCTATTTTTTTTTACATTTGTTTTTTTCTTTAAAATATCTATTTCCTATAGTAGTAACCCCTTACCTAAATTTTTCAGATTCTTTTTTTAAAATGCCACACCATTCTCTTTCAATTCTGAAAACAGAAATCTTTCGAAAACACTGTCAAGATCACACTCGAGGTTATTTTATTGCATAGTCAAGCTGTGTCAGTAATTTCACTGTTAGCCGTACAACATAAAGGTTAGTATTTCGGAAAAACGTATATATACGCCCGAGGCAGTTACGGTATTAACTAGTTGACTTTCATCCATCCTATGATTGATATTTACAAATGAATGGATTTCCAAATTTAATTTTCTTTGTTTGCCTCTCATGCAAGTTTATATCATTTAACAATGGTTTACATTATATTTAAAATAATGGCATCATCTGTTATGATATTTCTATATTATATCACCAAAACATCTGCATCATAACGTTTTAAAATCCAAAATGCTCCAAGAAATTAAGAACATTATTGAATTCAACTATGTACGCATCATAATAGGTTAAATAATACTTTTGGAGTGGCTGTCATGCTGTCAATATCTTTTAAACCAATTGTATACGCTAACTATGAAAGATGTTACGGAACAGGCGATGAGGTATTAAAAAGCTAGGCAGTCCATGAATCTGGGTTCTGCTGCCTTCGGTAGCATTGAAGTGTGGCCATAGCGAGAACAAAGTTTGTTTTTGCGATTGCAGTGACAATTAATAGTGCATAGGCTGTAGAAAGATGCAACAAAGTGAAAGATTATTTGTATGTTCACTAAAAAATTTTTAATCGATCTTTTGGTGTTTTACAAGGAAATATACCTAATGAATATTTAAATGAGAAGGAAAAAATGGTGGTGGTGGCGTGGGGGGGGGGGGGGATCTTTTAGAATTGTTAATACATCGCACTTCTGTGCATGTCTTTTACATGAAATCCTTGCGCAACTCCTTCTACATTCAAGAGATTTTTATTGGTAGCAATGACACTGTTTAGTTTCAAATTTGACAATTATTCATTATGCCAGGTTAAAGATTTATTCTACTTGTTATGTACTATTTATAGGCACTGGAATCGCAGAACCGAAAATCGTTATCGCCATAGACACATTTCATTGCTACCAAAGAAAAGAGTCTTAGTTTTGCCTTCAAGGCAGTAGCACGTGTTTTGCCTCTAATGAAGAAAGACCGCGTCTTTTCGAATCCGGTAGTGCTTTCATTAATTGTATGGTGTGCGAAGAAGTTTTTAAGTTTAAACAAAATCAGAGAGTCACTAACATATTAAACCTACCTATTTGTATATGATATTGAGTGTTCTTATTACTTAGTGTTCTGTTGCATTTTGTCTTTATATGGACGTTTTAATTATTGAATGATCCCAGTCAATTAATTATATGATCGGGATATGATAATACTGTATAAATACCAACATGATCTACAATTTGTTTTTGTGCTTTATTGATAGTTATTTAAGTACAATTAATTTCTCTGGAGTCGCAAAACTAAAAGTACATTTCATTATAGCATACTTCATTGTTGCTTAAGGCAGAAAGCCAATACACACAAACCTAACACTAGATCGATTGAGCAGTCAAAGTGACGGCTTTTAACAAAATAGATAGAAATAAGGAAGGTATGATAGCAAATGCACTTATATCATGAAAAGTCATGTAAAATTTAAGAAATTGTATCACTATAAATATATACAGTATATGTATACATTTAAAGAAACTAATAGTTCAATAAATTGCGTAGTGAATTATTGTAAACAATTTTAAAATATTAATAATTTTTTCCAAAATAGGAATTTTCAAAAAAAAAAACTTTTAAATAAATATCTTCATTTACAAATTTCCATGCATAGAAATAATGTACTTTCAATTTCTCTAGAATCTCAAATATTGTGTTTTTTATTGACTCTCAGGCTGCTATTTTGTCCCTCAACAGTTTGAACAATAATGATGATAATGCCCGGGTTCATTGTTGTAGAATGAAGCTACATAATCTAAAAAAAAAAAAAAAAAAAAACAGGGCAAATATTGTGCTTCAGACGCTTCAGTGGATCCCGAGCCATTGGGATATTTATGATAATCTCATCAGGCATATAACATCACCAAAACTGTATCCCTTACGGCCCAGCCTAATTCTTCCATTCCTTTGCATAACATTAAAATAATTATTTATAATAAAATGGAAAATGCCATAATGTCGTCCTATTTTGATGCAGCTGCGCATAACAGGTGGAATGTCTTGCTCAGCAAAAGAAATAAAATTCCCTATTCCTTGCCTCGTTCTATTGGAGTTGCCTGCTTTCGCATGATAACTGGACAAGACTACTTGCAAGACATTTATTTCGAATTGGTGGACTGTTGCTCCTCGTGCCAACAGGGTGATACGGATGCAGAACATCTCAGGAATTGCCGCTTTGTTTTCAATTTCATCAATGACAAACCTTTGGAGGCTGATTCTTATTCGAAATTTTTTACTCTTTCATTATATTATTGGGCTGCTTGCTCGTCGGCTGATGGCTGAAATGTCACAGTAGGGCGTGAAATAATAATAACGATAATTTCTTCATAATTTCAGAGAGGTAAGGCTAGATCCACATCTTTTTTTTTTTTCCTACACTACTGGCCATTAAAATTGTTACACCATGATGGAATGCAAATAACAAAATGTCATTTTTTTAGACACATATTATAATAAGAAGAACAATTGATTACATTTTTAGGAAATTTGAAGGTAAATATTCTCAGAAATCAGAATATAAAGCAACAGTTTCTGGCTAAAATAATAACTTATCCGCCTAGACAGTAATCGAAAATCGATTGGATGACATAAATGGATACACCATCCAGCTTCAACCTTTCACGGCCCTCTTCACTTACCGTCGCCGGAAGCCCGAGTCAATGTTATTCTATGGGGACATTTTCTTTACAAATAACTTATTAACTAATACATATTTTTAAATTCTGTTTTCACATTCAGAAAATTCCCAACTGTTAAATTGACGGACCTTTTTTAAAATTGTATCTTTTTTGTTTTAAATATTTTATTTTGAAAATGCAAAATACGAATTTTCAATATGTGAAATTTTTTTCATTTTGCAATGTCACAATAAAATATTAAAAATTAAAAAAATACATTTACAAGAAAATACATAATTAACAAATTACAAAAATACATTACAAGAAATGAGGAATCACAAGTGAACAACAAAAAGTCACTAGGTGTTGATAATGAGGAAGATCCTCCTACAAAGAAAGTACTTCACTGCTAAAAAAACACTTCCTGAATCTGAAAGTAAGGTATTTAGTAATTCATTAAAACGTATTTAATAGAACTTTTTATTGCAATCATTAAAAAGCTCCTTTTTTTTATGTTCTGCATTCTCAGTAGAATTATTTAAAAGTGAGTATTCGTCTTCTCTTTTCAAATAAAAATTAAGAAACTGGTAAATTAATTAACTAGTTATGAAATTGGCTTCAGTGGATTGTGGGGGCAAATTATTCATCTGTATATTTTTCGTTCTCATTCTTATTGTTATAATATACATACATACATCGAATAAAAATATTTTATTCATTTGTTAATTTTATTTTGTTTTATTTTATTTTATATTTTTCGATTTGCAACTGCCCCTCCCCCCCCCCCCAAAAAAAAAAAAAAAAAAAAAAAAAAAAAATCGCACTAAATGAAACAATTTTTATGTAAAAAATTATCAGTTAATATCAAACTGTAATTATTTTAGAAACAGTCATACAGACAATCTGATATACTTTTTAATGTATAATCTAATGAAAAAAATCTTAGCACTTGATACATATCTGATAATATACATAAAAAAATGGTTTAAGTTTTGTGCATCATTTCTTTCATTTTATTTGACATGTAAGTGACTGCTTTGATAGTCAACTCATTGGCTTGAGTGGGATATTGTTTCAAGAAAGTCTGCCACTTGACACTGGGGATAATTTCTTCTACTTCTCTGCAGAAAAAATCTGTGGCATCTTTGAGCAGCTCTTTTTCATCGTGCGTGAGTGCCAAGATAGTGAAATCACAGAAAGTCTCTACACGCATCTCTTTCTTCATCAAGCACACACACTCTTCTTTCAGCTGATCTTCTTGATATTTGTCTGACAATTTATATAAAGGAATGACGTTTTCAACAGACAGGTTATCTACTTTTCCTGTATAGATGAAGTAGATGAAAGAACGGTAGTCGTCTGGTTCGCAGTCCTTGATGGTTATGGTGCCTGTAGACTTTTCTTGCATCTCTGTATTCAACATCGACTTGAAATAAGGGTTTCGGGCAGCTAATATGATTCTATGCAGATGCAGTTCTTCCTCTTTCACTCGAATTGTTACGTCACTGTATTCTTGTGAGTCAAATATGCTCGCCAAGTCGTTAGTCAGCTTTTCATTTGCTAAAAAGAAAAAAGAAAAGAAAACAAGTAAAATAGTTTTAAGAAAATAATATATATATATATTTAAACTAGAGAACTGGGAACATGAATACTGCATAAAACAAGACAAAAACAGAAAATATTACAGAAATCCTCACATTCAATGTCAAATTGAAATACGTAGTATTTAATGATATTTTTTTCTTTCTTTCATTACCCGACTACCGTAGGTAATAGGTAACGGAAGCATTGTGTTCGGTCCAAAAATTTGGTATTGAATTTTCCTCCGATTTACATGTTTTAAGGTCTCCTGAATCCAAAAATGCGATTTTTTTGGCAGTTGGTCAGTGTGTATATGTGTGTAGGGAACCTTCTGAATAACATACCTTCTAAATTAACAAAGATACCACAAAACTTCAGAATTGAGGTAATGTGTGGAGTACAGATGACTTTTTTTTTTTTTTTCCAACTTTTGGTGAAAATTGGAAAACCGGAAGGAAGTGGGGACGTAAATCCGCATCTCGAAACCAGCTCTAACAGTTTTCTTCAAAGTTATTACTATATAAACACTATATTAGATGATCTTTTGTATGAATTAGTTGGTTAGTTCAGGAAAATTGATAGGCATCCGATATAAGTAGCTCAATTTGAGATCTCGCAAACGAGTTCCTTTAAAAGCAGCTGTACAGATTTTTTTTTTTTTTTTTAACTCGCCATATTAACCCCATTTTAGATATCCTTTTGTACGTAATTGTTGTTTTCGGGTCAGCAATTAAATATGGCAAGATTTGGTAAAGTCGTCGAAAACAGATCTAACGATTTTCTTGATAATTGTTACAAAAACAAATTTTAGATATCCTTTCACATGTAATACGTGGTTACTATAGTAAAGTCAACCGTCATCCTGATCAGTTAGGTCAGTATTAGATCTTGTAACCTGGTGTTTCAAAAAATAGCCTATTTTTTTTTTTTTTTTTTGAAACTCTTTATATAAATTCTCTTTTGTTGTCGTTACAAGTGTATAAGTTTTTCCTTACCGGATAATTTTTAGATGTTTACTTTATTAGGTCATTTTTATCCCTTCAGTTCATATCCATATGAATTGAATTCTGACCATTTCCAAAAAATCTATATTGCAGAGTCTGTCTGTGTGTGTGTGTGTGTGTGTGTGTGTGTGCGTGTGTCTGTCCGCTATAGAAACCTAGGCCGTTTCACCGACCGGGACAAAATTCGGCACGGTTAATGTTTACGACCCGAGAAACACAACGCCGCAAGCGATTTTACAAAATTCGCCCCCAAGGGGGAGAGGGGGGGGCGAAAGGTAATTTCACAAATTCCTTCATATCTCAAACAAAAAAAACCAGATATCCGTAAAATTTTTGCTTTAAAATATAGCTAATACAAATGTTTAAAAATCTATTTCTGGAATTTTTGAAATTCGATCCCCAAGGGGGGCGGGAGGGGACAAAACGTGATTTCACATGCGTAAAACGTGATTTCGCATAATCCTATATATCTCAAACAAAAAAAAACTAGATATACGTGAAATTTTTGCTCTAAAATATAGCTAATGCAACTATCTAAAAACCAATTTCTGGAATTTTTGAAATTCAGCCCCCAGGTGGGGCAGCAAGGGGGGGGGGGGGGGCTATGGTGCAAAAACAAATAGAAATACGGTTAGGCCGTTCAAAATTGGTACATATAGGTTTTAAAGGCCTGCAAGTCGAATGGGGATATTCTCCATTGTGTAAAGTTATTAGGAGGGGCAGGAAGGGGCAGGGGAGGGGCAAAAAAATAAAAATAGTGTCAGGTCGTTCAAAATTGGTACATAGAGGTTTTCGATACTTACAAATCGATTGCGGATATTTTTGAATTTGTAAAATTATTAGGAGGGGCTGGTAGGGGGTGGGGCGGTAAGGGGGGCTATGGAGCAAAAACAAATAGAAATACAGTTAGGGCGTTCAAAATTGGTACAGATAGGTTTAAGAGGCCTGCAAGTCGAATGGGGATATTTTCGAAAGTGTAACGTTATTAGGAGGGGCGAGAAGGGGGAGGGGAGAGGGGGGGCAAAAAAATAAAAATAGAGTTAGATCGTTCGAAATTGGTATATAGAGGTTTTCGATACTTACAAATCAATTGCGGATATTTTCGAATTTGTAAAATTATTAGGAGGGGCGGTAAGGGGGGGCTATGGGCAAAAAGGGGGGGGGTTGGGCGGTAAGGGGGGGCTATGGGCAAAAAGGGGGGGGGGGTTGGGCGGTAAGGGGGGGCTATGGGCAAAAAGAAATAGAAATACAGTTAGGCCGTTCAAAACAAGTACAGACAGGTTTTAAAGGCCTGCAAGTCGAATGGGGATATTTTCGAAAGTGTAAAGTTATTAGGAGGGGCGAGAAGGGGGAGGGGAGTACAAAAAAATAAAAATAGAGTTAGATTGTTCAAAATTGGTATATAGAGGTTTTCGATACTTACAAATCGATTGGGGATATTTTCGAATTTGTAAAATTATTAGGAGGGGCGGGAAGGGGGAGGGGCTATGGGCAAAAACAAATAGAAATACAGTTAGGCCGTTCAAAATTGGTACAGATACGTTTTAGAGGCCTGCAAGTCGAATGGGGATATTTTCGAAAGTGTAAAGTTATTAGAGGGGCGAGAAGGGGGAGGGGAGTACAAAAAAATAAAAATAGAGTTAGATCGTTCAAAATTTGTATAGAGGTTTTCGATACTTACAAATCGATTGGGGATATTTTCGAATTTGTAAAATTATTAGGAGGGACGGTAAGGGGGGGCTATGGGCAAAAACAAATAGAAATACAGTTAGGCCGTTCAAAATTGGTACAGACAGGTTTTAAAGGCCTGCAAGTCGAATGGGGATATTTTCGAAAGTGTAAAGTTATTAGGAGGGGCGAGAAGGGGGAGGGGAGAGGGGGGGGGCAAACAAATAAAAATAGAGTTAGATCGTTCAAAATTGGCATATAGATGTTTTCGATACTTACAAATCGATTGGGGATATTTTCGAATTTGTAAAATTATTAGGAGGGGCGGGAAGGGGGGGCTATGGGCAAAAACAAATAGAAATACAGTTAGGCCGTTCAAAATTGGTACAGATAGGTTTTAGAGGCCTGCAAATCGAATGGGGATATTTTCGAAAGTGTAAAGTTATTAGGAGGGGCGAGAAGGGGGAGGGGAGTACAAAAAAATAAAAATAGAGTTAGATTGTTCAAAATTGGTATATAGAGGTTTTCGAAACTTACAAATCGATTGGGGATATTTTCGAATTTGTAAAATTATTAGGGGGGGGCGGGAAGGTGGAGGGCTATGGGCAAAAACAAATAGAAATACAGTTAGGCCGTTCAAAATTGGTACAGATAGGCTTTAGAGGCCTGCAAGTCGAATGGGGATATTTTCGAAAGTGTAAAGTTATTAGGAGGGGCGAGAAGGGGGAGGGGAGTATAAAAAAATAAAAATAGAGTTAGATCGTTCAAAATTTGTATAGAGGTTTTCGATACTTACAAATCGATTGGGGATATTTTCGAATTTGTAAAATTATTAGGAGGGACGGTAAAGGGGGGGCTATGGGCAAAAACAAATAGAAATACAATTAGGCCGTTCAAAATTGGTACAGACAGGTTTTAAAGGCCTGCAAGTCGAATGGGGATATTTTCGAAAGTGTAACGTTATTAGGAGGGGCGAGAAGGGGGAGGGGAGTACAAAAAAATAAAAATAGAGTTAGATTGTTCAAAATTGGTATATAGAGGTTTTCGATACTTACAAATCGATTGGGGATATTTTCGAATTTGTAAAATTATTAGGGGGGGCGGGAAGGGGGGGGCTATGGGCAAAAACAAATAGAAATACAGTTAGGCCGTTCAAAATTGGTACAGATAGGTTTTAGAGGCCTGCAAGTCGAATGGGGATATTTTCGAAAGTGTAAAGTTATTAGGAGGGGCGAGAAGGGGGAGGGGAGTACAAAAAAATAAAAATAGAGTTAGATTGTTCAAAATTGGTATATAGAGGTTTTCGATACTTACAAATCGATTGGGGATATTTTCGAATTTGTAAAATTATTAGGGGGGCGGGAAGGGGGAGGGCTATGGGCAAAAACAAATAGAAATACAGTTAGGCCGTTCAAAATTGGTACAGATAGGTTTTAGAGGCCTGCAAGTCGAATGGGGATATTTTCGAAAGTGTAAAGTTATTAGGAGGGGCGAGAAGGGGGAGGGGAGTACAAAAAAAATAAAAACAGAGTTAGATCGTTCAAAATTTGTATAGAGGTTTTCGATACTTACAAATCGATTGGGGATATTTTCGAATTTGTAAAATTATTAGGAGGGACGGTAAAGGGGGGCTATGGGCAAAAACAAATAGAAATACAATTAGGCCGTTCAAAATTGGTACAGACAGGTTTTAAAGGCCTGCAAGTGGAATGGGGATATTTTCGAAAGTGTAAAGTTATTAGGAGGGGCGAGAAGGGGGAGGGGAGAGGGGTGGGCAAAGAAATAAAAATAGAGTTAGATCGTTCAAAATTGGCATATAGATGTTTTCGATACTTACAAATCGATTGGGGATATTTTCGAATTTGTAAAATTATTAGGAGGGGCGGGAAGGGGGGGAGGCTATGGGCAAAAACAAATAGAAATACAGTTAGGCCGTTCAAAATTGGTACGGATAGGTTTTAGAGGCCTGCAAGTCGAATGGGGATATTTTCGAAAGTGTAAAGTTATTAGAAGGGAAAAAAAAAAAAAAAAAAAAAAAAGACTTAGATCATTCAAAATTGGTTCATAGAGGTTTTCGATACCTACAAATCGATTGCGGATATTTTTGAATTTTTAAAATTATTGGGAGGGGCAAAAAAATAAAATAGAGATAGATCGTTCAAAACTGGTGCATAGAGGTGTTTGATACTTACAAATCGATTGCGGATATTTTCGAATTTGTAAAATTATTAGGATAGACGGGAGGAGGGGGGTGAAGGGGGGAAATAATAGAAATAAGAGTTAGAGCATTTTGGGAATTTTTTCCGAAGACAGCGAGAACCCGGTGCGACATTTTTCCTAATCAGATTTTGTTTCTCTCTCTTTTTTTTTTTTTTTTTTTTTTTTTTTTTTTCACGTGATAAAAATTAATGCAATTCTGAGAATTCAGTAATTATAGTGATTCATTTAAAAATGGGGACCAGCGAAGCGGGCGTCGCCTGCAAGTAGACATATAATACAAGTAATAGTGGGTCATGTAAGTCGTATGGTCGTTTCACATCAGATTTTTTAAATGAAATATTATGCTAAAAATCAGTATTTTTTTTATTTATTTATTTATTTATTTATTTTTTTTTTTTTTTTCAGAATAGAAAGAAATTTGTAATATCTAGACCATTTTGCGTTACACAATTAGTTTATGACCTCCTTGGCACTTTTAAATTTTTCTTATTATTTAGCGATGAATATTTTGGTATGATTGCTTGTTTTTTTTTTTTTTTTTTTCCCTAATGCCTATTGAAATTTTTAGTTAATTTAGGGCAGTCATAATTCTATCTATATATTTTAATTTATAGCTATATATTTTACACATTGGAAAATATCTAAAAAGAAAAACGTTTATTATTTTTATTGATATTTTAATTTGAAAAAATCTCCAACAATTTAAATTTTTAATTCTGTCCTACCTACATTTTAAAATAACGAAGGATAAAATCTACTCGATTCTTTATAAGAGTTTTAGGTGATGAATTTTTTCTTGCCATAATTAGAAATAGGAAATTTATCATAGAAATGTCTAATTCTGTGATGTTAATAAAGAATTCTCAATGCTAAATTAAAAGATTTATAAATGAGTTTAAATTTGACTCTATTTTTTTCTGCAAAAAATATATCTGAAGTATTTTAAAATACGTTTTAAAATAAGAAAGATAAATAGATTTTAAAGAAAAAAATAAATGCAATCAATTATACAGAAACGGCATTATTTCATTATTCACAATATACGAGGGTGGATCAAAAAGTAATTCCTCCATCGCTCTAAATTTTGCTTCTTTCACAGCTACTGGACTATCTGTTTATGGTATTATAAAGCTAACCTTGCTCTGCTTAAATGGACTATTCTTTTTTTAGGTTAACTGATTGGAACGGAACCATGGATCTGAAGCTAAAAGAGAGAGCTGTCATTGAATTTCAGGCAAAAGAAGGTTCTACACCTATAGAATTTCATAATCGCTTAAAGAATGTTTATGGGGACGCTATTATGGACGTTAGCAATAAATGTGCGGCGATGGTTGAAGAAGTTTAAAAGCGGAGAAACCGAAATTGCAGATAAATCGAGAAGCGGCCGGCCGACAACATCAGTCACAGATGCAAATCGAGAACGCGCTGATGAATTGGTTAGAGAAGACAGACACGTTATAGTTCAGGGTGTTGCTAATGCATTGAACATTTCGTATGGCTCTGGCCAAGGAATAAATGCTGACTTAGGATATCACAAGGACAAAAGGTTTGTGCTTAGTGGATTCCCAAGCAACTGACCTATGATAATTGGAGGCGAGTGGAAGTTTGTCAAGAGCTCCTGGATGCATTTGAAGCAGAGCAACAGGACTTCTTCAAGAACGTGCTCACTGGGGATGAGACCTGGGTGCACCTGTATGACCCAGAGAGTAAAATGCAATCTAAGGAATGGCGCCACAGTGGCTCTCCACGTCCCAAAAAATACAAGTCTATCAGGTCAGCACAGAAGGTTATGGAAGCAGTGTTTTGGGATACACAAGGATTCTTGGTGATTATCTGACACCGTGTCACAATCAACATCGAAACCTGTGTAACCACACTTAAGAAACTTAAAGAGGCAATAAGAAAGAAGAGACCACTAAAAGACGTACATTCCATCAGGCTTCATCATGATAATGCACGTTCACACATATCATTTTCCACAACCCAGGCGATTGCAAAATAGGCTGGTCAGTAGTGCCTCACCCACCCTACAGCCTTGATTTGGCACCATCTGACTTTTACTTGTTTGGACCTATGAAAGACAACTTACGCGGTATTCAATGATTTAGATGATGTTAAAACAGTGTTAAAAATTAAAATCATGGCTCAAGAAGAAAAGCCCTGAATTTTTCCAAAAAGGTTTTGATGCCTGGGTTAACTGATGTCGCAAATGTGTGCAAATTAATGGTGACTATGTTCAAGGGAAGTTTTGTGTAGAGGTCAGTTCACGCTATAATCTGTAATAACTTCTGCTGTTATATGTTCATTAATAAAATTTTTATGACACAGGAGGCATTACTTTTTTATCCACACGCATATATATTAGGGCTGTACCGATTAATCGATTCGGTTAATCGATCAATGCCTAGTCCCGATCAATTTTTTTTAATCGAGTTAATCGGATCGATTAATTCGATTAAATTTTTCAAAATCCGATTAAAAATTTTCAAACTACGAATTAAAGTAAAAATATTGTTCTGCCTAAAAAATATTTTTTCACATATTTTGCTAACAAATATTCTAAGAAGCATCCAACAAATAATGAAAAAGCAATAAATAAATAAATATAAAACCTCTCAAAAGAAGTTGTTGCCCATTTGTTGATAGAGAAAAGGGGGAGGACAGTTATTAAACAAAATGCCGCTTCATGTGTATGCTGGAGCAACACCACCTGTCTGTAGCCTTCTACAGAAAGTCTTGGCTAGGGTAATAGTATTCTGAGAAACAAGAAGCTTTCAAAAAACAGAAATGCTAAAGATTAAAAAAAAAAAAAAAAGAAGAAGAAGGGATGAGATTTTCACTATCCCTCTGATGGGGAAAATGTCAACAGAGTTTCATAGTATCTTCAAGCGTTTATTCTCCGTTCAGAATTGCTGATAGTAACTATTCAAGTAGAAACAGAAAAAAACATTCTGTGTTCTAGTCCGAAGTGACAAAGAAGAACTAAAATATAAGAATTTGAGATTTTTATGATAATGATATGGAATTTTGAGAATTCATTTAAAAATAGTGACAAGCGATATGGACAAGGCCTGCAAATATAAAACTAAAATATGTGTAAATTCATTTAATGTTTCTTTCAAAATGAATTGAAAAAATAATTTATTTAAAAAAATAATAAATAAAATTGAATAAGTGAAAATATTTATATAAAATTAACACTTAAAGTCACCAATTGTTACTCTGAAAATTGATTTAAATTTCAGTTATGAAACAGATATAATTGATTAGACAAAAATTTTTGAAAAAAAAAAAAAAAAAGTCAAACTTATGAATAATATATATATATACACACACAATATGAGAGTTTTATTCATCATTGAAATAAAATTATATAAAGAAAAATGAAAACGATTAAAAATCCGATTAATCGATTAATGAATTACGATTAACCCAGTTAAAACTCTTAATCGATTCCCACCCCTAATATATATATATATATGTGTGTGTGTGTGTGTCTGTGGATCAAAAAGTAAATGATCAAAATCTTAATGAAATTGAAATATGTTATTCAAGTTTAGTATCGGATGTTCCCCATTGAAAATGAGTAAATACCATAACAGGTTTGTATACAGGGACACCTGAAAGTATCCCAAAGTATTGCGTTCTATGAGAGGTATTTCTAAAAATCAAATTTTAATAACTTTACTTTGTACAAATCTTAATGAAATTAAAATGTGTTATTCATATGCACAAAAGAATGCTTTCCATAGAATATACTATAATAAGCATTGAATTTACAGGGCCACACAAAAATATTCAGTTATATTAAGGATTATTAACAGGAATTTGCTGAAATTGCATTTCCGTTTATGTTAAACATTTTTATCACTTTCTAAATGTTTTTAAACTGTGAATATGATTTATATTTGTCTGTCTGTCTGAGTGTCCATCTTTCTATCTCTCCGTCGACCCGTCCCCAACATCCATATATTTTCAGAATTTTTAAAAATTGATATATGTTATTCAAGTTTACTATGGATTGTTCCCTATTTGAAATGATAAATTCCTGTAGAACTGAATTACATACAGGGACACCGAAAAAGATGCCAATGAATTGCGTGTTAGTATACACATTTTTATAAATCACATTTATACCTTTTTGCTGCAAATATCATAAAGAAATTGACATTTATTGTTAATATGCTAAAAATGAAGTTTTATATGGAATATGATATGGTTAACCTTCAGATTTACAGGGCTACATTAAAATATTCAGATACATTAAGGGCTGAAATTAGAATCTAAGGGCTGTATTTTCTTTTGCGTCAAGCATTTTTATCACTTTCCAACAATGTTTAAGAGTAATTATGAAATCAATACAATTAGTCTATTTGCATGCCTTTCAGTCCTTTTGTCTGTTGTGTGGTAACGTAGGCAAAGAATATTGAAAGTTATGCAACAAGTACGTACAGCTGGAAAGTGTTAATAATCAATGCGTACCGCATGATTTTACGTTCTTGTTTAATCTATGATGGGTTTTACTTTGGGGGTCAGTCTTGCACTTAATAGGGCAACAAGTAGTTCTAATCTGGGTAGTGAAATTTCCTTTAAAAGAGCAACATGACATTTTTAGGTTATGAGTTTAACTTCTATACCACTTTGTTGTCTCTTTATACGTAAATAAATAGCAGTGCCATATGCTGCCTTACTGGCATCCGAAAATGCGTATATTTCCACCTCTAGTACCAGATTCGAGCAACTTAGGATTTTTCTCGGAATTTTCCCTTCGGACAACCTTGGAAGCTCTTCACATCATTTTAGCCTTTTTTGGACTTCGGCTGGTAACATTCCATTTCAGGGTATATTCTTCATCCATAATTCTTGAAATAAGCACATTACTCAAATAGTGAATGGCGTAAACAGACTCAAAGGGTCAAATATCTTGCCAACTGCTTGCAGAAAGAGACGTTTTGAACTTTTTTGACAGGACCAGAATTCTAATAGACTTTTTTCTTTAAATCAGTGGCAAAATTATTCTACATTTTATTGAGTACAAACTGTTAATCAGCTTTAAAAAAGATCATTGACTGACTGTGGAGAAAGGATATTTTAACCCAGAAAAAAAAACACTTATTTTGAAAATTCGCCTCAAAGAAAGAAAAAAAAAGAAAAGAAAGAAAGAGATTGCACGGTTTATTGCACTTTTTTTTTCTTTTTTAAATAAATAAAAGAAAGAAAAATAAAATAAAATAAAGAAAACTTTGAAATTAATGAGAATGAAGTTTCTCTAGACCCCCCCCCCCCACACACACACACCTGTATACTAGTTTATTGGTTAAAGCGGCTAAAAAATTTCAAAGAAATTTATAAGTACTTACACTCTTTAAAAAATATTTTAATAAGAATGGTGTTTTTGTTTGAATAACTACCAGGATTTTATAATAACGAACTCTCTGTTATTTTTACTGGGTATTTTTTTATAACTTCAATAAAGTATAAAAAGGTCCTATTTCGTTTCCATGCATTACTCTAAATAATTTTGACTCTGCTCTAGGTAGCAATATTTACTAATTTTCTTCATTTCAAAAACTGCATGGCACTATAAAAATAAAATAACTTATTTAAGCTCTCTGACTTTTTTTTTTTTTTTTTTTTTTTAATTATTCTAACTTCTCCTGTGTTATAGATAGAAATATTTGTGTTAATAACATTACCTTTAGACTTATGAAATATTTGAGAATGCAGTTCAGTTGGAAATATTATTAATTAAAAAATTAATTTTTGGTTGCACGCTTTAAGGCAAGATGCTACATAATCTTAGAAAAAGCATTTTTTAAAATAAAAGTTTAAAGTTTTATCAAATAAAGGAATAACAGAAAAAAAAAAAAAAAGGGTTATTCATATGTAGAACATCAGAAAAATTAAATGAAATACCTTTTACCCTCAACAATGAGCATTTGTGGTCGAACCAGTTTCTTAATTCAATGATATCCTTGCAAGTCGGACATCGCACAGGCTTATCCAGGCACTTCTGCTTATGAGATGGAAGGGATTCAGCATCTAATTCTTCCTTGCAGTCAGAACATTTGACTTTTACAGTGTCACCTGGAAAAAAACAATGCACTCCTATGACAGAAATACTATGATTAAATAAGTAATCAAAATTCACAACAGAAGTGAGGCAGTGGCGGATTTAAGGGGGGTGGGCTAAGGGAGTAAGGGGCAGGGGGGCTAGGGGGCTGAACCCACCCCCTAAAAGCACTAACATTCACAATTGGATGTTAAGAATGTAATTTTTTCATTGATCTGGAATAACATCTTGAAAACTCTTAGCCCCCCCCCCCCCCCAAAAAAAAAAAAAAAAAAAAAAAGTTAAGTTCTGGATCCGCCACTGAAGTGAGGTAATATTTAGAGTCTTCGATGGTTTTTTTTTTTAAAGATAATCCTATTATTTCTGAAGATTTAAAATGAAAATAGTTTTAAATGAAAATTGTATATATATATATATATATATATATATATAGTCCTGTTTCAATAAAAAGCATTCGAAATTTCGTAGTGCATTTTATTTAGAGTTGTTATATTTTCCATCAGGGGCGCATTAGCTATCGTCACCTACACCCACATAACATGTTATTCTGTATTATTTATTTATTAATGAGAATTATTGGTTAGCTAATACATATTTTTAGATTCAATATTCACATTCTAAATGATTCACAGCCGTTAATATATTTTTTTTTTTTTTTTAAAGAAAATATTTATGAGAAATTTTATTATTTCATTCAGAAGCTATAAATTTTAGGAAGAGAACTAAATGCTTTTTCAAATGAAGTATTCAAAATTTCGAAATGAAATATTAAAATAGAAAAATTAATTTTTGCTGAAGAACAAATTTTCTGAATGTGAAAACGGAGTTTCAAAAAATATAACGAATAATAAGAAAATCCAATAAATAAATTCTTCATTGAATAATATGGTATTTCGCTTGCCAATGATCTGGAAGCAAAGAAATGGCATATGGTGAGTGGGTGTAGATGTAAAGAGCAATTGACTAGACGAGGTTTCTAGGCTTGAGTGGAGTGTCCTCCGTGGGACGTCGTTCTAAAAGTTGTCTTACCCGTATTTATGCGAGTTTCTGAAGAAAATATTTTGAAGCGTTTATGTTATTCAAGTTCAGTGTAATTTTTTTTTTTTTTTTTGAATGGGATATTTAATATTGCTATATTTTTGTGACAGAAGAATTCGAGTATATTATGGTCTATGACATGTATTTCTTTAAATCATAAAATATCTTTAAAACTGTAAAAAAAATTAACGAAGTGATCACGAAATGTACAAAAGCACGTTTTTGATAGAAAAGTATTAATGGTTGGTTTACAGAGCCACGCAAAAATATTCAGTTATATTAGCGAAAATAACTGGGAATTACTGAAGGACGCAATAAATGTATTATAATGTTTTTTAATAAATAAAATTTTTATTACACTATATGGTGCATGCATGTGTAAATTTAAAATCAATATACAGGGCTTCATAAAAGCTAAGTTCTCTTTATGACTTTTTTTTGTTTGTTTGTTTTAATAAATAAAGCTTTAAAGATTGCGATATTTGTTTCCCCTCCAAAGTTATAAACAAAATATTTTATAAGCTGTACCTCCATAGGTACAATAAATTCAAAGATAAATAATGTAAGAAGTAAAAGCATTTGGAAATATTTTTTAATCTATCGGAACAGCAAGTTTTTTTTTTTGTTTGTTTTTTCGTTTATCTTTCAAAATGTGACGTCTAAAAAAGTTTTTTACTCATTCTTTAACACAGATATGCAGCTGGATTGTACTAATCACAATATACGGAGAGCCACTGAAACACTCACACACACTAAGGGAAAAAAAAACTTTTCTATTTTTGAATAAAATAAATTAAAAATTTTTTATGGAATTTAATTTTTGTAATTATTATTGATCTGTTCGTTATTTAACAAAAGGCTCACCTGCGTCATAGGTAGTAGATTTGGAGCAGAACTCTGTCGTACAAACTATGGTCAGAGTACCATTAGGGACCAGTGTGGACTTCTTTTCTATAAGCTCGGATATCTTCAAAACCGTAGGAGGTCCAAATCCGGGTGCCTCAGTAAACACATGTGAACCTTGTCCCTCACTGGATTTCTTTCCGTCGACATTTTTTAGGCTAAAAGTCCATGCCATACTTTTGGATGGGCCGGATGACACTCGACAAAAATAAACAGCACGATATCCCACTGAATCACCAAACGAATAGATTCTCAAATACCAGTATTCTCCATCAATTAAAAAATGAGGACTTGCATAGAGTTTTGCATCTTTTTCCGAAAGAGAAAAGAAGTCGTTTATTCTCCACTCGAAAGTAAATTCCGTTCTTGCTATCTCTTCCACCTGCACTTTACCAGTGGTAGTCATGCCTAGGACTTAAATTTGTAATTTGTATCAGTTTCACTTCTGTCCTTGAATTATAATTTTATTTATTTATTTATTTTTCCAGTAGAACACCTGAAAAAAATTGTATTTGTGATTACATTATTATTATTATTATTATTATTATTTAATTATACTCGTATATTTAAAGGTTATGCAATTCCGTATTCCACAATAGAAAGAAGACGATAACAAAAAGTAATTCTACATAATTCATCTTTAACAAGACTTTTTTTTTTTCTTAATAACACAATGCTGGAATGCAAAAGCAAGCATAATCATACACAGATATATACACACGTAAATTATTCTACTTTATTGTATATCAAGATGTTACAGCCAATGTTTCGCAAAACAACTATTTTCGTACAACAAACCATGGAGTATTCAACCTCAGAAATGTATTATAAAAGCTTACTATTCAAAATGTAGTTCTGGAAAATACACTGCTCGACATTGAAAATGCAGCACCAAGAAGGAATGATAATAACGGAATGAAATTTGTTGGAAACATACATTAGAGTAGGAAGAACAATTGATTAAAATTTCAGGAAATTTGGAGTAATATGTACTGAGAAAACAGTACATAAAGCAGCGACCTCCGTGAGCAATAACCGCACATATCTGCCTAGGCATTGAATCGAACAGCGATTGGATGACATGTACGGGTACAGCACTTTATGAAGCTTCAACACGATGCCACAATTCATCGATCGAAGTTACTGGTGAGGGGTGGGGGCCAGTCGCTTTTCAACGATTAAGCAGTCATTTTCATTCGTGCGAGATCAGGAGAACGCGCTGGCCAGAGCAACAGTCGAACACATTCTGTATCAAAGAAGGTCCGTACAATACAAACAACTTGCGGTCGTGCATTATCTTGCTTAAATTTTGCGCTCGAATACAGGGCAGAGGGGCGGGACTTAACTCATCAGAAATTTACATAGGTAAATGGCTTACCTTATCGGTCCAGAGTCGTGGGGACTGCCGGCCACTGGTACTTGATTCTTATTCATTGGTGACGATTGAACACATAATTCCGAAATAAAGGGATTTCAATTACGGTGACATACATTTATTTACTACTACAAAGACGAACACGAAGAACACACTGAGGAGAAAAAGAGAAACGAAACATTAATATCGGCGTGCAGCGCCCTCTACAGGTTTTAGATTTGACCAATAATCAAAAATGTGCATTATTCATAATGCCGTTAAATACGGATAAGGTAATCTTGATGCTGTAAACAGGATTGTGATTTGTCTGAAAAGTGACTTCACGCCATTCTTGCGTCCAGGTTCATCGTTGATCACACATTAATGGCGCCCATATCAGTGATGCAGTTTTGAGGGTAATCAGAATTTTGGTAGCCGCATACTGAGTCACCACCTGGATTGATGGTATGTTGTACCATTGGATACACGTCTCGGTCATCTTTTGTTTTCACTCCCGCCACTCTGAATACCAGCCATTACATTTCTGACGAATTAAGGCCCATAGCTCTGCCCTATGTTCAAGGCGCAACATTTAAGCAGGACAATGCACGACCGAAAGTTGTCCATATTGTCTGGAACTTCATTGATGCCAATGTGTTCGACTGTTGCCCTGGCCAGCGCGTTCTCCTGATCTCGAACCAATGAAAATTACTGTTTAATCGTTGAAAAGCGACTGGCCCCCCACCACTCACCAGTAACTTCGATCGATGAATAGTGGCATCGTATTAAAACTTCATGAAGTGCTCTACTCGTACATGTCATCCAATCGCTGTTCGATTCAATGCCTATGCAGACATGTGCTGTTATTGCTCACAGAGGTCGCTGCTTTATGTACTGTTTTCTCAGTACATATTACTCCAAATTTCCTGAAATTTTAATCAATTGTTCTTCCTACTATAGTGTATGTATCCAACAAATTTCATTCCGTTATTATCATTCCTTCTTGGTGTTGCATTTTCAATGTTGAGCAGTGTATGAATCGTATGAACTATAAGTTGAAATTTTTACGCACAAGTTTAATGTGCAGATGTGTAACACGTGATAGAAAGTAAAATAATACTTTTGCACTTTTCTACACTAATTTTGAATTTTAAGTAGATTATTAAAAGCTCAATTCATCAATTATTTATTTACTTCTCTATGTATAGAAGGTAATGTTGGATTCGTAGAAATGCCCCACTTTTATTTTTCTTTGGAGCTACACGTTTTGAAATGTCATGACTATGATTTGATATTATTAGAAAACATCCGTTTGTGTTAGTTCATATATGTTATATTTGTGTATATTTGACGTGAAAGCTAAATTCCAGCTTTTATTTTAAATTATTGCACAACACACGATATGTGTGAAGTCCATTATGAAGAATCATGCATATTCATTTTGGGTGTATATCAGCCAATAGGTGATGCTATTATGCTGCTTATAGATATAATATAGATGCTATATATATATATATAGCATAGTGCTGTACACACACACACATATATATACTATATCACTGGATGCAGCTACCTTGTCTTGTATGAATCTGAAAATTGTATGAAATATGAATTCGGTAAATGGTTGTAAAAACCAAATTCTTTCAAAAAGTCAAAAGCACCCGTCTCTCTTTAATACGGTAAACATTTTTGTGTTCATATGAATAATATATTTCAATTTCTTTAACGTACACAAACATCAAACCGTCTCAATTATATATATTAAAAGCAAAAACTGTTTTATTTATGAGACAAAAATTTAGGTTAAAATACATTAAAAACAAAAAATACATATAAAAACAATTAAAAACTAGACGTTTCGAAACCCATCCGGGTTTCCTCATCAGTAATTACAACACAATATACAAACATTATATGAATACTCAAGGAATTTAAAGGAGTACCGAATATTGAGGAGCCAGTGCGCATGCTTCATTGATAAACAATATATAAACAACTAGCTGTTACCCGCAACTTCGTTCACGTAGAAATTTTGATGTGTATGTGTGGGAACTGACGGTTTGATCATAATATGTAATGTAATAAAACCTTATCATTGTGGTGCTGTGCAAAATAGAGTCTGATAAAGTATACTAAAAAAAATTTGTAACTCATTGAAAGATCTACGGGAAAAATATACAATTTATTTTTATTTTAATACCGATCTGTATACATTATTAAATGACTTATTACTTTCCGTCAACACATGCAAGTTCTGGGCACTTGAAACACATGAACAACCAACATATAATTGGCCGTGTGAGAAGCATGGAGTTCCTAAATGAATGCCTGCCACTTTTAAGGTTTGCCCCTGGGATTTGTTGATCGTCATTGTAAAAGCCAATTTCAATGGAAATTGCAATCTCTTGAAATGAAATGGCAAGTTGTTGGGAATAATAGGTATGCGGGAGTAGGTAAGAAAGGCCGGTTTACCATCATGCGGCGGGTGCAAGGGTGCAAGGAAAGTCGTGCGGGTGTCGCGCCACCCCCTGAGGGGTCTAGATGGGTTGACATTGACCTTGAGATCTCCTCTAACTTGATCGTGAAAGATGATGAGGGTATTAATGAAGAAAATTAATTAAAAAATTTAATGAGTGATTTATTGTAAAAGGTGACGATGGTTTTAAAGCGCTGTTTGCGGTATAAGGTAAAAAGCAGGATATTGTTTGTGAGTCATTAGGAAATTAATTAGAAGGTTAATTAAGAGGTTAATTAAGAAATTAATTAAGAAATTAATTAAGAAATTTTAAAAATTGTGAAATAAATAAGAAATCTATTGAATTTAAGGATGTGGATGTGAATAGAGTATGGAAGAAAAAGAGAGGTCTGACTGGGGTTCGAACCCGGCACCTGGCAGTAAAATATTTCCATAAGACAGTAGTTTTCGTGCGCGAAACCGCTGACCTATGGAAATATAGCCTGATGACTGTATCTTAGATATAAATATGTATTTTTCGATTGAATATCATTTAGTGTTCACGATGTTACCGTCCCGAGAGGAAGGGATTTTCGTCTTCTGCATTTATTTTGTGATGTGTGTTGTCTTTTCGATTCTTTATATTTTTTCTGAAGGTGGGAAGTTTAACGTTGATTTTATTTTAAATTTAAACGATACGGGAAATTTATCCTTTTCAATGTGATGCCTTCACATACGTGCTGCCATGGAGGAAACTTATCGGGACCCGAAAGCGGTTGCAAGTTTTGGAGGTGTAGATGCCTTACACCGTGCTGCCCGCGGCAAGTTATCAACGAAAAAAATTCGAGAATGGTTACAAGGAATAGATGCATATTCACTTCACAAACCGATTCGAAAAAAATTCCCCACGAACCGTGTCATGGTATCCAGAATTGATCAACAGTGGCAAGCAGATTTAGCCGATCTGACGTCTCTTCAAAAGTTTAACGATGGTTTTCGCTACATTTTAACTTGTATAGATATCCTCTCAAAACGAGCGTGGGCGGTTCCTCTGAAATCTAAAAAAGGTGAAGAGATTGTGAAAGCTTTTAAAAAAATTTTCTCTGAACGAAAACCCAACTGTTTGAATACGGATGCAGGAAGGGAGTTTTTGAATAACAAGTTTCAAAATTTTCTCAAAGAGGAAGGTGTGAAATTTTTCAGAACTTTTAACAACACGAAAGCGTCCGTAGTAGAACGATTTAACCGCACTTTAAAAACTAAAATGTGGAAATATTTTACCAGTCGTCGTACTTACCGCTACCTAGACGTGTTAGATCAATTACTTTATAGTTATAACCATACTTATCATTCGAGTATTAAAAGGGCGCCCGCCGAAGTAACTCCGGAAAATGAAAGCGACGTGTGGTTTACTCTGTACGGGGATATGGGGGATGAAAAGAGAAAGCCTTGCGTGTTTAAACCGGGAGATACGGTTCGAGTATCCAAACAAAAATTAACCTTTGAAAAAGGATACGAAACTAATTGGACGGAAGAACTCTTCGTCGTGACCGAGTGCGTGCGACGGGAACCGCCCGTCTACCGGATCAAGGATTTGATGAACGAACCTATCTTAGGGACATTTTACGCAGAAGAACTTCAAAAAGTTCAACCTAAAGAGAACTTTGCTATCGAAAAAATCTTAAAAAAGCGAATGAGAAAAGGGCGATTAGAGTATAAAGTGAAATATAAAGGATATCCTTCTAAATTCGACCAATGGATACTGGCTTCTAATTTATTTCATTTATAAATTGAATCGACATTTCTTTTGAGAATCATTCGCCAACATGTCTTTCTACGTGACGCTACCTTCCGACAGTTCTTTGAAATTTTACCCAGAAAATAAAATTTCACATTTTATTACGAGATTACCTTCCCCTCTTGATCTGAAAGGTGAATGGGAGGTCGGACTTGTGGAATTGATTTATCCGCATATGTGGAGTAATATATTTGATGGAGGAAATGAATACGAATACGATGCAGGTATTGGAACGATGAAAAGAACTAAAATCCCCTTTGGATTTTTTGAAAGCCCTTCAGACATTATTAAATGGATGAACTATCAAGACTTCAACGGTTTAATTCAGATAAGCTACAACAAACATACTAGAAAAGTGAAAATTGGATTAAAACCAACAGCTAGAATAAAGTTATTACCGGGACTTGCCGAAACTTTAGGCTTTTATCCGATCGAATTGGCTAACAATGAGGATCCTATACGTGATAGTCCTTTTAAATTCTTTGAAGGGATTAAAGAAGCTGACCCGAATTTCGATTTAAAATTACTTTACATATATTCGGATATAGCAGAGCCTCAGATCGTTGGTCATATAGTATCCCCTTTACTTAGAGTAATTACTGTGAAAGGTAAAGATGGTGATATGATTCACGAAATGTTTGACAGACCACACTATGTACCTCTTTCAAGGAAAAACTTTCAAACAATTGAAACTGTTATACGGACACACACAGGACGATTGGTGTCATTCGAGCGTGGACAGTTGATCGTGAAACTTCATTTTAGACAAAAGTACCTCTCATAATGTTCGTTCCTTACAAGTGTTGTGCGAAATCTTTTGAAGATTATTACATTCACCAGTCAGGTAGTGGTTTGAACTACTACCAAGGTTCTACATTACAAAAAGGATATGGATTAGGTGGACTGTTTCGATCTCTTTTTCGAGCTGCAGTACCCCTTTTTAAATCGGGTGCGAAGGCGGTTGGTAAACAATTGTTTCATACAGGTGTTGATGTGTTGAACGACCTGTCACGAGGTGAAGATATAAAAAATGTTGCTAAACGTCGGTTGAAAGAAGCTGGAAAAAATTTAACCGACAAAGCTGCTACAAAAATGAAAACAATGATTGGTTCAGGACAACGCTATAAAAAGAGAAAGCGATGTAATAAAACCATCATTCGTCCCAAAGTGAAGAGAGCGAAGACACACGATATTTTTGCTTAATCATGTCGGGTCTCATTCATAAAGATTCACCTGCCTGTGTCAAATCTGAACTGGACTTGTTTTTGATACCACCTACACAGACAGCTATTGAAAAAGGACATTTCGTCGAATTTCACCCTCTTGCGAATATTCGCGATGGGGGACCTGTGGAATTTAACATTACGGGTAATGGTGAAGAATACATAGATTTATCCTCCTCGCACATGTACCTAAAAGTGAAAATTGTGAATGCTGACGGAACCGCTCTGGCTGATAAAGAACCTGTTGCACCTGTTAATTTATTTTTTCACGCATTGTTTTCTCAAATCGATGTGAGTCTGAACGAAAGATTAATATCTTCTTCGAGTAACACCTATCCATACCGTGCCTACATTGAAACTTTGTTGAATTTCGGTGAAGATGCTAAAAAAAGTTTACTAACCTGTGAATGTTTTTACAAAGATGAAAATTTAACTGTATCCGATCCCACACAAGCTACTCCCCAAAACCCTGGATTGGTAAAAAGACATGAACTCACCAAGACGAGTAAAATTTTAGATATGATCGGTCCTTTACACTGTGACATTTTTCAACAGAATCGACTTTTACTGAATATGGTGGATTTGAAAATTAAAATGATTCGAAGCACTCCCCAGTTTTGTTTAATGGCAAAGCAAGTGGCTGGACAAGAAAAGAAATATAACGTCGTGTTAGAACATGCCTCGCTGTTTATTCGAAAAGTGAAAGTGAACCCCGGAGTTTTATTAGGGCATGCTAAAGCTTTGGAAAAAAATTCTGCAAAATACCCCATTGATCGAGTTTTATGCAAGACTTATACAATACCTGCTGGAAGTATGTCTTTTATGCAAGATAATGTTCTTTTGGGTGCTATGCCAAAACGTGTCATAATTGGATTGTTAGATAATGCCGCCATTAGCGGAAAATATGAATTAAACCCTTTTTACTTTAATCACTACAATGTTAACTTTTTAAGTGTGTATATGGACGGTCAACCTGTTCCTAGTAAACCTTTGGAATTGAATTTCGAGGATAAAAACTATATAAGAGCTTATCATCGATTATTCTCTGGTTTCAATCGTGATGCTGGAAATTTTATTTCACGAGAAGATTTCGTGAATGGTCATACTTTGTATGCTTTCGATCTAAGTCCTGATTTGTGTGACGGCCCTCACCTCAACTTACAACAACAAGGAAATTTTAGAATTGAGATAAAATTCTCCACAGCTTTACAATCCACCATTTCTGTGTTTGTGTATGCAGAATTTGAAAACATTATTGAAATTACCAAGTCTCGACACTTTTTATGTGACTTTGCCAATTAATGAAAATGGATTCTCTGCAAATCAAGAATATTTTATCCAGTGATACAATTACGAAAAAATATTTTTTAGATGTTTTCCCAAGTGATCATCTACCCGAGGTGGTCGTGCGTTATCCAGCTTGCCTCGTATGTAACACATATGACTCGTCTGAACCTGGAACTCACTGGTTAGCCTTTTTCATACAATCTGATGATGAAGTGGAATTCTTTGATTCGTATGGAAACGACCCTAGTTACTTTAAAGGGCCTATCTCGAACTTTGCATCTCGATTTTCGCATGTGAACTATAATCCTCTGATGCTTCAGAGTGTTATAACCGCCGTTTGTGGCCAATTTTGTGTTTATTATCTATATTGTAGATGTAGAGGAAAAACTCTGAAAGAATTTTTGTCTATGTTTGTAACCAAGAATATCTGTAACGACCATCGAGTCTATAATTTTGTTGCCAAAAGATTTCGTGTGTATGCTAATTTTTATCAATAAACACTTATTTAAACTGTATACATTTTGTGTCTGTATTCATTTATCATGGAGTTTCCACATCTACAACATCCTTTCACTATGATTCTTGCCGGTCCTACGGGATGTGGCAAGTCTTTTTTTATAAGAGATTTGTTACATTTTAAAGAACAAATGTTTCATCCTACTATCGACAAAGTGGTTTGGTTTTATGGTATTTATAAAACTTTATACGATGAAATACCTGATGTTTCTTTTGTAGAAGGTTTCCCATCAAATTATAAAGATTATTTGAATGGTAATACTTTGTTTGGGATAGATGATTTAATGGCCGAATGCAGTAACGATAAACGTTTGACTTCGTTATTCACGAAAGGTAGTCACCATTTAAATCTAAGTGTTGTTTTTTTAACCCAAAATTTTTTTCAAAAAGGGAGTGAAATTAGAACAGTGTCTTTAAATGCTCAGTACATTTTTCTGTTTAAAAATCGTCGCGACATGAGTCAAATTATGCATTTGGGTAGGCAGTTGTACCCTAAAAAATCTAAATTTTTTCAAGAAGTGTATGAAGATGCTACAAAGAAACCCTTCTCATACTTGTTTATCGATTTAAAAAATGAAACGGATGAAGATATGAGATTGCGAACACAAATTCTACCCAATCAAATCCAGTTTTTATACAAGTATAAATAAAGTAATAGTGTGTGTGAAGAGTTAGTTGCTAACATGACTTTGTCAAGAGAACAACTTAGAGACCTGGAATTGATTCACTCATGTCCCAATAAATTACGGAAACATTTTCTTAAAAAATTACCTAATCGTACTGTTAAAGCTATCTGCGAGTGTACATTGAATGTTTTAAAAGGAAACGTGCCTCTTTCTACTACTCAGAAACGATCGTTGGCGAAATATAAATCGACTCTTCGAAAGATTGGAACGAAAAAAGGATCCTTATTCACTAAAAAGAAACTGATTGTTCAACAAGGTGGATTTTTAAACATTTTAATCCCCGCTGCCATATCAGCCATCAGCACACTCTTCCATGGAATTCGCTAAAAAATTTGCTTTGGTACCTGAAGAGGTGTTGAACAAACACACACCTTCTCAAAAGCAGCTAAGTGAATTGGATAAAGCTTTGCTAAAAATATTAAACAGTTCCTTACCAGATTATGAAAAAGTGCAACGCTATTATGAATTATTGCAAAGAAAAATGAATTTACAAGAAAACAATCTACCGTGGATTCAACGTTCTGATGAAGAAGTTGAGCAACAACCTGCAAAACCCGAACAAGATTCTGTGAAACAAGATTCTGTGAAACAAGAACCCACACCAACACAAGAGAGTGTGAATCCCGAACATATCAAACAAGAAATTGACTATAACCAACTTCCTTTAACTTTAGTACCTTCAAGAATGAAAAAACAAGCTTTGAAATTACTAGAATTTCTTAAGACGAGCCCCCACAAACTAGAGTGGAATGAAAAAGGAATAGTGTCTTTTAAAAATAAAAAAATACAGAACTCTAATATTGCAGACTTTTTTCATTTAATTTTTTCTACAAACAAAAAAGTACCTATTAACGCACAGGGTGAATTGTTACAAGTTCTCAAAGAAATGCACGTACCTCAAAGTTTCATTAAAAATAAAAATTTGTTATCACGTCCTATGTCAACGCCTAAAGTTCGAAAACAATCCCATGTAAACCCATTTTGGATTAGTCTTAAATAAAATTAATTTTTTATTATTTTCTGTCTCCTCATTCTTTCATTAAAATATGTAGGCACGTGCAAGTTTGGACAAGACCTGAGAGAGGTCAGGTGGTGGGGGTGAAGACATTCCTTGAATAGCTTTAGGGTATGTGGTAACAATTGGGTTCCCACAGTTGACCTCAGAGGTTGGTTGGAAGGTACCAGGTGCAGGTAGACGACATACCTTTAACAGTCTTAAGGTGTGTGGCAACTATTGAATTCCCGCGTTTGACGTCACAGGTTGGTCATTGGTTATTTTTGAACAATTGCGGGCGTGGTTTGACGTCACGAGTTGAGGGGGTAACATCCATTCTGCCTCCTGTTCTCGCTTTTGTAAGTTGTATTTTTTCATCTTCTAAACTTTATTTCAAAATGAGTATCCACTTTTATGAAAACGGTCTTAATGTCAGTTATTATCCTAACTTTATCGAGAAAGAAAAGGCTGATGACTATTTTAACGAGTTGAAAACTTTACCGTTTTACACTCCCACCTTCAACATTTGGGGAAAAGATGTTATGCCGAAACGAAAAATGTTAGCATTTGGCGACGAGGGCCTGGTGTATGCATTCAGCGGTGCTCAAATTGTTGCTCAACCTTGGATCCCAATCATGATGGAACTTAGAAATATCGTCGAAAAGCATGTTGGATGTGCCTACAACTATGTTTTATTAAATCTGTATCCGAACGGACAAAGTTACATTTCCCAACATAAAGATAACGAATTCAGTCTGGATGATACTTTCCCTATCGCAGCCCTCAGTTTTGGTGTACCAAGGAAAATTGAATTTAAAAAGCCAAACACACCTTCTACAGTGATTGAATTAGACAATGGGTCTTTATACACTATGGCTAAACCTACGAATGAACTTTTCACTCACGGTATTGCTGTAGACCCTTCGATAAAGAATGCAAGAATAAGTCTTACTTTTCGTCATATTATTACTGTTTCTCGACCTTTAAAAAGACCTAGATTGGACTTAGAACAATCGTCTCCTGATAATGGTGGATAGTCTTGTGGTGAAAAAAACGAACAATCGCCCTCTGATAATATTGGACAATCATCCTCTATTGAACTAATAGCTTCAAAATGTGATAACGAACTTTCTTGTGTTAAAAATGAACAATCTACTAGTGGTGAACTGTCTTGCGAAATTCCAAATAATGACTGGTTGGATAAATTTTTCCAACATAGACAGAAATCAAATCCTATTCTGGGGGAATGGGATTTAGGTTGGTGTACATTTTTGCAAATCATTTTGGAAAATGAAAAAAATTTACGAGTGCACATTCGTAATTTTACAGAAAATAGTACTGGTGATCGTTTTCCTACAAAATTGGGTATTATATTGACACCGATAACGTGGCTAGATTTCCAAAAAAATATATCTTCATTTAAATTCAATTCTGTGAAGGATAGTTTTATATCAAACAATCAACTGTTAACAGCGTTTGTGAATGAAGACATGTGTTTGTTGCAACAAATGTTTTCCACAAAGAATGCAGGATTTTATCTCAAGTCGAATGGTATAAAATTGTTCAAAGATCAGATCAACAGATTGATCGAATTGAAAAGTCAGATTTCACATTGCCTTATGGAAAGTGTTCTCGTGAAACAAATCCCAACTTTAATTTCAAACAAGAGAATTGAATGTGAGGAACATATGATTTTCGATGAAGCACAAAACCATTATCTAACATCAATTTGTAGTGAAATTCAATCAAATATTAATACATTTTTCGAATGTAACGGGTGTGATTTGAATATAGATTGTCAGTTCGATCACGACTGTTTAATGTTAAACACTTTTGATAAATATATCTTTTCTCAAGAAACTGTTTTGCTACATTTGAACACTTTTAAAATTGTTCAAAACATTATTTCAAAACATTGTTTATGTAATTTCAATGAATCCTTTTTTAATAAGTTGACAATGCAATATTTTCATACTTATTTTGAAAAATTCTTCTCAAATAATGTATAAATGGTTTGAATAAATCACTTTTTATTTCAATATAAAATCTGTCTATGTTTTAATCCAAACTTATTTATTTAGATTCTTTATGTATTTTATTTTGTAGGTGAAAAACTTATTTGAGAAAAGAATAAAAAAGAAAAAAGAAATAAAACCTTATTTGATAAAAAGAATATATTTAATCGGAAGAAAAAAATTACTTGGGAAACATTAATTCACAAAAATATTTATATGTCTGAAAGAGTACAAATAATTAACTAATTCATTAAGATTCTTTACGAATTTTATTTTTTAGGAAAAAACTTACTTAAGAATTAAAAATTGTTTGAAAGAACATATTAATTCACAAAAAAAATATTTATATGTCTCAAAGAGTACAAATTATTAACTTATTTATTAAGATTCTTTATGGATTTTCTATTCTAGGTAAAAACTTATTTTTGAGAAAAAAATAAAAGAAAAACATTAATTCATAAATTATTTATTATTATAAGAAAGAAATAATAATGAGGAATATATTAATTTTTGAAAAATAATTCATTTATAATAATTGTTATCTTTTTCTATAAAGTGAAACTTGAGGAAAATCTTACTTAAGAATTAAAAATTGTTTGAAAGAACATTTTAATTTACATGAAGTAATTTATTTGAGGGATAAAAACAAAATATTAATTTGTTTTAGAATTATTAAAAAATTAAATTCCCTTTAAATACAAATATTTATTTCACTTTGAAGCAAAATGTTTACGATAGTAACTTCTTTTTCAAAAAATATCTGACAAGAATTTCACATTTTCTGTTAAGTGAAAAGTATTTCCCACACTAACAAGATCTAAACCGAATCAAATCTTATTTCGTTCACAAAGTCACGTCTACAATACAACTCTGATATTTTATGAGGTGGGGGATGTACAATTCAAACCAACCCTCTTTTTTTTGAGAAAGGATGGATGCAGAGAAAATCATCCCCACCATCTCCCCTGCAGCGAAGATCAAATTTTTAACCTCTTCCCCCCTTTGACGTGCCCTATCCGGGATGGGGGGGAAAATCATGTGCTTCTCTCATTCTGCATCCAGAATTTGTCTAGATAAGACGTCTTGCTCTTTCACTCTGCTTACTTTACTTTCCCCGTGTTTTTGAAGTTCAATATTATTACAATGGAATTTGTATTTGATGAAAATTTGCCAGCAATTTCCAACGTATGTATTTAAAACATTTTTTAATATTTCAAAATGTTTAGATTATTTTTTAAAAAAATGTTTAAAAATATACTTAAATATATTATTTCTCTCTTTTTTTTTCAGTTTGAATTTGATTTTGGACTTACCCAAGAGATCATTTTGGGTGAGATATTAGAGAGCAATTGTATCGATTGGACATCACCGGTCAATTTCTCAGATAGCGATATGGAGGTAAAAAAATTTCTTTAAAAACTTGTAGAATATTTTAAAATAGATTTTTATACTCAAAATATTCTTTTTTCTTATTTCAGATTGAATCATCCGCTGAATCAACCATCAAAGTACCTCCCGGTTTTAAAGCTTTCGATCCTGTCCGTCGCTCGAACCAGGGACTTGCTAACCGCTCGCTTCTTCGAAAATCTGTAAGAAAAATACATTTTTTTCTCTTTCTAGGAAAATTCCAGCATATGATTTGAACTTAAAATATTTTTATGCTTTTTTCTTAGGCACCTGCATTAAACAACGAGCCTGGCCCTTCACATCTGAGTGAAGCACCTGTAGAGCCAACACTAAGCTGTGCGGTTTGTGGAGGTGCTTTTTTCAATACGAGGGAGCTTAGACTTCATCTGAAAAGTCATATGGTATATATTATTTCACTTTTTCTTTTTAACTGTTTGAATAATATACAATATTTTAAAAAATATGTTTTCTTTTCTTTTTTGCTCAAGGTTGTTCAGACTGGATCTGGAATTAACGCTGTAGAACCAACTCCACCAATGTCGAGATCTGATGGCAATTCAACTAAGGTATTTTTACTTCAAAAATTTTTTAGTGTTAAAGTTGAGTTTTCAGAATTCATTTCTGCTAAAAATTTAATTCTCTCTTAAAAGTAATTTAAAAAACCTGATTAGATAAACTTAAAATAAATTTTTACTTAGAATAAAAATTAAATTCACTCTTTAAAGTAATTTAAAAATCTTGATTAGATAAACTTAAAATAAATTTTTACTTAGAATAAAAATTAAATTCACTCTTTAAAGAAATTTAAAAAACTTGATTAGATAAACTTAAAATAAATTTTTACTTAGAATAAAAATTAAATTCTCTCTTAAAAGTAATAATAAAAGTTTTGTTTAGACAAAATAATTAAAACATGTTTTCTTTTCTTTTTGCTATTTTTTTAGAATTCTAATCCAATAGCTTCTGGAGGTGTGCAGTTGACTGACGAGAGTCGATGCAGCGACGTCACACCTATGCCTAACGATGATGGGATGAACGCCGATAGTTCTGATGACATGGAAGAGACAACTGCAAAATCAAAGGTAAAAACTTCTCGGCTCTTTGGGAGTATTGCCCTTTTTCATGACTCGAGGTGGAGCATAAGGCACGACCTGAAATCAGGCGCATACCGCCCCTCAGTCCGCGATAGGCGCAAACTCCCTCTTTCCTATCCTCTAGAAAAAATGTTAGGTTTCCAAAAACGAATTTCTCTTTAAGTTAGAAATAAATTCCTTCTAAAAGTAGGTTAGAAAAAAATCTTGCTAGGTTTCCTCTAAGTTAGAAATAAATTCCCTTTAAAAGTAGGTTAGAAAAAAATCTTGTTAGGTTTCCTCTAAGTTTGAAAAATAAATTCCTTCTAAAAGTAGGTTAGAAAAAAATCTTGTTAGGTTTCCTCTAAGTTAGAAATAAATTCCCTCTAAAAGTAGGTTAGAAAAAAATCTTGCTAGATTAAAAACACTTGTTAGTGAAAAAATAATTAAAATTTTTAAAAATAATTAAAATTCTAAAACAGGGTTTTTTGTCTATTTCAGACTTGTCCTGTTTGCGGGAAAGTTTTTGCTTATGCAAGCATGCTTCAAAGACATCTTCGTACTCACAACATTGAAAAACCCTTTGAATGCGAAGTTTGTAGTAGAGGATATAAACTGAAACAACATTTGGAAAGGCATCGAAGAACTCATAAAAATGAAAAAATATTTAATTGTGAAGAATGTGGAAAAAAATTTGGCCAAAAAGATGACTTGGGACGTCATTTAAGAATCCATCTGCGACAAAATTATTTTTCTTGTGAACTTTGCCAAAAAGTCTTCAATCGTAGAGATGATTTAAGAAGACACAAGATGGTACATAAAAAGACCCTTCCACATTCTTGTTTGGAATGCAGTCAAAAGTTCCCGTTAAAATTTAATCTGCTACAACATCAAAGAACAGCTCATGGAAGTGTAGCAAGTAGTAGTGGTCAACCAACTAAGAAAATCAAAATAAGTCATAATAATAGAATAAGAAAAATAAATCAAGCCCTAAATACATTTAAAAATTTCTATCTTTATCCTGAACCAGAGGAGGAAAGTAGCATAAATATTTTTTCTAATAATAGTCACAATGAAATTTTCAACATCCTAACTAACGAAATTAATGATAAAAAATCAATTAAATGGCACGGGGTGATGAAGGCTGAATTTATTAAGGTGGATGGAGATGAAATTAAAGAGAGAGCTTCATTTTACTTCTCATCCAAATGCATAACAGAATTAACCTCAGACAACTTAAATGAAAATATTAATAACATGTTTACAAAAATAGAAAATAATATTGAAGATTTCCAAAATCAGGGATCCGACTGGATTTTCAACAAGATTCAATGCCTTGAATTAAAAGTGTCAAAATACATACCCCTTCGCGGTGGCTCTTTCATAGCAACCCCTCAGAAATTAAAAGGTAAGAAGGCCTTAATTAATATACAAAATTTCTCAGATAATAAATGTCTCATATGGTGTCTTCTGGCCCATAAATATAAATTTGAACATCTTCCACACAGAGTTAATAAATATTACCCATATGAGCATGAAATAATTTTAAATGACATTCCCTGCCCAGTTCCATATAATAAAATACCAGAAATTGAAAAATTAAATAATCTCAGAATAAATATCTTTATTTTTGATGTTGACGAAGACATCTGTCCTCTCTACATTTCTCCAAGAGAGGATGAAGATGTCATAAATTTATTATTATTAGAAGATTCTGAGGGGAATCAACATTACATATATATAAAAAATTTCTCAAGATTAATGGGCCACTTAACTAATCACCAACATCAAACTTACTACTGCTATAGATGTCTCCATAGATTTTCAAACCCTGATTTATTAACCTTTTGAAAGGGGCTCTTACGAAATCCTATGGTGAAGCGTGACAGATGCTGTCACAGCCCCTTTCAAAAGGTTAAAAGAACACCTACAATATTGTAAAAATCACTCTATTCAACAAATTAAAATGCCATCGCCCGACAATAATATTCTCTCTTTCACCTCCATCCACATGCAACATCTCAAATCCTACGTTATTTATGCAGACTTCGAGTCTATTTTAAAACCCGTCTCCACTGTCGCACCTAATAATAGTACATCCTTCAGCATCAAAACATCTGAACATATTCCTTCTGGCTATGCCTATCTTATCGTAGGGCCCGACGGCAAATCTTACAAGCCTATTCAAGTTTACAGGGGTGACGATGCCGTTGGGCACTTCTTAGAAGCCATTCTATACGAAAAAGAAGACATAGCCAGAAAATTAACTTCAATAGTTCCAATGCAGCTTACCCCAGATGAGGAGAGAGCTTTTCAGCAAGCAACTAGATGCTCCATATGTAACAACAGGCTCTATAAAAACAGAGTGCGCGACCACGACCATCTTTCCGGAGCTTTTCGTGGCGCGGCTCACAATAGCTGTAATCTCAATTACAAACAGCCCAAATCCATCCCCATCATATTCCATAACAGCAAAAATTACGACACTCACCACATTATGACTCAACTTGGAAGAGTTCAAGATCACACTATAGAAGTCATCCCCAACACCTTAGAAAAATATATTGCTTTTAAATTAACCAAGAAAAATTGTCCCATTCAACTTATCTTCCTGGACTCTCTTCAGTTCCTCCCCTCATCTTTAGATAAACTCGTCCAGAACCAAGATCCTGATCAATTCTATCTTCTTAAAGAAAACTTTCCTCCTACAATAGATTGCTCTCTCCTCTTAAGAAAAGGAGTCTATCCCTATAGTCATATCACCGACTTTAACACCTTCGGTGAAAAACAGCTGCCACCCCCAAGGGCCTTCCACAATGATTTGACTGATGAAGATATCTCTTCACAAGATTATGATCATGCTGTTAAAGTGTGGGAGGCCTTTAACATTCAAGATCTTGGGGAGTACCATGACCTGTACGTGAAGACCGACGTGCTGCTGTTAGCAGATGTCTTCGAAAACTTTCGAAGACTTTGTCTGAAATACTATGGTTTAGATCCCACACACTGCTTCACAGCACCCGGTCTGTCATGGCAGGCATGCTTAAAAATGACAGGGGTAGACCTCGAACTACTCACCGACATCAATATGCTTCTTTTTATAGAAAAAGGTGTAAGAGGTGGGGTTTCCATGATAAGTCACCGCCACGCAAGATCCAACATCCCAAGAACTGAAGATTACAACCCCTCTGCTTTATCCCAATACATTATGTATTGGGACGCAAATAATTTATATGGACATTCAGCTTCGGAGCCCCTGCCTTATGGAAGCTTCCAGTGGACAGACCCTGAAGACTTCAACACAGAAATAATCCTCAACTTACAACCCGACGCAGCAGAAGGTTTCATCTTCGAGGTGGACTTGGAATATCCACAACATCTTCATGACAAACATAATGATTATCCACTAGCACCAGAATCTCTACACATCACAGAACACATGCTATCACCATTCGCCAAACATATGCTCCAAGACAGAAAATTCAACACATCCAAGAAACTCACACCTAATCTCTACAATAAAATTCAATATGTCACCCACTACAGAAACCTACAATATTATCTTCAACAAGGATTAAAGCTCATCAAGATACACAAAGTATTAAAATTTAAACAAGCACCCTGGTTGAAACCCTACATAGCCTTCAATACTGAAAAAAGAAAAGAATCCAAGTCCACCTTTGAGAAGAATTTCTTCAAGTTACTCAACAATGCTGTGTTCGGGAAAACAATAGAAAATCTTAGAAAACGACGATCAATAGAAGTTACAAACTCTCCCATAAGAGCAGAAAAGATTGTTGCCTCACCTCATTACACCAATTTTAAATATTTAATCAAAATTTAGCGGCAGTGGAGCGGGTTAAAAAATCCATCTTGATGAACCGCCCCGTTTTCATCGGCTTTACCATCCTGGAACTTTCAAAACTACACATGTACAGATTTCACTACGATTTCATAAAACCAACATTCCAAGATCAAGCTAAACTCCTCTTCACCGACACAGACTCCCTCACCTACCACATCACCACACCTGACATCTATCAAGACATGCTACAACATCAAGACATCTTTGACACATCAGATTATCCCACAGACCATCCACTTCATTCACAGCACAACAAGAAAGTTTTGGGAAAGTTTAAAGACGAACTAAACGGGCGGTTCATCCATGAATTTGTAGGCCTCAAAGCCAAAATGTATAGCCTTAAATCTGAAGATGGTGAAAAGAAAACCGCGAAGGGGATTTCCACAATAACAGTTAAGAAAAAAATTAAACATGAAGATTACCTTAATTGCCTCAATAACTTAAAATATAATATATCAGAGCAAACGAGAATTGGGCAGGAATGTCATACAATATATACATTCAAACAAAATAAAATTTCTTTAACTCCTTTTGATGACAAAAGATACATTTTGGATGATGGGATTTCTTCTTTGGCTTATGGGCATTACAAAATAACTTTAAAAAAAAAAAAAAAAAAAAAAAAAAAAAAAAAAATGAAAAAATGAAAAAATTGAAAATTGAAAAAATGAAAAAAAATTGAAAAATGAGAAAAATGAAGAAAAATTGAAAAATAAGAAAAATGAAAAAAATTGTAAAAATAAGAAAAATGAAGAAAAATTGAAAAATAAGAAAAATGAAAAAAATTGTAAAAATAAGAAAAATGAAAAAAAATCTGAAAAATGCAAGATTTCAGAAAAGTTAGAAGATCATAAAAAATTGGGGCGTCGCACACATGCGGCGGGTGGATGGTGGGACCCCTTTAAAACATTAAAGAAAAAACTGAAGATTTGAAAATAAAAAGTTTTCAAACTTACAACAAAGAAAATTAGAAGAACGAAAATGAAGTTGCAAGATCACAGAAAAATTAGAAGATCAGAATGAAAAATTAGAAGATTGAAAATGAAGTTGCAATATCCCAGAAAAATTAGAAGACCTGGAACATAGAAGTTACAACATCCTAGAAAATAAGAAGAAATGATGATTCAAGTTCATATAAAAATTGGGGCGTCGCATACATGCGGCGGGTGGATGGTGGGTCCCCTTTAAAACATCAAAGAAAAAACTGAAGATTTCAAAATATGAAGATCAAAAACTTGCAAGAAGGATAATTAGAAGAATGGAAATTAGAAGATCGAAAACTTACAAGAAAGAAAATTAGAAGAATGAAAACTTGCAAGATTACAGAAAAATTAGAAGATCAGAATGAAAAATTAGAAGATTGAAAATTGAAAGAATGAAAATTAGAAGATCTAAAACATCCTACAGTGAAAATTATAAAACCTAAAAATTTGAAGACCTGGAACATAGAAGATTAAAAATGAAGTTGCAAAATCCTATAAAAGTTAGAAGATTGAAAATAAAGTTGCAAGACCCCGGAAAAGTTAGAAGATCAGAAAATGATGATTCAAGTTCATAAAAAATTGGGGCGTCGCACACGTGCGGCGGGTGGATGGTGGGACCCCTAAAAAAAAAAAAAAAAATAAAATAAAAATAAATAAATAAATAAATAAATAAAAAAGAAGAAACCCTCTTTTGAGGGTTTCATAGAAAAAGGAACTCTTTAAATGAGCTTCCAAAAAATATATGTTTGTACAGTTTAAAAAGAACTGTGCAGACATATAAAAGAAACACCATATACACTCACACACATTCATACCTAAAATAGAACCATCAGGCTATATTTCCATAGGTCCGTGGTTTCGCGCTCGAAAACTACTGTCTTATGGAAATATTTTTACTGCCAGGTGCCGGGTTCGAACCCCAGTCAGACCTCTCTTTTTCTTCCATACTCTATTCACATCCACATCCTTAAATTCAATAGATTTCTTATTTATTTCACAATTTTTAAAATTTCTTAATTAATTTCTTAATTAACCTCTTAATTAACCTTCTAATTAATTTCCTAATGACTCACAAACAATATCCTGAAGGTCAATGTCAACCCATCTAGACCCCTCAGGGGGTGGCGCGACACCCGCACGACTTTCCTTGCATCCTTGCACCCGCCGCATGATGGTAAACCGGCCTTTCTTACCTACTTGCGGGGAATCAAAACGCTGTCTCCTTTAGCAGTTCCTGTAATAATGGTACATTTTATAATATTAATAATACCCAGCTCTGTGATACAAAGCCTAGTGCCGTTGCACAGTCTGGGTGCATCAAGGTTACGCATCAGCATAGCTGGAACGCCAACTTTAAGCTCCAACATATGGGACGGTACTCCCGTTAACTCCAGAGAGTTGAGAAATTCAACGGGGTAGGCAGTAGTATCGTCATCAGCCATCACAGTGTCTATGGATGTGTATAACTTTGAATTGCCGGCGGTGATGTCTAAAATTCTTTTGTTTATTTTATTGACCCACTCGTTCTTAGGCGATAGCACTGCCCTCTCACACAACCATTCATCATTACTTATATTAACATCCAAATCGGGAAAGACTTGCATGATAAGTTCGTCTTCTGTTGCTACTGGATGGGAAAATTCTTCGGAAAATTGAATTTTCCCATCTGCGTCCGTTTCTAGACGACCCTCACCAATTTTCAAAAGTATATTTGCAAAGACACCTGATTCTTGGTCGTTGTACAGTCGGACGCGCATGTTGCATGTAAGATGGAGCTTTTCAATCCTATACCAGAGTGGCGACGCCTTGAGACATGCGTTTATTTCATCCGCCGGTGTGCCCTTCTCAATAACTGGTAGTGTCTGTCTAAAGTCGCCTGCGAGCAAAACGACAACGCCGCCCATCAACGTATGGTTGCCGCGGATGTCCTGTAGGCTGCGGTTCAACGCCTCTATTGCATGCTTGTGCGACATTGTGCACTCGCCCCATACTATCAACTTGCACTGTTGCAAAAGGACTCCCCGTCCGCTGCTTTTGGTGATGTTGCATGTTGGGGTATCTTCGCTTGCAAGATTAAGCGGCAATTTGAAAATGGAATATGCAGTCCGGCCACCGTTAAGCAAAGTTGCAGCAATGCCCGAGGAAGCTACAGCCAGAGCTATATTGCGGTCCTTGCGGATTTGGGCAAGCAGAAGATTCAGCACAAATGTTTTTCCCGTACCCCCTGGTGCATCAAGAAAGAATAATCCCTCCTCTCCACTATTTACTCGGCACAAAATCGTTTCATAGACTTGACGCTGTTCAGGAAGTAATCGTGGTACCATTTCATTGACCTGCGCTTCTAAAACCGCGATATCGTAGTTTAGCTCCTTTACAACATCGCTTGACAATTCCCCTCTTCTCTGAGGTGTGGGTAGGCCGAAATCAGCAAGACATTTTCCAGATATGGAAATCATTTTATCTTCAACCAATACCAAAGCTTCGTTAATGATTAGATCATAGTGAGTGCCATCCAGCCTCTGGAGCGGGTTTGATAGTCCGCAGGTGCTCACTAAAATCGCAAACAGGTCCCTAACTTTGGCTGCTGAGCGACAAAGGACGGCTTCCGCCATAGTTGCGTCCCACTGGTTGTCATTTTCTAATAGTCCGCGAGCCTCACATGCTTCCCTAAACGTTACTCGCTCTTGACTGTCTACGGTTTTAAGCCTCTGGAAACTTGTCGGGCCCCGCACCTGACTCAGCAGCATTCGCAAGCAAAAACATTCAAAGTTGCTGACGTGCACAGTATATATCCGACCCAATGCGTCTCCTGCCTTCACACCTGGCCAGTTTTCAACCGGTGTTCCCTGTACACGACGCTTCCATTCCTTCTTAGATGCATTCCACGTATAGTACCGTGGTACATCAGAGTAGAGTAGGGTTTTGGCAAAGCTGTCATTTTCGCACAGTTCGAAGAATGCAGTCAGTGTTGTTTTCGGAGGTGTAGCCACTCTGTCTAGAAAATTCTGCTCAGTGAAGTATATTCGCTCGCCATTGGGTAAGTGAATTGCCAGGTGGGTGACAGTGGGGTGTCTCTCGTGCAGCGGTAAGCCCAAGATCCTCCATGCTGCTTCGTTGCTGCTGACGTATCTACCTGCCCTAAATGTTTGCACTTCATCTCTGAGGGTAATACCGGCGTTATTTTGTTGGATACTAAAAACAGCTTGGTCATTTCCTTTGCAAATATATTTGCAAATGTATTTAATCGCTTGCACAGAACTGCAATATTCAACATTTAAATGTGCATTAAATATTTTAGACAACAGGGGCGAATACGGCACAATCCAACTATTGTCCACTTCAACTTCCCAGTGCCTGATTTATGGCAGGGCATTCGGGGCACGTGCCCTGGGCCCTCACATTGAAGGGGCCCCAAGAAATTGCATCATACATTTAAAAAAAAATATGAAAATGAAAATTTCCTTAATTTTGCTATGATGATCGATGTTTGCCATTTTTTCTTCAATAGATAGTGATACTACTGAGCTGTTTTATAAATCAGCGGTCATTTAATCCTTCATTATTGCAAAAATATAAATTTTATTGAAAATTTATACTAATCTCTGAAAAAGTAATACTGAAAAGTGAAAAACTTTATAAAATTACAATTTTCCTGAAAACTGAATTTTGTTTTTAACACTTGGATCAATCCTAAAGTGTACGTGGAAGACGTAAAATCTGTTCGAAAATTTGCTTTTTAAAATTAAAATTGGCGATTGCAGAAAAAGAAAAGGAAAACATCCGAGTGCAGCGTTTTTTTTTTTTTTTTTTTTGTCCCTTAGTGTATAATACTGTGCAGAAAAAATATTTACCTTAAAAATATTTTCTCTGTACAATTAATATAGCATCAGATTGTAAATATTAAAGTACGGGGAGGGGGCCCCGTTAAACATGAGTGCCCTGGGCCTCCAAGTGAGTAAATCGGTCCCTGCAACTTCCACAGGACCGCCATGAATTTTAATTTTAGTAGTCCTACCACCATGATCGGGTGCTCTCCGCCTGTATAGGGGATATCCATTGTTATTTGTCTGCGTATCCTTCAATAGTGCCCGGGGATACCTTTTTGTGCATTTTCCGTCCTTCATGCAAGGAGACAATACGTTTTCTATGCCGCAGGGTCCGTGAATCATGTTTTTTACAATAATTTCATGCAACTTTTTATCCGTACTCGGGTCAGAGATCTCGGCACTAATAATGCCGTCAATTTGGGTGGGACATATTTTTTCTTTAAGCCACAGCAACAAATGTACGTGGGGCAATCCACGTTTTCGCCACTCAATCGAGTACAAAAAGCATTGAGCCTCTCCATATATTTGGCCTTTAGTAAGTAGAGCTACTAATTTATGGACCTTCATATTGAACACTCGAGCTATGAGATCATGTCTGTCGTTTGCCGTCTGGCCAGGCATGAGCGCTTCAGTTATTTCTGTCCAGGCAGGGTTGCACGTGAACGTAATAAATAGGTCTGGTCGCCCGTAGTTGCGAACGTACGCAAATGCGTCCTGTGTGTACTCGTGAAGGTATCTCGGGCTGTTTACAAAAGATGAGGGAAGGATTACTATTTTCCCTAAATTGTTGGGGTCGACATTACCATCGGTTCTTATGGCGTCCTGTAAATGTACGTAGTTCTCTGCTCGCAGTCTTGTCTGATTAAGAGCTATGTATCTCAAGCGCTCACTTTCTATTTTGACATACATATCCACCAGAAATTGGTTCAAAAGTTGCCTACATCGCAGTAGTAAATTAAAATCATTTCGCCGGAACATCATATGGAACGCGTAAAAGTCCATGCAGGATACCTTTTTGTTTGATATTGGACAGCTAGTAGCTGGATTAATCAATTGGATGTCAAAGTGATATCCCTCCTGCCCTTTCCAAAATATGAGTGGGTACTCTAAAGCATCGTAGAACCGGTGCGTGTTGGCGATTCTAGAAAGCGTGCCGTCACGTGCTCGTAGAACAATGTCTCTTGCTGTGGTCTGCTCGCTGCCTGCAATCACGACTGCTATTTCGTTGCTAGTTGGAGCATTGTAGCGTCGCTCGTGTTGTCCGCGCGGCACTCTGTCGGGGTGGACTTACAGTTTTCATCGGGCATGTTGTCAAGTGCCGTTTTAAATTCCCTGACTAAGGCGTTATTGTCGTGCAGTACTCGTTGTATTTTACGGACCGTCTCTTTATGAACTCCTGTAATTAGCCTTGACCGTCGCTCAATTTCGGCTTCCTCGTCGCCCATGAAATAGACCTGTAAGAACTCTGGCTGCGTGTTCGAAGTAGGCAGTAGAGACCCAATTCTATGATACACTTGACCTTGAATGGTAAAAGTTGGTGAAAATCCTGGCATTGAGATCACTCTGTCAGCACCAAAAGATGTCATACGGAAACATAAATTATATTTTCTAATATTCAGAAAACGCCGTGATTCCACTGTCTCGTAAGAAAATAAATGTTTTAAAGGCTCCACCGGTTCCTCTATTAAAGGAACGGAAACTTTTCCTCCAGAACAACACATTCCTGCAGTTTCTTCCTTCCATTTAAGTGCCCTGCAAAATTTACACTCTTTACTTATCTTCTCCACTTTGATAAGCCTGTGGCTGGCGTAGTCAAAAGTTGAATCATATTCAAACGCAGCTTTATCAAATACGGACCACGTGTTTCTTGTAAACGTTTGCCGTCGCTGTACCTTCCGCTCAGCAATGGCTCGCCGTCGATTTTCTGCCTCTTCAAGCGATTCATTAACACGTTGGGTTGCCAAATATTCAGCGTGCTGTTGCCGCCTCAGTTGTGATTGCTCCAGAGTTTCAGCAGTGCGTTGGGTTGCCAAATATTCAGCGTGCTGTTGCCGCCTCAGTTGTGATTGCTCCAGAGTTTCAGAAGCGCGTTGGGTTGCCAAATATTCAGCGTGCTGTATTCGCCTCATTTCTGAATACTTCGGTTTTTCAGCTGATCTAGAAATAGACTGTCGCTCCGCTTGTTCAATTCTTCTAAGCTCCGCTTGAGGAGTCGTCTCTTGACTTCTAGCTACTTTCATAGCCCGAGCTTTATTATTTCTGTTGGAAAGATTAGATTTGCGTTTCCCGGGCATTTCGAAAAACTATCAAATAATAATAATAATAATAAAACCCTTAAAAGGGAACTAAAAACAAAGTACTACTATGAAATAATAACAAATCAAAAGAATTAAAACTACTAACAAATAAAAAGTAAATTATAATTCAAAAAAGTAAGAAAACGCACGTTAAATGACAAAGTGAAATAAAAAGTTAAAAATGATAATAGTAATTAACCAAAAATATTGAACGTGTGATGCTTTCTACTTATCTATATAATATTTCTTTAACGTGGTCCAATTACGATATACATGGGGATAAAAAATAATATTTATAAATGCACAATATTTACACACGTGGAATAAGCTCAATAATTTAATAAGAAAAAATGACGACATTTGTCTGGTAAGAGTATTTTATATACTTCATGCTTAGTTAATAGTAGTTGGTATATAGAAAAATAAATAAATTAATGTGTAAACTTGATCATGGTACAGCCTTAATGCCCTTGGCGACTTTTGAATTTTTGTTGCCGTTTTAGACCAAAATAGAATTTATGCGATTATTGTTCCTATACGCAAGAGAAGTGTGACGTCACTGACCGTCCGTGGATGCAAGAAATTGATTTCCTATGTTAATCGCCCATTGGATTTTTTGTAAAAAATTATTAAAAATCGAGGAAAATTATTTCCCGATTTTAATCCCCATATTTGGGTATATATATATATATATGCAATTAGTTATCATGTGCATGTGTTAGATTGAGTTATTTTGCTGTCAAATTGACAACATTTTAATTTTAAATTTCAAAACTCTGTCGCTCTTGGCGCTTATTGTATTTGGTGATCAAACACGTAATACGAAAATATACACGCCAGATGCATATTTTCGTAATATGCATAGTACGAAATATTGTTTCATATTATTCATTACTATCTTAATATAAGTTGTTAAAATAATTATGATTTTTGAAAGGAATTAAAATATGTTTGCCAGATAATTTGGCGATATTTTTTTTTTCTGCAAAGGATGACCGATATCAAATCTATTCCGCTGCAACATATTAGTATCTTTATCAGACACTTTATTTAGACATTTGAAAACAAATTTGACATCAAATTATGATAGAATATTTATCACTTTCCTTTTAATTAGTATATTAGTTGGATATTTATTGTGCAAATATCATCCTTTGAAATGAAATGTTTGTGTTTTCAATCGAATATGGAAGTTTGCCATTTTTACTTTCTTCTATATGTAATATAGAGAAAGTATTGGATTCGTAAAAATTTTCGACCTCGGGTTTTTGATGGATTTACACGTTTTGAGAGCTGTAGAATACGATTTGACTATTTTTAGAAAATGTCTGTCTGTCTGTCTGTCTGTCTGTCTGTGTGTGTGTGACAAAATTTTGTGGCAACTGTATCTCAGGAACTACTGCACAGAATTTCATACAAATTGGTATGTAGTTGCACCTTGATATAAATTAGTGCCTATCAACTTTTGGTAAAAATTGTCTTACAGGTTGCGTTGCCATCCCGCTTTTTCTAAATTTTTAACATGGTGATATAGGACAAAATTTTGTATAAATGTGCTTAAAGAGAATTATTTTTTAGTAATCATTAAGAAATTTACAATAATTATTTATAATAGAGATAGTCAACTGGGAAAAATTTTTTGTACGTGTAGGAGCCACGCCACCCCCCCTGGGGGGGAAGTCCCCCCTCGAGGGGAGTAAATTTTCAAGATGGGTATCTTTCGAAAGGTCTCATCAATACCTTTAAAACGAATGGTTGAACTATAAATCTGTGATAATTTAAAACAAAGTTATCGATATTTTTTTTACTTTTAACAAAAAAAAAAAAAAAAAAAAAAAAAAAAAAAAAAAACCTTGGAAAAAAAATCGTATTTTTTTTTTTTTTTTTTTTAAATATTGTTACTGGTTGAATATGTATTACTTTTAACAAAAAAAAAAAAAAAAGAAAGAAAGAAAGAAAAAAATCGTAATTTTTTTTTTTTTTTTTTTAAATATTGTTACTGGTTGAATATGTATTACTTTTAACAAAAAAAAAAAAAAGAAAAAAATCGTATTTTTTTTTTTTTATTATTTTAATATTGTTACTGATTGAATATGTATATAGGAAAATATAGAAGAAAGTCTTGTGGCGGCCACAACATACTAGTTTTTTCTAGAGTTTTGAAATTAAAAATTCAAATTTTGTCAATTTTACAACAAAAATAATTTAATCTAACGCATAGCCATGATAACTAATACATATCTATACCTAAATATGGGGATTAAAATCGAGAAATAATTTTCCTCGATTTTTAATAATTTTTTACAAAAAATCCAATGGGCGTTTAACATAGGAAATATTTTTCTTGCATCCACGAACGGCCAGTGACGTCATCACTTCGCTTGCGTATTTCTTTCTATCTTTTCCTTGGCGAAAAATGTCCGATCTACTTCAGCATCAAAATTAAAAAAAATTGTCCAGAATTATCAGTAACAAAATACCTTTAATATAATGATGAATTAGCTTTTATGCCAAGCGTGTTCATCCGCCGTACTAAAAAAAAAAAAAAAAAAAAAAAATCTGAAGTTGAGGTATGTAAAAAAATGCTATGAAATAAAATTCAGAAGAAATATCTTAGATTTGTAATATTACTATTTTATTTTAAAATTATGAAGTGTCATTTTCTCATCGACCAATTTAACATTTAGTAATTTTTTATTTTTCGCGTGAAAGCATATTTCATTTTATGTTGAAAAATAAATAAATAAAAATACCTCGAAAACTTTTTTGGCAACAATTAAAAATTTAAATGGCTTTTATTAAGTCAATTACCGGTTTATTTTTTTCAAAATTACCGTTTAAAAAAAAAAAAAAAAAATCTAATCAAATTTTCGGTATAAATAGTAGCCTATGTTCTATTCCAGACTATTCTACATCTCTGTACCAAATTTCATCCAGAACCGTTTAGCCGTTGTGGCGTGATTGAGTAACAAACATCCATCCATCCAAACTTTCGCATTTATATATTAGTATAGATCCATCTGTCGTGAACAGATGCTCCTCTCTGATATAAACCAGACATCTGATTCATAGAGACTTGTGTGAACTCTTGTTTTTAGATGACTAATAACTTTCTTTTTATTTTTTGTAGATACTTCTGTTGCTAAGTAGTGTGAGAAGAAAACTTGTTTTAAGACGGTGTGGACGTCTGTTATAGCGTCCGCTCCGAAATATAATTTTGAATTGTGATTTAAGCTTTTAATTAAAATTAGAAAAGACATCCCACGGTTGTTCATTATTTCTACGTGTGGTGTTTCACTTCACTTTAACTGCAGAGCAGACATAGGATACATAATAGAAAGAGAAGTCGAACATCGAAGCTCATCCGTCCCAGATGAAGAACCCAGGTAGGCCTCTTTACACATATTCCTTATCAATAAAAAGTTGATTGATTTGAATTAAAAATATAAATAAAGAGAGCCTTAAAAGTAATATGAAAAATTTGAGAATTAATTAGATTTAGAAATTCTCGACACCATCCATCCAAACTTTCGCATTTATATATTAGTATAGATAATGCATTAAAAACCATAAAACAATAAAAACTATTTTAAAGAATTTTAAAACTATTTGTTTTATATACAGTTTAAAATTGCATTCGTATAAAAATGATTTTTAAGAATGAAAGTTCTTTATTATAAGTTCGTTTGTATGTCGTTTTATGCCAAGCCCTTGAAAGAGAATAATTTACTCAAAATCAGTTTAAAGATTTATTTATATTTGCAGTGTTATAGTTTGCAAAATCTGGATAGTACATTTCTAAACAAATCTAATAATAAAAAAAAAGACCATTAAACTTAATGACAGAGAAAATAACTAAAGGACTACAGAAATAATAATTGGATAAAAATGCTTAAAATTAGAAGTAAAAACACGTCAGGGGGTATGTACTTCATAAAGCTGTAAAAGCTGCATCGATTAGCTGCAGCAAAACAATATAGCTAATCATAGCAATTTATATTGTTCCAGCCCCGATCAAGGCAGCAAAACCAATTTCAATGATATATATTGTAGAAAATTGACTTTTTTCGACAATTAATGTTTTACTTCTCTGAGAAGAAAATAGTCAACATTAATCTTGAAAAAATATTTTAAAAAATAATTTGTGGCGAGGGAAATTGTACAGAAAAATAAACTACAATTCAATGGTAGAGACTAACAGGCCGATTCACAGTACGTACGAGTGGAGAAATGGCAGTGACAACGCTCATCTCTGACGTCATTTTGACGTCAGCGTTTCCGGTGAGTGAGAAATCGCAATTCTGGGGCTCATTTTCTCTACTCCATCGTTGTGTTAAATGTCTCGTTTGTTTGCATCGCGAACTCGGCTGCTTCTATGTCGGCGAAAACTGAGATAGTCCAGTCAAAATAGGAAAAATAGAAGAAGGGGTAAGGACCATTAAATATTCTTGCATTAAGTAATAACCATGTTCATTTACTAACTCTATTTTCTATCAGTTCTATTTATGAAATAGATACGTTAAATAACAATTGACTTGAATTACCATAATGCATTTTTGTGAGACTTGTTTTTTAAGCTTATTTCAATAATAATAAATTAACAAAATTTTTATATTACAATCTAGCTGTTAAACTTTTTTATGATTGGATCTACCTGTCCCTTCACACATATATATATAAAATTTTATTGAATGATCAAGTATTAATTTTTTTGCAAAACTGATATTTACAAAATTTATTGCTTTAAAATTCAAATTTCAATAAATTAAAAAAAAAAAAAAAAAAAAAAAAAAAAAACAGATGGTTTCCATGATTTATAAAACACTTTGCATCTGTATCCATTTGTTACATATTTAAACCTCCAACTTCTCATTCTTGTTTCAATACAACAAAAAAATGCTCCTTAAAATTTTTCTACTTATTTTTTTAAAATGTACTTGATTAATTTTATATAAACATGTAAATCCAATCATTAATGCTGATTACACCTTATTCATTAGAAAACATGGTTTTGTGCCTCTGAATTATATATAAATTTCATTATATTTTGTGATATATTTAAAGATAATATATTATACTTTAAAGAAACATTCACATAGACAATTATCTAGAGAAAAACACAATTATAGCTGACTTTCAAATGGCTTAAAAATGCTAAAATGTCAATTTGGCAACTTTTGGTTACAATTTTGAAAACTTGCTAAATGATGTATTATACTGCACCTGTCCATAAATTTATACATATTTCAGATTTAAGAAATAAAAAGATTTTATCAATTTTCAATTAATCAAAGAGAAAATTGGGTTTTAAAATAGATTTTATACACAAAACTTGAAACACACCTTTTGTTATGAAACACTTTGTTTCAAAACAAAAATCTTGAGGTTGTTGTGAAAGGTCACATTTGGCGATAAATCGCTTACTTTATAATGATAAGAGATAACATGTTTAGGTTATAATGCATCTTTCGAGAATATTGAAATTTTCTAATAGTCAAGCAGAACTTTCTATTCCGTAATGTCTTAGCGAGAAACTCGCCTCAATGGTCGGAACGGCACCCCTTTTATAGCCTGCCATTAATCCTGAATTTTACAGTAACTTCCGTAATGATCGAGTTACAGCTTGGACAATGGGCTATCGATAATAAAGTTTTTTTCACAAAGGTCGTCAAATTAGTTGTCAAGAGGCGATAAAGTCGCCAAATTCATCGCCAAGTCCATTGCCTGCTCTGATAAAGTGTGTTTTTAATGGAGAAGGATCTTTTTTAACGCGGAAATAAGCTAGAAATGCGAAAAATTGACATTTTATAACGTGAGTAAACCTCTTAGAAAGAAATCACATAAAAATAACTAGTACTATTTAGAAATCTGTAACACTATATTTACATCTATGCATAACACGCACGATTTTTATTGAACTATTACACAAACATATTCATTATGCATACGTATTATATTTATAAAAGCGCATACATAACCTGCAAAAAGAAGTGATATCTCATAAAAAACAATACTATTGTAAAAGTCACCCCGCCCAGCAAAAACTCTTACCTTTCTTAAGAAGCTAAAAAAAGGATTGATATCAAATTTCGCCGCCGCTATTGAATCCCGGGTACTCAATGCCTAGCTTAATGAAGATCTGCCAATAACACTGCATGTGTCTTTCTAATAAATCCTAATCTCTTTCAACATTCTTTGTTATATGTTTTAGTTTTTTCGCTGCATTATAAAGTCATAATTTAAAGTATTTTTACGGCGGGGTGCGTCCCCTATGTAGAAGTTTTAATTAATAAAAAATTTAGTTAGTAAAGATTAAAATATTATTACGCACCCCGCCGTAAAATCTCTATATATTAAAAAAAAAAAGTTTCTGTCGCTGGCGTCAATTTTTTTTTTTTTTTTTTTTTTTTTGTCTGCGACAGCAATTTTTCGCTAAAGGCAGTGTTCTCCGCATCAAAAGAGGTATCAATATCATCCGAACAACCCAAGGAAGGCATTTCACCTGCTTAGAAATTTCTATCATTTTAATTAACGAAATTATTAACTAAAAACCTCGGGTTTATGAAGGTACTTTATTTGCCACCTTGAAAAAAATTACTCCCAGTGACGTCATTCTTCTGTCATGAAGTCACTTTACACGGAAAGTTAAAATATGATCCTTGGTGTAAAAAATAAATGAAATGTCGATGTTTCTATCAAGAAAAATATCTCTTTTACTTAAAATTTCTTATGTTGTTTATAATTTTTTTTTTTTTTTTTTTTTTTTTTTAATATTTTCTCTCGCGAATAATTGTCGTGGTTTCGTATTATCCATTATAAGTAAGCACTTAATTTGGTGATATTTTTTATGTCTACATTTGTATCTTATTGATTTGTATTATAAGAAGTTTTTAAAAAGTAACTGAAATTAGGCTTGAAAAATTGATTTCCAAAAGATCATTGTCTCATGTCGGATCATTTATTCTATTTTAAAATTATCATCGTTTGCCATTTGATCACCATTTCTTTATGTCTGTAAAAAGAATTTTTTTTTTTTTTTTCTCGCTTAAAAAAAAAAAAAAAAAAAAAAACCTTCTAAAAATACTTTAATATATATAATATACATTTTGGCATAAAATATATTTTAGATGAAATTGAAATCATTTATATATAACAGCATCTTATAATTTCGCAATGATAAATTTTTAGCATTTTGACAAGAAAAAAATATTCTTATAGAGCGCTTTTTATATTACGTTGTTTAACAAATATATATTAATTTATATGTTAGAAATATCAGGCAGGTTCAAAAATCTATTTAGTTATATTTCTTTTGGCGCTGTCTTGAAAGATAAGATGTCGTTTTTGATTATTTGCAAAATAATGTGTCAACCTGCTTACTGTATATTTTTTTTAATAAAATTAAACATTCCATGATAAATTTAATATACATAATTATGGCAAGAAAAAAAATTCATCACATAAATCTCTTATAGAGTGCATTTTAACCTTAATCGTTTAAAATATATGTACAATATTTATGTATGCATATATAATATATATTATACATATATGGTAGAAATTTCAGGCTGGCCCATAACCCTATTTGGCGAGTTTTCTTTTGACTGCGTTTTGAACGATAACGGTGTCATTCTGAATTCTTTGCAAAATAATATGTCAACCTCGTTGCTGATTATTTTTATGATCATGGCAACCTCTATTCCAAATTTTTATGAAGATACACTTGATCGACATTTAAATATTCAGTATTCGATTCGATTTTTGCTATTATATTTAACAAAATGTATGCCTTTTAAAAATATTTAAAAACATATAGGATACATTTTGGCATAACATATTTTAGATCAAAAACAATTCACTAAAAAATGACAGCATATTATAATTTCTCAATAATAATTTTTTTAAATTACGGAATTAAATATTTCTACGATACATTTTATATACCTAATAATGGAAAAAAAAAAAAAATCATCACATAAATCTCCTAGCGCATTTAACTTATGTTGTTTAAAATATATATATTGGGTTGTTCGATAAATAATGTCGTTTTCTTTTCATGTTTTTCAAAGTGAATTTATTTATATTAACAACAAACGTTAATCAATGATATATTGACCATTTTGTTGGATGACCTTTTGCCATCTCTCGGTAAGTTGAAAAATTCCACGTTCGAAGAAGCTTTGGTTTTTAGAAGTGAAGATTTTAGAAAACGACATTATTTATCGAACAACCCAATATTAAATTATATGTTAGAATTTTCAGTCTGGTCTACAAATCTATTTGGCATTGTTTATTTTGGCGCTCTTTTGATCGATAACGATGTCGTTCTGGATTATTTACAAAATAATATGTCAACCTGTTTGCTGTTTATTTTTATGACCGCAGCAACCTGTATTCTAATTTTTTATGAAGATAACTTGATCGACATTTAAATAATCAGTATTGTATTCTATTTTAGCTATTATATTTAACAAAATTTAGGCTTTTCAAACATATTTTAAAATATATAGGATATATTTTTGAAAAAAAAAAAAAATTTAGATCAAATTCAAAACAATTAAAAATGACAGCATATTATAATTTCGCAATGACAATTTTTTTATATTACGGAATTAAATATTTCTTATGATATATTTCATATACCTAATTATGGCAAGAAAAAGAATCATCACATAAAACTCGTATAAAGCGCATTTTAATCTTCGTTGTTTAAAAAATATATATTTATGTATATGGTAGAAATTTCGGGCAGCACCCTATTTGGCGATTTTCCTTTTGGTGCCGTTTTGAACGATAACGATGTCATTTTGGATTATCAACAAAATGATATTTCAATCTCTTTGCTATTTATTTTTACAACCATGGTAACCTGTATTTCGAAGTTTTTATGAAGATAACTTGATCGATATTTAAATATTCAGTATTCTATTCTTGTTAAAATATTTAGCGAAATATAGGCCTTGTAAAATATTTTAAAATATATAGGATATATATTAACATAAAATATATTTTAGATCAAAATCAAATCTTATAATTTCGCAATGATAATTTTTTTATAATACGGAATAAAATATTTCTGATACATTTCATATACCTAATTATGGCCAAAAAAAAAAAAAAAAAAAAAAAAAAAAAAATCATTACATAAATCTCCTATAGACAACATTTTAACTTATGTTGTTTAATATATATATACTGATTTATATGTTAGAAACAGGCTGGTCTACAATGTTATTTGGCATTTTTTTCTTTTGGCGATCTTTTGAACGATAACGACGTCGTTTTGGATTATTTGCGAAATAATATGCCAACCTGTTTGCTGTATATATTTTTTTTTTATAAAGTTAAACATTTCTATGATAAATTAAATATACATAATTATGACAAGAAAAAAAAGTCATCAAATAAATCTCTTATAGAGTGCATTTTAACCTTAATCGTTTAAAATATATGTACTATATTTATGTATGCATATATAATATATATTATATGGTAGAAATTTCAGGCTGGTTCATAACCCTATTTGGCGAGTTTTCTTTTGGCTGCGTTTTGAACGATAACGATGTCATTCTGAATTCTTTGCAAAATAATATGTTAACCTCGTTACTGATTATTTTTATGACCATGGCAACCTGTATTTTAAATTTTTATGAAGATACACTTGATCGACATTTAAATATTCAGTATTCTATTCCATTTTTGCTATTAATCTTCCAACTACGAGCTCGGCGCTCTACCGACTGGGATACCGTGGTTCGGATTTAAGGTTGTAAAAAAGAAATAAAAACGTCATATACTAAAGCTGTAATTCAAAATGGTCTAGATATTATAATTTTCTTTCTATTAATATATATATATATATTTCAATTATATATTTCAATTTGACATTGAATATGATGATTTCCATAATAATTTTCTGCTTTTGTCTTGTAATATGCACTATTAATATTCCTTTTTAGTGAAAGAACGTAGTGAATAGGCGGGCAGAGTTCTGCATGTGTTAATAAATGTAAAGTGAGTCGGGGAGGAGGCGAAGCCTCCTTCGGTGGTGAGCGAAGCGAGCAGGGGGCAGAGACCCCCAGTTACTTTAAATTATAACTTTATAATGCAGCGAAAAAACTAACACAGATAACAAAGAATGTTGAAAGAGATTAGGATTTATTAGAAAGATACATGCAGTGTTATTGGCAGATCTTCATTAAGCTAGGCATTGAGTATGTTGAAACTATTCTCTCCCAGCTGCTTAGCGCGCATCTGCACATGCGCTGTATTTTGTTTTGTTTTCTGTTCTGTTTTTCATCTGTGAGTCTTAATAAAGTATTGTGCTTGATAAGACGTTTTTTACCTTGCGTCTTAAAATATTTGCATTAATGATTCGTCTACCAAATAATGATTATAAAAGCTGAACCACCTATGAACCGAATATTTATTACAGAGTACCCGGGATTCAATAGCGGCGGCGAAATTTGATATCAAGCCTTTATTTGGCTGCTTAAGAATAGTAAGAGTTTTTGCTGGGCGGGGTGACTTTTACAGTAGTATTGTTTTTTTATGATATATATATATATATATATATATATATATATATATATATATCATACTCGTATGTTCAAAATCTATGCACAGAAAAAGACGAAAACAAAAAGTGATACAATGTAATTAATCTTCAACATTTTTTATAACCCTTTAAGTACTGAATTATTTGAAGATTTTTATGCCCATGGGACGGATTTAATTTGTCACATCAATATTTCGCAGTGTTGCTTGTCCCGCCCTTTTTTTCACACCAGTAATTTTTTTAAGTAATATTCTCCAAATGTAATTACGATTAAATAGAAGAAAAGTATTCTGAAAAGATACTGGTGTGAAAAAAGGCGGGGCTAGCAATACTACGGAATATTAATATGAAAAATAATATATTTTATTTGGAATATACTTATATTGGTGATATAAATATATTTTTGAAACAGCATTTTAGTTACAAAATATAAATAAATATATAAAGGAAACAAAATAGAAATATTTATATAGAACAAGAACCAACTTAAAGTCTAATATATTTGTACCGTGTGGTATTTTTCCAAAACATGTCGGTAAATGCAAAGTTACCTGGCATTGTTTGCATTGTCAAGTAGTTTCTTTTCTTATTTTATGTTTATAACATACGCGACACCGTTTTGTAGGGTGTATCTTTAATTCTGCTGCCGGAATATTCTCTGGAAAATGTGCCCAATTTTTCGCTTGCAAACGATGTGGCGCATCGCTATTTGTAGGACGCCCACGGATATTATAATAAGGCCGGACCATTTGCGCCAATAATTCTTCACTGATCACTAAACGAAATTGGACAATGGCTGTTTTGGTTTCACAATCGACTTTACTGTGTAGAACAAGTGAATTGAAAAAAGCCATGTCTATTAGATAAAACGCCGTTCTTTTGTAACCTTTCATGCATTTTCTAATAACAGGAAAGCACGCTAGCAATTGGTCCTGTTTATCAACGACTCCCATACCTGTATTGTATTCGATTACACATGATGATTTGATAATTTTGTCAAAATTATCATCATACTTTTTTCGCCTTCCTGTATCAACTAAATGAATATTTGAATGTTTTGTGCTAAGCATGTATACATCTTTCTTATCTTTCCATCTTAGTGCTAACAAACCGTGGAAGGATAACATTTTGGCCTCTTCTTTTATTAGTTTGAAGGAAGCAAGCTCTTTTGGCATGCGTTTTCTGTTCTTTCGCACAGTTCCAACTACATTTGTATCTTGTTCTAGTAATTTTAAATATAATTGTAGAGTCGAATACCAATTGTCCATGTATAGTGTGTAGTCTTTTTTCAAAATTGGTTGCACCACTTCTAGAAGAACACTCTCAGACGCCGGTATATCAGTCCCCGCCCACTGGCGGGGGTGCCGCAAACATCAACGCCTGCTTCTTAAATTCAGATGACGAATCAGACTCGTCCACCGTAACTTCGTCCAAGTAAGCAGATGACGAGTCTCACTCGTCAAATGTACCCAAAGGGTTAACAACATAATGTAAATGCATGAGCAAGCATAATCATGCACAGAGACAAACACATAAATTATTCTACATTGTTGGACATTAAGATATTACAGCCAATGTTTCGCAAAACAACTATTTGAAGTTTGTTTCTCGCAGTATTTCTTTCCATCGACTGTTTTTAGGCTAAAAGTCCATGGATGGGCCGGATGTCATTGGATTTCTTTTGGATGGGCCGGATGACACTCGATGAAAATAAACACTAATATATCCTACTGAGTTGTCCTCTGAATCACCACTCGGAAAGATACACGAACACCAGTATTCTCCATCAATTAAAAAGGGAGGACTCAAATAGTATTTTCCATCTTCTTCCGAAAAAGAAAAAAAGTCGTCTATTCTCCACTCGAAAGTAAATTCTGTTTTTGCAATCTCTTCCACTTTTCCAACGAGAGGCATGCCGAGAACTTATTTTGTAGTTTATATTAATTTCACTTCTTATCCTTGAATTATTGTTTTAATTATTTTTTTCCGTAGAACATCTGGAAAAAAAAAAAATGTATCAAGAGACTCGGCAGAGTCTCAAGTGACGCAAGCGCAAAAACAAACGAACGCCACGACACTCAGCGGAAACGGAAAAACGAACGAAACTGCGACACTTGTATATACAGGAGTTTTAAGATCAAAGAAAACGCTGGAAGCCGACACTTAATATCTCAGGAAATATGGGAGGTTATGTTCTGATATTTTCAAAATAGTCTTTCCCCTTCTGTCTGATCCTACCATGAAATCGCTACAGTTCTGCGTGCAATATATTTCGAGATATGAATTGGCTCATTTAAGTTATAAATGGACGGACTATACGTAGTACAATTTTTTCTCGAATATGGCTCGACCGAATGTCGTTTAATTTATATATGATATTAATCGCTTTTATCTGATGTGCCTGACATCTTCCTTTTCCCTAGGAAAACTCTTGTTTTTTTTCTAACTCAGTTTGAAAATCGAACTATTTTTTACTCCGAAAATACCGTGATGCGGCAGTTTCGCGGACGAAGACAGTCTTCTCTTCCATCTGAACATGAAGATAGCATTTGAAATACTCAATATCAAATAATCGTTTTGGCTCCCTCTATCGGGAATTTGTATCAAAAATAAACACAAAAATATAAAACAATGTATTTTTCTTTCTTTAATATATATATTAAATGAGTTATTTATTTAGGTACTTGTATTTTATATGACATTTGTTTATCAAAAATATTCATTGTATTTACATTGTTTTCATGCTGATACGTTGTTAACTTTCAAAATTGGTTTTATTTTAAAAAGTGATTGCAACAACAAAAAATTTTTTCTTTATTTTCATAAAAATGACAAATAATATGATAATCATATGCAAATATTTGTAATTTTTTCAAAATTAGGTGATAAATCACTTAAACTACGGATTGAAAAAATTCTTAAAACAGAATTTGAAAATAATTAATTTGCTCATTAAGTTTCTAGTATATATATATATATATATATAAATTACAAAATGTTAAGCTATAATAAAATTTTGAATAGATTAAGATTTTTTTTAAATTAAATTCATAACAAACTATAGTACTTAAATATTTACCAGTATAAAAATTTCACTTTTTAAAGATTTTTCTATTATTATTTATTTTTCTCTTTTAAATCAAATCTATACCTAAAAAATTATAATAAGAAATAAATATAAATAAGAAATTTTTGTCATTTTTTAAATGTACTATACTATGCCTTTGTAATGTTGCATGTTTTCATCCCTCAAAAAATATTCTTTCTTAAAGTTTTTTTTTTTATCACTTTTTATAAAATTTTGAAATTTCATTTAGTTTGTTATTTTGTTCGAGTATGACCTATAAAACAACACTTTTTATACAGTGTTATAACTCATTGCCATGCTCCTTTAATTTTACGTTTTGATCATTAACCCCTAAAAAGTAATGATATCAATACAAAAAACCCTTAACGGGTTAAAAGTTTGTGACGCAGCACTGTACTTTATGGCTATAAGAATTAGAAATACGGGTCTTAAAAATAATGATATCAAATTTTCAGTGACGCTTTGATATTAATTAAATTATACATAGATTTTCTTATTTGAATTTGCTTTTCCCTTTTATTTATATTTACAGTGTAAACGTTATTTTCAAGATAAAATAATATATGGCATTTACTCATTGATACCTTTCCATTCACATCTCTTATACTATGAAAGCATGTGTTTTAAAAGAAATTATATGAAATTCCAGTAACGCAGTGGTGTTACATTAAATGATTTGTTTTTAAATTTCAATGCAATTATTTTGTTTTGCATATTAAAGTATATGTGCACATTGAAATATTGCTTTTAATTTTCAAATACGCTGTCAAGTATATCACTTTCATTAAGCTTATATTATGTACTGAAATATATTTATTTCAATGAATTATTCTATCTTTTGCGTCACGCCATTCAAAACTGAAAAAAATTTCACAATTTCACCATCCAAAACTGTAAGTAAAATATATGGAAATGTTTACTTTGTGTCATTTCATCCAAATAAATTGAAAATGCATGCAAATAGATATTGTGCTGCAAAGAAAAAAATTGTGAAATTTTTTTAAGTTTTGAATGGCGTGACGCAAAAGATAGAATAATTCATTGAAATAAATATATTTCAGTACATAATATAAGCTTAATGAAAGTGATATACTTGACAGCGTATTCGAAAATTAAAAGCAATATTTCAATGTGCACATATACTTTAATATGCAAAACAAAATAATTGCAGTGAAATTTAAAAACAAATCATTTAATGTAACACCACTGCGTTACTGGAATTTCATATAATTTCTTTTAAAACACATGCTTTCATAGTATAAGCGATGTGAGTGGAAAGGTATCAATGAGTAAATGCCATATATTATTTTATCTTGAAAATAACGTTTACACTGTATATATAAATAAAAGGGAAAAGCAAATTCAAATAAGAAAATCTATGTATAATTTAATTAATATCAAAGCGTCACTGAAAATTTGATATCATTATTTTTAAGACCCGTATTTCTAATTCTTATAGCCATAAAGTACAGTGCTGCGTCACAAACTTTTAACCCATTAAGGGTTTTTTGTATTGATTTGTAATTACATATATATATTATACTCGTATGTTCAAAATGCATGTACTCGTATGTTGAATGCAATTCCTAACAGAAAAAAGACGAAAACAAAAAGTAATACAATGTAATTAATCTTCAACATTTTTTTTTTTTTTTAAACAACATAATGTAAGAATGCATAAGCAAACAATCATGCACAGAGACAAACACGTAAATTATTCTACATTGTCGGACATTAAGATATTACTGCCAGTGTTTCACAAAACAAATATTTTCGCACTGCAGTCTATGCAGTATTCAATCTCAAAAATGTATTACAAAAGTTTACTACTCAAAATGTGGTTTTGGAAAATATGAATCCTTTAAACTACTAGCTGATATTTGCACAAGTTTCACGAGTTAAATCTTGATAGGTTCAACTGATTATAAAAATAAAATAATAAAAATCTGATGTGGGCACCACATGATTCCTTATACACTTTTAGAAATATACATAATGTTAAAAAACATTGTCACTGGACCCGAAACAGTTGGCTAAAAATATTTTTAAAAAATGCATGCATATGTAAAAAAAAAAAAAAAATAAATAAATAAAATTGTGCCTTGAGGGGACTGATGTCAAAGTTGTGCCTTGGGGGGGGGGGGGGGGGACCATGTCAAAGTTGTGCCTTGGGGGGGACTCATGTCAAAATTGTGCCTTGGGGGGACTCATATCAAAGTTGTACCTTGGGGGGGAGTCATGTCAAAGTTGGGCCTTGGGGAGACTCATGTCAAAGTTGTACCTTGGGGGGACTCATGTCAAAGTTGGGCCTGGGGGGAACACATGTCAAAGTTGTGCCTTGGGGGGACTCATGTCAAAGTTGTGCTTTGGGGGGGAATCATGTCAAAGTTGTGCCTTGGGGGGGACTCATATCAAAGTTTTGCCTTGGGGGGACTCATGTCAAAGTTTTGCCTTGGGGGGGGACTCATGTCAAAGTTGTACCTTGGGGGGACTCATGTCAAAGTTGGGCCTGGGGGGAACTCATGTCAAAGTTGTGCCTTGGGGAGGGGAATCATGTCAAAGTTGTGCCTTGGGGGGGGGAACTCATGTCAAAGTTGTGCCTTGGGGGGGGGAACTCATGTCAAAGTTGTGCCTTGGGGGGAACTCATGTCAAAGTTTTGCCTTGGGGGGACTCATGTCAAAGTTTTGCCTTGGGGGGGGACTCATGTCAAAGTTTTGCCTTGGGGGGACTCATGTCAAAGTTGTGCCCTGGGGAGGGGACTCATGTCAAAGTTGTGCCTTGGGGGGGACTCATGTCAAAGTTGTACCTTGGGGAGGGGACTCATGTCAAAGTTGTGCCTTGGGGGGACTCATGTCAAAGTTGTGCCTTGGAGGGGACTCATGTCAAAGTTGTGCCTTGGGGGACTCATGTCAAAGTTGGGCCTGGGGGGAACTCATGTCAAAGTTGTGCCTTGGGGGGCGACTCATGTCAAAGTTGGGCCTTGGAGGGGACTCATGTCATAGTTGTGCCTTGGGGGAGACTCATGTCATAGTTGTGCCTTGGGGGGACTCATGTCAATGTCATTTTGAAATCGATTGCAAGATTTGTACAGGTAACGCCGCCGAAGGAAGCAGGGACCCTAAACAGTTGGCTAAAAGTATTAAAAAACGCATTTTCACCGTGTTCTGATCTAGTCTGAAAGTTTCAAATGTCTAGCTAGTCGAGAAGTTAGTTAAATAAACTTTCTATTGAATCACATAAACGCTGCTGAAAGCAGCGGGTATTAGGAACAGTTGGCTAAAAATATTTTAAAAAATGCATTGTCAATGTGTTCTGAAAGTTTCTGAAAGTTTCAAATGTCTAGCTAGTCGGGAAGTCAGTTAAATTGCAAGATTTCTCCAAACTGTTTTTGAGTTATTACCGTTTTTTGATACATTTTGGCCATTATGAACCTAATTTTCCTAAATATCTCCAAAACGGAAAATCATGCAAAGTCCAAAAAGGGAGGTGCACAACTAGATGTTATAACAAACCTATGTACCAATTCGCAACTTTCTACGTCCAACCGTTTTTGAGTTATGCGACATACACACACACACACAGACACACACACACACATACATACAGACGTCACGAAAAATCGTGTAAAATCCCTTATATCTCTAAAACGAGAGCTCGTGTTAAGACGATACTTGCAGGTGTGGAACTAGACATCATGACAGTCACACGTATAAATTGGCAACATTCAGCGATCATTCGTTTTCGAGCAATGTGAAATACAAAATCCATTTCGCAAATCGGGATTACTATACTTCCTTATACTTTGTATAAGGAAGTAACAAGAACGAAAAATTTTGCGGTATGCATTCATTATTAACATTTTCCAAATGAACGTAATTGTTTTATCGTATAACTTTCATTGCTATTTGAGTACGTAATCACACAACGGACATACAGTAGTTCTGAAAGCCATACCTACAGAAAGACTAATTGAATTACTAATTATTCTTAAACATTGTTAGAAAGTGTTAAAACTGCTTAACACAGATGAAAACGTAGCCTTTTTATTTTAATCGCAGCCCTTGTATGTCCTTAATGTGTCTGGATATTTTAGTGTATACCTGTAAATCTCAAGGTTAACCAAATCATATTCTATACAAAATATTTTTTTTAGCAAATTAACAATAAATGACCATCCCTTTATGATTTTTACAACAGAAAGTTCTTTAAACGTAATTTATAAAAATGTCTGTCCTAAAATGCAATGCATTGGCATTTTTTTGGGGTGTCCCTGTACACAAACCTGTTGCACAGGACCTATTAATGACGTTTAAAATTGAGAACATTGCATAGTGAATTTGAATAACATAATTTTTTTTATTCCGAAAATATTTACGGGCGTTGGAATCGGGAAGACGGACAGATACACAGATAGACAGATGGATAGTCGGACAGACAGATACACAAATTGAAATCATATTCACACTTAAAAAATATTAAAAGGTGTTAAATCGCTTAATGTATACGAAAATGGAATTCCAGCAAATTTGCAATAAAAGCTCTCAATGTAACTGAATATTTTTGTTTGGTCCTGTACATCTAATGCTAATGTTGTGTAGAAAGTACTCTTTTGTGCATATGAATAACAAATTTCAATTTTATTAAGATTTATTCAAAGTAAAAGTTATTAAAATTTAGCTTATAGAAATACCTCTCAAAGAACGAATGTTTTAGAATAATTTTGGGTGTCCCTGTACACAAACCAGTGGTGGTATTAACTTCATTTTCTGCAGTAAACATTCGATTGTGAACTTGAATAATATATTTCGATTTTATTGAAATTTGTGTAAAATGAAGGACTTAAAATATAGTTCATAAAAATACCTATCGCTTTGGATAACTTTCGGGTGTCCCTATACACAAACCAGTAGAGGTATTCACTCTATTTTCAATAAGGAACATCTGATAGCGAACTTGAATATTATATATCAGCAGGGCCCGCTTTACCATTAGGCGAACCTAGGCGGTCGCTTAGGGTCGCCGAAAAAGGAGGGCCGCCAAAAAAAATGGAACACAAAGCAAAAGTACTATGAAAGAAAGAAAAAAGAAAAAGAATGAAAAAAAGAATCGAAAATCATAAACCAATTTTTGATTTTTTTTATCTTTTAAGGCATGTGTGTATATTCAATTGTAAATTAAAAGTAACCTTCTTTAAAGAATCTAACTTTATATAAAAATACCTTAACCCTTTCAGGGAAAAGGAAATTTACTTATTTAAAGTTACCACTAAAATTTACGAACAAGTTTAAAACAGAAGAAAGAAATGAAGAGTTTACTTTATGTTATTAAAGTAAAACTTTGTAAAAATTTCCAAGATAAGTTTTTGCAGTTGGAAATTAAAATTAGGTAGTTTGGTTAAGGTACTAAAATGTTGATTTAAAAAAAATATGTGCTTTGATTTGTATTGTGATAATGAATGAAGGCTATATCTTTTTCTAATTAGATGGAAAAAAGGATAAGGAGGGTGGGTAAATGATTCGCAGTTTCAACCCGAACAATTTGGTTTTAGACCTAAACATTTCACCACCCATATCAGAATAACAGAAAACATTCACGATAGTTTTAAAATCTGAAATATTCGGAGCTCTTTTTCTTGACATCACCAGTGCTTTGACAGTTTCGAAAGACCGATCTCATTTTTAAGCTCATTCAACTTAAAATTAACTCCGAATATCAAATTCATCCATAATCAACTGAATGATAGAATAAGAAGAAACTAAGAATAAGAAGATAGAAAACACTACTAAATTTATAAGTACCTAAATAAAAAATTCCTGAAAATTTCATACATTTGCGGAAAAAAAAAAAAAAAAAAAAAAAAAAAAAAAAAACTTCATAAACAAGTCAGAAAATAATTCAAATTTCAGAAAGTCTTAAGAATAGTCTTAAAATACGCAAAATATATAAATAACGATTGAAAAATAAGTAAGAGTAAATTTAAATTACATAAAGGCGACCTTTTCTCGACTATGGTGTATAGAAAATGATTAACACATACTTAGCCAATGGCTTTGTTCCCACACATTGCATTTTTTACGTCGCTATTCTGTTTTTAAGAAATTTAATTATCAACTACTACTATTCATTCTACTTAAAATTTTAAGCTAGATTTTTTGGTCAGTAAATGATTCAATTTTTTAAAATCCAAGTTCATAACCATTCAACAAATAGAAGCCGTAAAGATATACAATTTGGTGACAAAACTTGCGATTTAGCATTGAAATTTGCGATTTGGCGGCAAAATTTGATAGTTGACGGCGAAATTTTTGACTTGGCGACGAAATTCGTTATTTGATGAAAAAATTTGGCGAGCTCGGGGATGAAAAATGGCTGCTTTGACGTCATATTTTCTTTTACGCATAAACCTCATATCTCTTCACAGACCAATATCTTGTTTCCACAAGATAAAAAATCAAAGGAAGCTGTAACGTATTACTCTCAATTTTAATCCTAAATTTTAAATTCTTGCCTAAACCGGCGTTCTAAAGTATTCACCACAAACGATATTTTTACCAAGACTAATGTATTATTTCAATTTTATATTTTTAAATGATTAATTAAAGCTGTTACCATGGTTTTTACATTTGTCAGTGATCTCTTTTACTATCGTTTGCACGTGACGTAAGCATCAGATTATAAATTTAAGCAATTAAAGCTATAGAAAAATTCGGCTTCATCACAATTGACGAAAAATCACTTTTTAGCATCAGATTATAAATTTAAGCAATTAAAGCTATAGAAAAAGTCGGCTTCAGCACAATTGACGAAAAATCACTTTTTAACTTGTAACTTTTAAGCAATTGAAGTTATCGAAAAAGTTTAAATACAAAAATTGTTCTTTAGGTAAGGCGGCAATTCGCCGGATTTGAAGTGTTTTCCTATTTTCAATATTAAAGAAATTATGGGCAAATGAAAATTTCCACACCCCGCCATTTCCACCCCCCTTGAGCTGGACACCCCATCTGAGAACTCGACCGAGATTTTTACTGTCCTGACAACATATCCCGAGTTGGTTAAATTTAAATAAAAATTACTCCAGTTATCGTGTTCACAACTTAAAAAAAGCGTTATACATATATATATATATAAACTTTTGAACGTAGGGTGGTTTTAGGATCTAGGGGTCATGATCGGTGAAGATATGAAGAAATTTTCCAGAGGTCGTGTCATGAGAACCATTGCAATAGGTAGATCTCCTATAAGGAATCTACCTAAAATGGCCCTTAAATTAGGCGACTTCACGCTAGTTGCAAATTCTCTTAAATATTGTAAAACAAACACTATAAAATTACTTAACACGCTGTTAGGATAGCCAACTTTTGATCATCAATCGCGTAAACGTATGCGCAATTTTAGCGGTTTTACTGCCGATTTCGACATTAATAAACATCAAGAACAGATTTTAAAACATTTACTTTGTCCGATTTTATATCATTCGCGCACTACACTTGGAACCAGTCGGCAGCAAAGAAAATTTGTGTAAAGAAATTTTTAATGCACTTATTAATTTATATGAGTTTCAGAAAACATTAGACACTAGTTTTTTGTCAGACGAAGACGATCTCAGTGTAAATAATCACTCTGTTGAAACCCCTTCTTCGATTGTTCCAACTACTTCGGTTTTCGAATCTCAAACCGAAACTTTTCCTTCGGACGTTCCAAATCGTTCTCCGAATGAAGCTAGAGACGCGATGTCAGATTTGAGTAATCACTTCTGGTTTCTTCTCCGAGATCTGGCTAGTACGTGCAGAACCTTTTCCGGTAATGATTCTTATTCTATACGTAATTTTTTTTAATGACATAGAGAAACAATTCTGTTTATTCCCGAGTCTTACTGATCAACAAAAACTTATTTTCGCTAAACGATTAATTAATGGTTCTGCTAAAACATTTTTATTTTCACAACGAAATCTTAATACTTATGAGTCATTTAAAGTCACGTTTTTTTCTGAATTTTCGGATACCATAACATCCAATGAGATACACAAACAACTAGAAAACAGAAAAATGCGTCCTAACGAAACACCTATGCAATATTTTTTGGCGATGCGCGAAATTGCTAATCGCGGTAATGCCGTTATTGACGATTCTACAGTTATTCAGTCCACAATTCAAGGTATACATGGTAACACCTCTGAAAAAATTCTTCTTTGCGGAGCAAAATCTTTCACAGAATTTAAAGAAAAAATGCGTATTTATGAAATTGCTCTTAATACAATAAACTTAAATCAACGAAATTTAGTTAATTATAAACAAACATATGACAGTCGAAAACGCAGTACTGGTCACACACAACCAGCTTTCACTCGCGAATACAAATTTAATATTGGTCCGGTATCTCAAAATAAATTACGTTGATTCAATTGTAACGATATCGGTCACTTATCTAAATTTTGTCCTAACCGTTCTCGTGGCCCTAGGTGCCTTGCATGTGGTCTTTTTGGACACAAGTCCACCGATTGCCGCCGAACCGCTGCAAATGAAGAACCTCCCTCCAGAGATAGAGTTAACACTATACATGAATCGCATGCTTCCCATATGTGTAAACAAGTTACAATTAGTGGTAATGAATTAACTGGTTAGGTTGATACTGGTAGTCAGTTAACCCTTTTGAAACATTCCGAATGGATAAAAATAGGTTCCCCACCGTTGTCAAAAATTAATAAATCCTTAACTGGTTTTGGCTTTGCGCGTATACATGTTATCGGTACTTTTAATTCTTTTATCACTATTGACGATCAAGAGTTTTCAGCAACAATTTCAGTTTTACCCGACGTGTCCACATTTTATGACCTTATAATTGGATGTGACGTCATCCAACAAGCCAACATTAGCATTTCACCCACCGGTGTAACTTTTTCTAGTTTTTCACAACAAAATGAGTGCACCGCAGATCCAAATTTTATCATGACGATCACTGACGATAATCCCAAATTTGATATTGGTCCTAATGTTTCACGACACATTCGTAACGACATTAACAAACTGTTGTCTACTTATAAACCTAATAAAATCAAAACTGCGAACATTGAATTTAACATCACTTTAACTGACGATAAACCAATTTTTCACACACCCCGATGTCAACCCTTTACCAAACGAGACATTGCAGACGCACAAGTCTCTGAATGGCTTAAAATGGTATTATCGAACCAGTATCCTCCCCATATGCCAGCCAAGAGGTAGTCGTTCGCAAAAAAAAGATGGTAAACACAGAGTTTGCATCGATTACAGGAAGCTCAATCGTAAGTTAGTTAAGGATCACAACCCCCTTCCCCTAATTGATGATATTTTAAATCGACTTCAACATGCCAAAATTTTAGTACGATAGACCTACGTAATGGATTTTTTCATGTACCCGTAAACAAACAGAGCCGCCCTTTCACTAGTTTTGTGACCCATAATGGTCAATTTCAATTCCGCTACCTGCCTTTCGGACTTAGCTCCTGCCCTTCAGTGTTCATGAGATATATAAACGCTGTTTTTAGAGACCTGGACCCCTACAACGAACATGCCGAGAAGTTTCCGTGGCGGAAACTTCCCGGTACCGAATTTCCAAGATCCCGGCACTCACGTTTTCGAGACTCATACTTTGCCCTACAACGAACGTATTGGAAGCCGGTAACGGAAGCCCAGTGCGGAGATATAAAACTTTATCGGTACCGGATACTTTTGACCAATCACAGCGAGTAGGTGGTCAAAAGCGAATATATCCAACGTTGTCAGCCATTTTTAAATAAGAACTGATGAAACAAAAAAGCAAAAAATATGCACCAAAGTTATACTTTTTGAAAAGAACTTTCAAAACTATTATTTTTTTGTGTGAACACTATATTCGTATAATCATTACTTTTAAAGATATTAGATTAGAAAGTTCACGAGTGACAAGAAGAACATCGCTTTGTCAACTGCATTTTTAAGCGAAAGAAATAGTCTAAAATTAAAGGCTAAAGAATAATTTTCTGAAAAATAATCAATTTTGGAGTATTTAGAGCTATAAATTCTAAGCTAAACCATGTAAAATTCATAGTTTATAATGAAAGAATTGTGAAGATTCTATTTAAGAGCTGTAAAATATAATTTAAGACTGAGGGAGAACTGTCTGCAGGTAGCCAGTAGCGCTGTGGCAGAGTAACTTTCTGCTGTCTGGAAGTTCTCCGGTTCGATCCTTGTTTAATCCTTTTTTTTTTTTTCCTTTTAGAATATTTGCTTAAAATAAATAATTTGTCATCAAAATCCAAATAATTATTATTTTTTATTTAACTGAAAAAATAAATAAATAAAAAATAAAAGAAGTTGACTTAAATTTTATGAATTATGAAATAGAAAATAATTACTAAATTAAATCAGGGATTACACAGACATTCAGTGCCAAGGAATAAAATGTAAGTTAGTAATAAATTTATTTACATAGAAGATAAATCTTTAAGGTTAAGAATTTAATCTTTGATTAATAATGATTTTTTATTTAAAAGCAAAAGAATGATCAAGCATTTGTAAAATAATTTATTTCGACTGGAATTTTTATTTTTTATTTTTTATAGGGGTGGGTGGTTAAATTTAATGCATAATTTACCATAAAATAATTTAGCATCAACTCGAAATATATATATGTCTGTGTGTGTTTATAATATTTTCTTTATAATAATTTAGCAAAATATTATAAAGAAATTTAGGAAATTGTATTTTTGAAGTTAAAAATTGCAATTTACTTTTTGATTAATAATGACTATAGAAGTAGAAATATTATTGAAGTGAAAGCATTTCATTTTTTAAATATTTTATTATATATATATATATATATATATATATATATATATATATATATATATATATAAATAGTTATTTTTTCTAATTATTAAATTAATTATTCATATTCTCCTTGTTAGTGATACTTAAATAAAAAATTAAAAGAAAAGAAAAGAAAATAGAAAGAAAGAAAAAAAATCAGGAAGTGTTACATATATATTCAAAGGATATAGTTTTAGGGGATACTATGTTTAAAAAAATATATATTAAGAAAAATAAAATAAAAATATTGACTATTTTATTTCACCTGAAAAGAAACTTTTTTTTCTTTTTGTGTTTGTGTTGAATTTAATTAATCATTTACGAGAAATTAATTATTAAAACAAATTAAGATCTATGCACTCGTCAACAAAGAATAAAAATGGAAAATAATTTGTTTAATTAAAGTAATTTATTTATTTCTCAGTAGTAATGATTACAATGAGAAGTAAAATAAAATTATCAAGCACTTTATTTTTAAATTGTTGTTTTGCAATTAAAATCTATATTTATATAAATATTTATTTATTTTATAATTAATAACTTAAATATTCATACTTCCCTTGTTAGTAATATATATATATATTAGGAAAATTTTAATATTTGCATATTTGCAGTACTCTTCTTAAAAAAGAAAAAAAAAAGAAAGAAAGAAAAGAAAAAATTATTTTAAATATTTGTTTGCCTTTAATAAATAAATAAATAAATAAATAAAAAGTCATAAAAAACGTAGAATATTTGCTTAAAATAAATAATTTGTCATCAAAATTTAAATGTTTACTTTTAAAACATTTAATTTATTTTGTAAATACTTTTTATTTAACTAAAAAAAAAAAAAAAAAAAAAAAAAAAAAAGAAAAAGAAAAGAAAAAAGTTAAATTTATTTAATTATGAAATAGAAAATAATTACTAAATTAAATCAGGAATTACACAAATATTCAGCAAGGAATAAAAAATAAATTATTAAATAATAAATTATTTATATAGAAGAAAAATTTTTAAGGTTGTTAAAAGTTTAATCTTTGATTAATAATGATTTTTTATTTAAAAACAGAAGAATAATCAAGCATTTATAAAATAATTTATTTAGACTGGAATTTTTAATTTTTATTTTTGCTAGGGGAGGGTGGTTAAATTTAATTAATAATTTACCAGAAAATAATTTAGCATAAACTCGAAATACATATGTGTGTGTGTATGTATTTTAATAAATTATTTATTTCTGATTAGTAATGATAACAATCAGCAGTAAAAATAAAACGATCAAGCAGTTTATTTTTAAATTATTTTTTTGCAATTGAATTATATACATACATATTTATTTATTTTATAATTAATAAATTAAGTATTCATACTTTCCTTGTTAGTAATATACATATATTAGGAAAATCCTAATATTTAAAGTATTCTTCTTATAAAAAAAAAAATTAAAATAAATCTACCCCCCTTTTTTTATTATTATATATAATAAATAAATAAAAAAATAAAAAAAAAAAAAACGAACCGTCCGCGAATTGAACCCGAGCACTTTGGGTTTGCAATCAAACACGCTACGATCGAGCTACTGACGACACAATACACTGTAACTAATGCATTATAATATACTGTCATTAAATTAGCATCGTATTTCATTATGAATGATGAATTTACATAATTTAGCTTCCAATTCATAGCTCTGAGGACTTAAAAACTAATTAAATTTAGAAAGTTATTCTTTAGTCTTCAATATTCGATTGTTTCTGTTAATAGTGTACTTGACAAAAGGGATACATCTCTTGTCACTCGTGAACTTTCTAATCGAATATCTTTAAAAGTAATAATTATACGAATATAGTGTTCACACAAAAAATTAATAGTTTTGAAAGTTCTTTCTAAAAAATATAACATATGTACACGTTTTTTACTTTTTAATTCATCATTTTTTATTTTTTTTAAAATGGCGGACGCATTACATATATTTCGGTGCCGAAAACTCGTTCCCACAAGTTCTGCGCTTGGTGATATTTTTTCGATAAATCTCGGCAGGAGTTTCCGAGACCGAAAACCGAGAGAGAGCTTCCGTGAGCTTCGTTGTAGCACATTTTTTGACACTCTCGGAACATGACGTCACAGTCAAAAATTGCCGGGAGTGAGACAGTCTCGGTAGTTTCGTTGTAGCACCCCTGATTGCTACCGGTATAGTACTCCCTTATATGGATGACCTTGTAGTTCAAGCGAGTAACGAATTTGAGGCCGTAGAACGTCTAAAAACTGTTCTCCAAACAGCTAGCGAGTACGGAATTGACATAAATTTTAACAAATGCCAATTTTCACATACCAAAATAGATTTCTTCGGTCACGTAATGGAAAATGGTAAACTTTTGCCATCCCCCTCCAAAACTAAAGCTGTTTTAAATTACCCAGACTTTAAAAATGTTAAGGACGTACGTAGATTTCTTGGCCTTGCTGGATATTTTAGGAAATTTATCCCTCATTTTTCTACCATTGCAAAACCCTTAAGTGGTCTTCTGCGTAAGGACACCCCTTTTCAATTTCAAAATGAACAAAAAGCCGCATTTCAAAAATTAAAATATTTACTTTCTCAAGAACCAGTTCTCAATATTTTTAATCAAAATTCCCCTATTGAGGTACATACAGACGCGTCTATAGATGGCTTGGGGGCAGTACTGTTGCAGAAAAACATCAATGATAATAAATTCCACCCTGTCTTTTATTTTTCGAAGAAAACATCTGATAACGAAAGAAAATATACCAGCTTTGAACTTGAAGTTCTGGCTGTGGTAGAAGCCCTCAAAAAGTTTAGAATCTACCTCCTGGGAACCAACTTCAAAATAATTACAGACTATGACGCGTTCGTCAAGGCACTTAATAAAAAAGAAAAAAATTCCTGCATTGCACGATGGGCTCTGTACCTTCAAGAACTGCACTACACTATTGAGCATCGCACAGGTTCCCGAATGGCACATGTGGACGCTCTAAGTCGAGCTCCACAATGTTTCATCATCCAAGATAGCCTTCATGTAAAGCTTTTGAAAGCTCAGCAATCTGATGAAGAAGTTCAGGCATTAAAAACGCTTCTGCAGTCCACACCTCATGATAATTACACTATAAAAAACAACCTCCTCTATAAAACAGTCAAAGGTATCGATTTACTCGTCGTCCCTAAAGACTTACAGAATAGCATAATTAAAGAAGCATACGAGAGTGGACATTTTGAAGCACTCCGTAACCAAGAGTTAATCAATAAAGATTTTTATATCCATCACCTCAAAGACAAAATCGAAAGTTGCATCAAAAATTGTATAAAGTGCATACTGTACAATCGAAAACGAGGTAAACAAGATGGTTTCCTCCACCCAATTGATAAAGACGATGCACCCCTACATACCATTTTGACCACCTTGGTCCCCTAGCTACTACATAAAAAAATATAAAAATATTATGGTTGTTGTTGATGCGTTCTCCAAGTTTACCTGGCTGCACCCCGCCAAATCTACAGATGCCGCAGAAGTTATCAGCCGACTAGAAAGCCAACGATCAATCTTCGGAAACCCCACCAGAATTATCACAGATCTAGGTCCATCATTCACTTCTACGGCATTTAATGACTATTGCCACATCCAAAATATCACTCACATAGCAATTACAGCAGGTTTACCAAGATCGAATGGTCAGGTTGAAAATAAAAATTCCCCTATCATCGCAGTATTGTCAAAATTATCATCTGACAACCTCGAAAAGTGGTTTTCTCATGTGCCTGCTCTCAAACAAACCCCCGACTCGACAGAAGTATAAAGACGGCACCTTTTGAATTATTCTTTGGCACCAAGATGAAAAATAAAGATGACATCAAGATCCTGGAGCTTCTCAACGACGAATCTACTAACACATTCCAGAGGCAACATGAAGAGAGACGTATCGACGCAAAAAAACACATTCGAATAATGGAAGAAGAAAATCGCAGACAGTATAACCTTCGAAGACGGCCAGCTGCTAAATTCCAACTCAACGATTTAGTCGCAGTTAAACGCACCCAGTTCGGGCCAGGCCAAAAACTAAAACAGAAATTTTTAGGTCCATATAAGATAACAAACTTAAACTAAACGACACATATGACGTCGTCAAGTGCGACTTCGTAGAAGGCCCATTCAAGACCAGCACATGCGCTGAATTCCTGAAACCTTGGAGCGACACTTTTCAGACACTTAATTGACATATTTCTTCAGGATTTTCTTTCTTTTTTTTTTTTTTTTTTTTTTAAGAACTCTTACTTGGACATTTTTGTGTGCAATATTAAACTTTTTTTTTTTTTTTTTAAATCCTGCGTTGAAATTGAACTTGCCAAAATAAGATAAACTCTACTTTTCATGAACAATTTTTTTTTTTTTTTTTTTTTTTTTTTTTAATTTTCATGAACATTCTATACAATACCTGCCATATTATTTTTTCTTTTGGTGAAAATTATCTACCTATTTTTTTTTTCTACTTTTTGCTAGTATGTTATTAACATCTTACCTTATTTTATTTTAGTATTTTGATGATTCAGGTTTCGCCTGTAATAATTGCGCACTTTTCCATTTGATAATGTATACAATTTTTTTGTTGTTGTTAATGCAGCTGTATTATTACTGTATCTATACTTCTATTATGTAGTATTGATATTGTATATTGTTCATTTTTATTTCTTTTGTTTTTTGTTTAATTTAATTTTTTTTTCTCTTGTGTTTGATAACCTTCAGGCGAGGCCGCTTGCTTGGTCATGATGGCCGATATAGGAAATTTTATTTCTCAGCTATCATCTCCGCTGTGTGATGTCACTGTCTACGCAGCTATCGCGTGTTACTGCGTCACTGTTTTGTTTCATCTTTTCTCTGTATGCGCGAACACCTGCTGCTCGCCTGTTAGTTAGTCGACGTCGAGCTGTGAGATTCAGACGGTACCTCCGCTCGTAAAATATATATGTGTTTAGTAGTTATGTATTGTCCTTTATATTATTTAATAAATGTTGTTAATGTTATCATGGTCTGTAGCTCTCCCTATATATATAATTATTTTTAAACTTCATTACTGAACTTGATAAATCTACTTATTTTTTCTCAATTAAATTAAATACTTATATTTAATATCTATTCCAAATGTTTAAACAAGGGAAAAAATGTGGACTAAATTTTTCAGGTAGGAAAATTTTTTCTAAATCAATTTAAGAAAATTCATACTCAGTTGGTTTTATGCATATTAGAAACTGATAATTAACTTCTGTAGCTTTTTTAAATATGTATGATTAATGTACACAAATAAAAATCATATTTTATATTTGTTTGATTTTTTTTTCTTGTTGACATAGAATTTTAATAAGGTTTTATGTGGATATAAAACTTATTGCAATTATATTAAAGAATCGTTTTGTGCTAATGAAAAAAATCCTGAAATTTTTAATGTAGATAGAAAGCTATATATATATATATATATATATATATAACTGTTTAGTTAGTCAATTTATTAAAAGTGACATTATCATAATGTTCAATCAATTAACCAAACAATCATACATCAACAAATTTTCAGCTAATTTCTAATTTTAGCAATCGCATGTCTTGTGGCGTTTCGGACTTTCGGGCGAGGGTTCTGGTAGCTAATGAGAAAATCCCGTCACAGCAGAAGTTGATAAGAAAATTAATTTAATTAAAATTTAAACAGGATTCTATGTACAACCGTTAGTTACAATATTGATGTTGGAGGATTATATACAATGGCTAGGAGTTACAGCATGGATCGATAGTTGAGTGGATGCTTTTAACAAACAGTTTCAGTGGATCTCCGTGATCCGAAATTCGATTTACTGAAACAATACTTGCACCGTTCCAGGTACAGAAAAGATATAATTCAGTCCTAGGATAATTTTAAGTAAAATGTCTCTTACGAGCTGACCTGCTCACCTTCCCTGGTGACAGAAAATAAGCTGACCTGTGTTCTCTGCTCCTAGAGGAACACAAAAAAAATCACTAAGTCTCGCTACCTCTCCTGGTAAACGGGACAAGAAAAAACCCTCCGACCTTCACTGGCCGAAGACAAGATACGAATCCCCGACTCTCTGCTTCCAGCCCTGCTCCTGGGGAAACTCTTTCTCTCGATGGCAACCCGCGCTCCTCCCTCATTCGCTGAGCGGGCGGGCGCCTTCTCGTCTGGCCGAAGAAATTCCCCGGAAACTCCGCTGTTCTCACGACCATCAGGGCATACTAGCAGGGCAGCTTCTTTGTACTTTAGTGTCACAGTTCGAGACAGTCTGGAGCCAAACTATTGTAAGTATCAGCACACCTGCTCTGTGTAGAGATTAAGGTCTGGCCAACTTTAATTAATTGGAAGGGGGGCTGTATGCCACAACTTCCCCCCCCTTAAGATGGTTTTCTGGGGTTGAAAAACTCCAGAAAATCTCTGCAATCAAATTAGGTTAGGGTGCATCAAAGCAATTCTAGAGAGGCTAATCTTCCTGACTAAACAATACTTAAATTTACACTAAAGTTACAAGTTTCAAATTACAAATTAATTAACATAATAAAAACAATACTAATAATAATAAACTATATACAAAATTTCTTACAGATAACTTTTAATCCACCCGACTCAAACAGTCCACATGAGGAATGTCTTTTCCTGGTCTGTGTCGGATTTCATAGTTAAAGGGCTGCAAGGTTAACGCCCACCGCATTAATCTGGGATTGTTTCCCGCATTTCTCTTTAACCAGATTAATGGGTTGTGATCAGTTTCTATGGTAAATTTTTGACCATCCAGGTAATGTTTCAACTTTTTCACTGCGAAAATGATCCCAGCACATTCCTTTTCGGTTGTGCTATAGTTTTTCTCTGCCTTAGTAAATTTTCGACTTAAGTACAGAATTGGATGTTCTTCATCTCCTTGCCTTTGAGCCATGATAATACCTATCCCCTTATCTGAGGCGTCACTTTGAATAATAAACTCCTTAGTATAATCAGGAGCGTACAGTACTGGGTCACGGGTGAGTTTATCTTTTAACTCCCTAAAAGCCTTCTCCATTTCGGGACTCCAGTCTACTTTTTCCTTTTTCGTTTTCCCTCTTAAAGCTCGGGTCAGCGGTTCTACTATTATTGCATAGTTCTTTATGTATCGGGAGTAATACCCGCACATCCCTAAAAACCTTCTAATTTCCGTTTTTGATTTTGGAGCTGGGAAATCAGTAATGGCCTTAATTTTAATCTCGGACGGTTTCCTACGTCCTTTCCCTACAACATGCCCTAAATATTTGACCGTCTCCTGGGAAAATTTACACTTGGCTAATTTAATGGTTAATTTTGCCTTGGTTACCCGCTTTAGAACTATATCTAAATGTTCTAAATGCTCTTCCCATGAATTAGAAAAGATAGCCATATCGTCAAGGTAAGGCAAACAGAAACTTTCTAGTCCCTTTAATAGAATACTCATGAATTTTGAAAACCTATACGGGGCGGAGACAAGTCCAAATGGCATTACCAAAGGTTGATATGAACCGAAACTAGTTACAAATGTCGCTAAACGTTGTGCGTTAGGGGTTAAAGGTATTTGCCAATAGCCTTTATTTAAGTCAATCACGGTAATAAATTTTGATGCTGCCACTTGCTCTACCCTCTCTTCTATGTTAGGCAAAGGGAAAAATTCGGCACGAGTTATCTCATTTAACTTGCGATAATCAACGCACGGGCGGGGTTCTCTGCCAAGGGCCTCTACTAATATCATAGGCGAGGTATAATCTGACTCCCCTTCCTTAATTATGCCCAATTCTAACATACGCTGGATTTCGGATTTCAGGATGTCGGTTTGTCGAGGTGACGTCCTATATGGCTTCATTCTAACGGGTTTATCACTAGTCAATTCAATATCATGCTCAATTAAATTCGTTCGGCCTGGAATATTGGAAAACACTTTCTTGTGTTTAATTATTAATGCTCCTAATTGCTCCTGTTGGGCTTTTGTGCAACGACTTCCTAAATTACTGTCCCTAATTACCATATTGAGGTCAAATTCTTCCGGGTCAGTTATAGGATAAGGTATTTCTAAGTCTGCCTCCGTCGTTTTATTATCCCGATTTTCCTCTATTAATACATTTACGATTTCTGCTCTCTGCACGTAAGGTTTTAGTAAATTGACATGATAAATTTGCGACTTTTCGCGCCTGTCCGGTACATTTACAATATAATTAGTCTCTGACATTTGACTCTCAATAGTGCCTGGCCCTATCCATGATACGGATAATTTATTGGGTTTACTTGTGGCTAAAACCAGCACTTTGTCCCCGGGATTAAATTTCCGATTTACCGCATTTCTGTCATACCAGATTTTGCGTTTGTCCCTTTTTTCCTCCATCTGCTCCCCTGCGAGCTCTTGACACCTTTGGAGTCTGTTTATCAATTCGAAAACATACTCCGTCACTGGGTTTTGCTCCTCTTCTTGCTCTGTCCATTTCTCAATTAGCAGGGTTTCCGGGGTTCGCAGATTTCTCCCATGAACCAACTCGGCTGGGCTGAATCCCGTTGATTCATGTGTTACCGTCCGCAAAGCTAACAAAGCATAGGGTAAACTCCTCTCCCAACTTTCTCCACTTTCTAAACAGATTACCTTCAATAACCGTTTAACTGAACGATGCCAACGCTCAATGCAATTTGTCTGTGGGTGGTGCACACTACTGTGAGTTATTTTAATTCCAAATTTTTCTAAGAAAGTTGAGGTTAAGTTACTCATAAAACAAGCCCCTATGTCTGTTTGGATTACTTTCGGAAATCCCATTCTACTAAATACTATCATTAACGCGTCGATCACTGTTTCCGACCTTGAATCGGGTATCGGGATAGCCTCTGGATACCTCGATGCTAAACACATAGCCGTGAGCATATATTTATTTTGATTTTCCGAAGGTGGGAGTGGTCCCACAATATCACAGTTTATATGCGTAAAAATTGCAGTAATAATGGGAACAAGTTTAAGAGGGGCTTTTTTTTGCTCTCCTGCCTTCCCAATTTTCTGACAAGGATCACACGATTTTACATAGGCTTCAGCCTCTTTAATGATATTTGGCCAGAAAAAATATCTCAGCAATTTATCCTTAGTTTTAGTCATGGCCACATGACCGGATATTAAACTGTGACAAAGATTAAAAATTTCATTCCTATATTTCCGCGGAATAATTAGCTGACTTTTTTTCTCCTCTGTGATCTGTAGCAATTCTGTACAGCAAACCTTGATCTATTGTTAAATTCGATTTCTCCTCTTTCGCGCGCGCCCACAACTCCGTCAGGCTTTCATCTTTTTCCTGCTCTTGGCGAAACTCGTTTTTCCCAACGTGCGCCAGAGCGGTGATCCTATCCTCCTCTAACTCGGGGAGGAAAATTGATTCTTCCGTACCCTGATTTTCCGTAGGCTCGCTCTCTGGCGACATTTCTGCCTCTCCCTGATCATTCCCAGCGCTTTCACTCGCCAGACTGGTTTTTGGCGCAGTTTCGTTTTTACGCCTTTTTGCTCGCGTTTCGACTGCATGGATTAATTCGGGTTTTTGTTTTTTTCTCTCGATTAATTTCTGCGTCTCATTTCCCAGTAAATAATAATCCATGAGAACTTCCTTATCCGCTACCGCGGCTTTCGTATTAATTAACCCTATTCCCTCAATTTCTAATTCAATATTGGCTATGGGTAGACATCTCACTTCGTTGGCTAAAGCTGCTTTAACCCACACGGTTTCCCCGTTTAATTGCTCATTAGAAATTATTTTATGAGGGGCAATATCGAGGCACGTCCCAGAGTCACGTAAAATGGTAAACTTTTCCCCATTTATCTTGGCTTCACTTAAATAAGGTTCAAAAGCCGGGTTTAAATTCTCAGCGTCTCCTACGTGATTTACTTTTTCAGCCTTCTCTTGTCTGCTTTTCCAGACTGGGCAATTTGGCTTAATGTGATCGGGGGAAGAGCACACATAGCAAACAATAGGTTTTCGGGCCTCAAATAATTTAGATCTTTCCGTCAGATCCGACTTATCCCTCCAATTTTTTTGTTCTGGGGCATTTTTCTCAACCTTATTTTTATCAAAGTTGCGAGGTTTATCTAATTTCTTTTCTAGTGGTGGTTTCGGGGTCCAACTTTTCTTATTATTTCTGCGAACTGACTCATACGCGTCAAACTTCTTAGCTAACTCTCGCGGTTCATTGAGAGAGCTCCACGAATCTATGAAATGATCCTTCATTTCGAAATTAGCCCGTTTCTTTAACTGGTCGGCCACCATTAATTTCTTTAGATCCCCAAAATTTGTCACTTCTACTCCCTCTAACCACCCATTTAAATATGTATCTAAATCATAAGCTAGATCATGCCAAAGAGTTCCCGGTTGTTTTTGGTGTTGCATAAATTTAATTCTAAAATTTTCCGGACTTAATTTAAATCGATCTAATAGCATTTGTTTGACTTTCTCAAAATCGTCACTAATTTCTTGGGGTTCTTTTAAAATTAATTCCGCGATTTCTACGGGCAATAAAGCTAATAAATTAGTCACTAGATCCTCGTCATCTATTTCTAACTTCCTAGCTTGTCTTTGGAATAACGCAAGAAATAATGCCATGTCCGATTTCTCCGGTTCAAATTTTTGCATAACCGATTTTAGTGATTGTCGGCTGGGGCGTTCGCTACGAGTCGAAGCTAGACTTACTGTTTCTGATTGTTGGGCTATTTTAAGTTTTTCTAACTCTAATTCATGTTTCCTTTCCGCTTCTCTTTCAGCGATTTTTTTCTCTGCAGCCTCCCTTTCCGCAATCTTTTCCGCCTTCCTTTTCTCTTCCGCCTTTCTTTCTAAGAGATCCTCCCGTATTAACTTAATTTGAGCTAGGGCTAGGTCTTTATCATAATCTGGAGACTTTTGAATTTTCCCTATGATATCACTTATCCTATCCGAAGTTTCAACAATCACTCCGAATTCGACTGCGAGCTCTTGCAGTTCCGCTTTCCTATACTGCCCTAATTCTGACATGTTTACCTAATTCTAAATTCACAATTTAATCTTACACAATTCCCAACAAAAATTTCTACACAATACCTAACACTTTTACACAATTCCTAACAATTTTACACAATTCTTACAATTTTACACAATTCCAAAAAATACATATACAAAATTACACTAATAAAACCTATAATTCAATTTGCAAATTTTTGGGGTATATAAAATTCCAATACAACACGATTCCAATAATTAAAACTTAATATTCAATTCTACACATTAAATTTGAAATATTTGAAATCACGACCCTTTCCAGGAAAGAAACCTCTTTCCGTAACTTATTTGATTCCCTTTTAATTTTCATAAATTACACAAAACAATATGAAATTACTGTGTTATCTTTCTCAAGATATTTTAACACCCTTTTTGTTTTCTCAATTAATATCTGTTTTCAAATATAATCTTTCTCATTTAAAACAAGATAATCAAATATGTGCAAATCAATTAATATTTTTCCAAACTAAACAAATATGAGTTATATTTAAATTAAATTTACCTATAATTTAAATTCCTCCCTGTTTTTACTTAGAGTTTCTAATATTTGTGATATGCCACATTTTTAATTTTTCCAAAAACAATGTTAATTTAAGGTTTACTCTCCCTTAATAAATTTCTAAATAACTTTTAACTTTATACATTTATCATCTAATACCTTAAATAACAAAAATTTTACAGCCTCACTAGAAAAGTTTGACTCACCCCTGTTTTGTTGTCGTTGCTCGAGTTCCGTCCTTCCTTCTGGCACTTATGATGGGCTCTCGGATCGGCACACCGTATGGAATTCGGGATGGCTCCGGATAATTCAGGCTGAGGGCTCTCCTCTCTGTCTTAGAGATTCTAGTCGATGCGACGTAGATGTATCCTCCGTTGATTTGATGGTTCGACGTACTCCGCTGCGTCTATCCTTCCGATCCTTCCGTTGAGTCTATCACGTTTCTATCGTCCGTAGTCCGTACTTCTTCAGGCAGTGTAGTATTTCTCCAACAATCATCCCTCTAGCGCTGCCACCAAGTTAGTATAGCTGTGGCGTTTCGGACTTTCGGGCGAGGGTTCTGGTAGCAAATGAGAAAATCCCGTCACAGCAGAAGTTGATAAGAAAATTAATTTAATTAAAATTTAAACAAGATTCTATGTACAACCGTTAGTTACAATATTGATGTTGGAGGATTATATACAATGGCTAGGAGTTACAGCATGGATCGATAGTTGAGTGGATGCTTTTAACAAACAGTTTCAGTGGATCTCCGTGATCCGAAATTCGATTTACTGAAACAATACTTGCACCGTTCCAGGTACAGAAAAGATATAATTCAGTCCTAGGATAATTTTAAGTAAAATGTCTCTTACGAGCTGACCTGCACACCTTCCCTGGTGACAGAAAATAAGCTGACCTGTGTTCTCTGCTCCTAGAGGAACACAAAAAAAATCACTAAGTCTCGCTACCTCTCCTGGCAAACGGGACAAGAAAAAAACCCTCCGACCTTCACTGGCCGAAAACAAGATACGAATCCCCGACTCTCTGCTTCCAGCCCTGCTCCTGGGGAAGCTCTTTCTCTCGATGGCAACCCGCGCTCCTCCCTCATTCGCTGAGCGGGCGGGCGCCTTCTCGTCTGGCCGAAGAAATTCCCCGGAAACTCCGCTGTTCTCACGACCATCAGGGCGTACTAGCAGGGCAGCTTCTTTGTACTTTAGTGTCACAGTTCGAGACAGTCTGGAGCCAAACTATTGTAAGTATCAGCACACCTGCTCTGTGTAGAGATTAAGGTCTGGCCAACTTTAATTAATTGGAAGGGGGGCTGTATGCCACAGTCTGTTAATAAAATTAAATCTCGGATAATATGGCAAAAAAAGATCCCCCCCCTCCCTGCTTTTTCCCAGACTCAAAATAATTTCGTTTTCTTCTAATACTAATCACATCTATTTTCTGTATGGAGATGTCACATTAGGTGAAATTTATTAAATGAATCAAATTTTTGCATTTCTCTTTCAATGAGACAATGTAAATATTCTTGCAAAACACGAATTGTATATGAGAAATAACATTATTTTGTAAGTGTGTCATCATTATTGCCGGCTGTTTTCCGTTTCAAAATGAAATGAACACTTACCCAGCAAAACTTATACTGGTGGGCTCGTTATGGCCTACTGCTGGCATCCTGCACTTGCCATCAGTTGCCGGTTGCCCCATATAACTCCAGCAGCGGGCCTTTTATGGCTGCCAGCAGTGATGGAAGCCTAAAGCAAAATGGTCGGTGGCCCAGAGGTAGCACAAGCACCGATGGCCTTATGCAGGCTATCACCACACGGCCAATCTCATGTTTTTCATGTTGTGGCCACAAATTATTATGCCATAACCAATTTGTATGCATGGAGGGCGCTGTGATTCTTTTTCTGTTCATTTGAAATTCCCTCGCTTTCCGCCATTTCATACGAAGTTGTTGTTCGTTAATGTAGTCTGCGGGTGCGTCTTCGAGGTTAAAAATCTTGTAAAAAGAATATATGAGTAAGTAATTCCATTATTAATTTGTTTTTGTATTATTTTTTAAATACTATTTTTTTAAAAATGTATCACTCTAAAGCCATTGTTATAACAAAAGGATTTCTAGAAATATGTAACAATTATCCAGTTGATCCGTTTTAGTAAATTATGATAGTCGCTAACCTTCTAGTATTTTATCATTGTTATTATTATTTTAATTGATTTAATAAAATAAAAATTATGGATTTTATTTTATATATTTATATTATATGGACGGGAGAAAGTTATTAGAACAATTATAACTATTTATAGTTTATGTTTTATTTATTTTTTCTTCCTTCAGTGTAGTTAAGAAGAAAGCATTAGATTCGGGAAAATTTTCGACATCCGGTTTTCGATAGATTTTGCACGTTTTGGGTTGTTCTCATGAACATAATTTGAAAAATTGTCTGTCTGTCTCTTTGTGTGCGCTCAAAAATTTATGAAAGTGATAGTAGCCTAAAAAGTTTACTTCTTCCGCTTTTTTTCCCCTTTAATGTACAAACATTGCTTCCTCCAAACCTGAGGGAGAAGTATATGAGATAGAGTAAATTTCCAATATGAGGGCTTGGGGACAAAATCTCTCGGGACAAAATATCGTAGACGTAAATGAATACAAAGTAAAAAGAGTTGGTTATTATTAGTAATGATGTATAAAATTTCATGACAACACATACCTTAGTCAGAGCACTGACATTCTGACAAACCTACAATAAATTTTTTTATAAATTTTACTTAAAGAAGTTTAAAAACTATATTTATTTATTTTTTGTCAGAATTAGTCATAATGAATTCAATCGTGCTTATTAATTTTAAAACTTTTAATTCAAGCTTGTGAACAGTGTTCAGCTTTAATATCAGCAATGATGTACACGATTTTTAAAATGTATTTTGAATAGTGAAAAGCAAAAGATAGAATAACTTAAAAATAAACATAGATAAAATAATGAAATTCAACTCTATGATTTATTTAATTATTTATTTATTTATTTTAATTAATTAATTAATTAATATTTATAAGGCCCTGTGGCCCCCTCCAGAGATCACGCGTGACACAAAATCAAATTTTCAAATAGATCCTACTATTTTTTTGACGCGAGATTTCGTCCGGCGAGATTTTGTCCCGCGATATTATGTCCGGATCCCAATATGAGTATTTTTGAAAAAAAAATTCGTTAATATCTTTAAACGAACGTTATATTATACATCTGTGATATTTTAAAGCAAATTTATTGATTTTATTATTTTTAACAAAAACTAGTATGTTGTGGCACCACAAAACATGCTTTTATATTTTTTATTATGTAAATTTGCGTAGTGCAAATAATTTGTTAAAATCATTTTCCTGAATGCATGGAAACGATTTTCATTTTAGAACAGTGTTTGTCAATAATAATAATAATAATAATAATAATAATAATAAATGAATTTTGTGCCAACTTCTGAAAAAATGACTTTTTCTTCTTCTTCTTCTTCTTTTTTTTTTTAATAATTTATAACTTTGTTTTAATTTACCACAAATTTAATTCAGTCATTTACTTGAAAGTTATTGATGAGTTTCTTTTGAAAAATATCACCACTGAAAATTTGAAGGGAGAGCGATTCCTCAACTTATACAAAAAAAGTTTCCTGGTTAGTTGTTAAGAAGTGAAATTGTTTTTCTTGAATTTTTGCATGCGTGAGAAATCCTACACACTAAATCAGAACAGAAAGCCATCTGTACTTCTTTCATAAAACAACAACAAAATGTAACTGATAATTGCTGCGTCAGCGTTGGTTGGGCTACTGGGCAGAGAGGAGATTTATTTATTCAGATAACGAGGAACTCTGTGTTCAGAAAATAAAATAAAAAAAAGAAGAAAAATTAGTTAATTCATCAATTATTTTTAAATGAAAATTATTATAAGTATACAACTAAAAGTTTGTAGGCGTAATATATGTCACTATCGCATGAAATGTATAAAGATTCATGGAGTCCTTCTATTTTTTACGGGCCTATAAATAAGTACATTTATTTATTAACAGCTTATAGATTCAAACTATTTGAAGTACGCTATTAAACAAATTCTTCAATAACATATTGATTTCTATCTGAAATTATGCTAGGATTTGTGTCAACTAATTATTAATATTATTATTCATTTCCATAATCCGAATACCGTAGATAATGAAAGCATTGTATTCGGTCAAAAATTTTGATATCGAGTTTTCACCTGATTTACATATTTTAAGGTCTCGTGAGTCAGAAAAGTGTTTTTTGGCAATTGGTCTGTGTGTTTGTGTATCTGTATTGTATATATGTGTATATGTTTCTGGAAATTTTCTGATTATCATATCTACAAAATTAATAAAGAACGACGAACTTCTGATTAAGACAGGTATAGTGTACAGATGATTTTTTCAACTTTTGTTGAAAACTGGAAATCTCAAAAACTGGCGATTTTCTTCAAATTTATATAAACTTTGTTTTGGATGTCCTTTTGTACTTGTTAGTTCAGGGAAATTGATAAACGACCTATAAAAATACACAAATTTTTTAAGTCTCACAAGTGCTTTCTCTTAAAAACAGCTTTATGGATTTTCTTCAAAATCGCTATATTAATTCCTTTTTAGATATCATTTCGTATGCAATTGTTAGTTTATGGTGAACAGATCAGTTTACTAAGTTTTGGTGAAAATTATCAGTGGGACAGTGAGCCGATATCTCAAAAACGACTTTAACTTTCTTCAAATTTGCTACATAAACCCCTTTTTACTCGCTCTTTAGCATGTAATACTTGCTTAATACAGGAAAATTGACAAAAGTCCTTATTAGGTGGAAGCAATTGCAAATCTAGGAAATGAGTGTTTCAAAAAACTGATCTAACGATTTTTTTTTTTTTTTTTTTTTTTTTTTTTTTTTTTTGTTAATTCGCTAACTCTTTTTGTTATATCTTCATGACGCATGTACCAGTTTGCTTTGACAGGAAAATTATTAGATGTGTAAATTCATAAATCATTTTTATGTTTTCTGACAACTTTATTTAACAACAGCAACAATAACAATAATAATAAAATATAACAGGGGTAAAATATGTGTAGTAATAACTGATAAAATTCATGCAGATTACTATTATTATTATTATTATTTTAATGTGGGTCGGGTTGTCTGAACTTATTTTACTGTTGTCGGAACTATTCAAATTTTATTATCTAATAATTTTCTTGATAATCGCGAAACCCCACTATTGGAAAGAAATTTTGTAGCCTAAAATATTCTTATACATCCATTTATTCAACTTTTTATGTATTAAAAAATATATGAACATAGGAATTTTGATATTAACAAAATGACACAAAAAACGACACTTTTAAAAACTTGAATTTTTTGCATTTCAAACACACGTCTATCTCTAATCTTCGCTTTATGGTAAACGTAGTTTTTAACTCGGTTATCGACCTCAAGGTTTTGAAGACAAACTGTTTTTAAGCTACTACATTTCCTTGATGACATTATGCTGAAGTTGTAGTCAATTTATCTTTTCCTGATAATGGGTCAAGCTTAATTATTTTGAGTGGAAACGACTGGTATGTTGTTTCATAATCTATAAAATTAACTTACTTTTTTTCCTTCTTCAGCACTAATTTTCCTGTCATTTTACTAAATATTCTCTAAATTCTCATAATTTATTTTAATAAATTGAAAAAAAAAAAAAATAATAATAATAACTTATCTAAAACAAACAAGAGAGAGACAGATTTTAAAACATATACTTATTGCAGCAAAAAATGTAATGAAGAGCTGGTGTTGAAAAAAGTAAATAAAGAACTTTGTAAATTTAATTTACAAAGTTGTAAAAAACATTAATAATAATAATTAATTTAAAAAAAAAAAAGTTTCAGGTCGAAATGATTCCACGACCATTCATTATGTGAATAAAATAGGCACAAGTGAAGTAGTTATAAATGGCGAAGTATTGCTCTTTCATACATTTTGAAATATGACTAACTATTATTAAAATAAACAAACCAAAATGAAATATTAAAAACTGGAAGTGATATTTAAACTTTTCAAAAACATAATTGCCCCATGGGATTGAAATAGTGCTAATGGCATATCTTAATACTATCTTCGGCGTGAAATTGCTGACAGAATTTTTGAGAAATGATTACATAAATATAGAATAATTATATTAATATTATTATATATTTTAATTATATTAATCATATTATAAATTTATAATATAATAAATTTATTCTAAATATAAATTTAATATAATAGAGCGAGGGATAGGAAAACTATTTTATGTAACTAAATTCTCTGATACATGGTACCAAAACTAAGATGTTTAATAGATGCTGAGTTATAGTAAAACTGTAGTTCTTGAATAATAGTAGTATCGCCTGACTACCGATAAACACACAAATTGAACCTGTCGGATAAGGCTCTATCAAAGGCAGTGGAGACCCGGGTCGAACATTGCGCGAAAGACGAAGACGCTGCTAAAGCAGCGGAGAATCAAAACTTGGTTTTATGTGATTTCAGTGAACTTTGCTTTAGTTATTAATTTTAAAGTAATATAAAATATATATATATCTATATTGATTTTCTTTCCTTTCTTTCTTTCTTTCTTTTTTTTTTTTTTTTTTAATTCATTTAAGTGTAGGGACAAGAAAGCGAAGAAATCCTGATAGTAATAAATAGAAACATTTGTAAATAAACATAATCATTGCCCCCTCCCCCACCCCACCCCAATGAAAAAAAAAAAAAAATGTATGAGTTCTTTCAGGTTGAAATAATAAAACATCCCTTCGTGAGTCTAACAAAAAGCGTGAATGCAGCAAATTATTTTGCTGCACTCATGCCCACATTGTTTCGCCTGATGAAGAGCCTTTGGGGTATTTCGACCAGAAACAATTGCTGAATTTTTTTTTTTTTTTTTTTTTTGAGTTTATGGTGTTTAGTTTTTTACAATGCTCTTTTTATAACAATTTTGGTTTCAATATTTTATAATTTTCACATGTAAAGTTACATTTATTTATATCAAATAACTTAACAAAATTAAACATATTAAAATTCGAACACTTTAAAAAAAAAAAAAAAAAAAAAACATAATCTACTTCATTCCAAAAAATGTAATGGATCAACTGAATATTTCTTATATGCTGTACTAGAAATCCTGAATTTATAGCCATGGTGTATGAATCAAATACTTGTAAATAGTATTTAAAAATGAATATGTACAAAATCAAATTAAATATTGGATGCATAGAAAAAACTGGTTGCTACCTCATCAGAAAAAAGAGAGAAAAAAAAGAAAAAAAGAATGAAAAAAAAAAAAAAGAAAAAAAGCACTAATAAAATTAAAGGTATCACCAATAAAATAATATACTAGGTATAACCAAATCACTGCTGGCCTATTAACGGCCTTCTTCATTTACCGTCTCCGGAAGTCCGAGTCAATGTTATTCTATGGGAAACTTTCTTTACAAATAACTTATTAATCAATACATATTTTAAATTCTGTTTTCACATTCAGAAAATTCCCAACTTTTAAATTGTTGGACCTTTTTTAAAGATGTATTTTTTAATTATTAATATTTTATTTTGAAATTGCAAAATGAAAAATTTCACATATTAAAAATTCGTATTTTGCAGCTTCAAAATGAAATATAAAAAATTAAAAAAATAATTTTTTTTTAAAAGTCCGTCAATTTAACAGTTGGGAATTTTCCGAATGTGAAAACAGAATTTAAAAATATGTATTAGTTAATAAGTTATTTGTAAAGAAAATTTCCCATAGAATAACGTTGGCTTCGGCTTCCGGTGACGGTGAGTGAAGCGGGACCTTAATAAGAAAATATAAAGGACGAATGAAGACTGCCGGCAGTAATATAATTTTTTATGTTTGCCACAGCTGGCCTACTGTAGGCTGCCAGCAACAACATGGAAAAACTATATTTGCCGCCATATGGCCAACACTGGCCCTCTAACAATTTCCAACCTAATGTTCGTTACCAACAGTGGCCCATTACATATTTTCATCATACTGCTAGCTGCCAGCAACGACCCATTCACCGGCCCACTAACTTATTTTTAACTTACTGCTGGCTGCCAACAATGGATCGGTTAAATACGGCCAACTGATGGCCGGCGTAACATATTCCCTGCGGCAACGTTAACTTTTGCCACCGGCGGGCCAATTGCAGCTACTGCTGGCAACCAGCACTTGGCCTCATGCTGGCCGTCATTTGAGGTTTTGCTAGGTAACTACGGAAGTCCATATATTTTTCCTCATTACTATAACTTTAAAATCTTTATATTACTATAGTTATTAACAGCATTTAAAAAGTGGCGTTATATGCTACTATAAATACCCTATATGTTTATAAAACACTCTTAAAATACTAATAAGAATAAAATCATAAACACTCAAAGGAAATTCAAACGAGATCATATCTTTTCTCAAAAGTCGAATCATTTTTCAATGATTTGATTTCTCAGCCAATTTTGTCTTTCTCCCACCTGCTTTAATTTCAGATATTGAAAATTTTAAGCTAGAGAAGTATAAACGTTTTTAAAAAATATTTATTTTCAAACAATATTTAAAGATTTTTTTTTTTTTTTTTTTTTTTAATGGGCGGAAGTGCATAATTTTATTTTATTATTATTAAAATAATACAATAAAGGCCACTACTTCTTAATTTTCCGACCACATCATATGTGTTTTATGCCTTTATATGCATATAGATACATATTTTTTAATTATGTGTGTGAATATTAGGTATAACGTCGACTCGTGAGTGTCCACTGAGTTAATCATGTTCAGTGGCCAGTGGCCACTTACAAAAATTGTAAGGCTTGACCTCTAATGTGAAAGATAATTTTCAGCTTCTATTTTGAATCATTGCACAACACTCACATGATATGTGTGGTCCATTATGAAAAACCATGCTTATTCAGTTTAGGTGTATATCAGCCAATAGGTGGTGCTGTTATGCTGCGATTTATTCCATTGACTGGAAGGCTATATTTAAGATTTTATTGCATATAATTGTACAAAATTGTACATTTGAGAGGGCCATTATAGAATAAATACTACACTACGTCGATTCTATTTTAGTGAAAATTGGACATTATATGGCGCTGCCAGCTGCTATGCTGACGGGACATTGACCCGATAAACGATCCGCCATGTTTGTTCAAGCTGTTATATGCCATATGCGATACCATTCCGATCTGCAAAATTTCAAATGGTACTCTACAAGGCATTCTAAAAATAAATAAAAATGTTTTACTATCGAGATTTTAATTAAAAGAATAGTGTCAGACGCTGGTAAAATTAAATTACGTTCTACGGCGATCGAATGGTTTTCGACAAACGTCCGCCATATTTGTTCAATGTCCAGTCTCTCTATATCCAGGGTACCTAATATGCTGAAAATTTCCCCATTAACGGAAAGGGGCAGCTACATATTAGCTTTATACAGTATAAATGCAGCAAAGTTGATATATAAGATGATAATTATGAAAATAATACCAACTTAATTATGTGTATATCGGAGGACAGCAGTAGTTAAAAGTGTGCTGACTGACTGATGTTAAAAGTAATAAATAAAAACTACTTTGAAAGTTAACGTCATAAAATAATAATTGCTGTGAGAAATACTCTCAACAATTATTTCGGATCGAAATAGACCTTCATCAAACAAAAAAAGAAAGAAAAGAGGGAGGGGGTACAAGTACAGTATCAAAAAGGCAACGCTCGGGAACATGGTTACGTTAAATAAAACCTAAAAAATAACAAGGAAAAATAAATTATTTCATTAGTTTTTAAATATTTGCTTTCAGCATCAGTGAATAACATCAAATGAGAGAAAATCACATTATTTGACACAACTACTGGACGAATACCATATTTACATCAAATAGAAAAAACTTACATATCTGTCAAGACAATTATGTTTCAGCTTTCTGCCTGGCTTTTGAAAAAACTCCTAAGCATTTTACGAATATAGTAAGGCATTTGGCTATTAAATAAATATTGGTAAAATACAAATTTATCAGGACAAGAACACGGTATTCTGTCTGCAGAGTAACAAAATTTATCTGCAATCCAGAAATGCTGGACCAATTTTTGTATTACTAGAAGTATTAGCAATCCAAAAAATATGTAAAATTTGTGCCTACAAAAATTAATATATATAATGACCCACATCTGTCATTCACGATTCCGGTTTACACCGCTTCAAAACAGAGACTTTTGGCAGCCATTTTTTTTTTTTTTTTTTATCCCGTTTGTTCAATTTAACTTGCGAAAACATACATATCATTTTCATACATGTTTTGTATCGCACATATTGTTATTTATTCCCTCTAAAACCTTGAAAAACTATTCAATTGTAATGTTTAAATGTTTAATTAAATATAACGGATCACTGGCTATTATAAACATGAACCTATAAATAGAATTATGTAACTTCATGATTATAAACAACGCAATTCCAAATAAAAACAAACATAAACTGTTGCCATTCAGAAAATACAAATTCCAAATGGACAACTCTTTAATTGCGAATGAACGACTCTTTGACTGTTTCATTAAAAAAAACGCTTAAAATATTTCTAAAACATATGGACAATATTCCTGTGACGTCACAGTAGGTAAAATCGCCGAACACTTGGCCGATATTTTGTAAACAAACTAGATTCAAGATGCTATTTTATTGTTACGCATAACATTTTCCTAAATATTTCTCCAGTGAAACTTAATAATCAGATATCTGTTCAAACAAGAACAAAAGAGAAATGTAAACAACTGAATCGAATGATAAAGTTAAGACTATTCCATATCGTAAAATTGCAGAACATTTTATGTACACACACACACACATATATATATATATATATATAATGGATAAAAGATTAATAAGAACATTTTATACAGACACGCATATATATATAGACATCAAAGCTTAAATAATTAGAATTTCAATCACTTTAATAAAGTAATTTATTAAATGGAACATCCATTTAAATTTGTTAACATCGCCACAGTTCACATGGCAAATTTTAATATTACATATGTTGATTAATATTAAAGTATATTACTAAAACTGGATTAAAAACAAAACAAAGGTATCACTATATCACTCTTACTTCAATTTCATATAATCTGTAACTCTTATAAATAATATTGCAAGATAAAAATTTTCAAGCCACAATGCTTTTCTATGGCAGAGTTGAGGATTGCTTGCCTAACCAGCTGATATTAGCCTCGAACCCAAAGTGGGAATATGGTCCATTAAAGTCTTAAAAATCTTAAAATATTTGTAAAAACATATTAAAGTCTTTAAATATTTTTATCAAGCTTCATTATTTGTTTACATTGTAAGGTATGATTGGCGTCGAGTTCAGTACGTTAATGTCGCCAGTTGATTTTAGTTTTGAAATTAGTGTAAAGTTATAGTTGGGATAGAATGTTTGGTTGGGCAAGTAAAGGTCACCAGTTGAAATGAGTATTGAAAGTAGGGTAGTCTAAGGTGATAATGTCGAGTCAAGATAAAATGTTCGGTTGAGAATGAGAAAGTCCCTAGCTGGATCCTGGATATTTTGGCGATGTTGTGGGTGAGGTAGCTGGTTGGGAGTATAGAGTAGAGGTGAATTTGGGTTAGCATGGAGTGTCTGTAATTATTAGATAGTTAGTTAGAAAATACGCAAGCAAAGGGATGACGTCACTGGGCGTCAGTGGATGCAAGAAAAAGATTTCCTATGTTAATCGCCCATTGGATTTTTTGTAAAAAATTATTAAAAATTGAGGAAAATTATTTCCCGATTTTAATTCCCATATTTCGGTATAGATCTGTATTAGTTATCGTGTGCATGCGTTAGATTAAGTTGTTTTTGCTGTAAAATTGATAAAATTTAAATTTTAAATTTCAAAACTTTAGAAAAATAAAATAGCAAACTTCCATATTCGATTGAAAACATAAGCATTTCATTTCAAAGGATGATATTTACACAATAAATATCTAACTAATATACTAATTAAAAGGAAAATGATAAATATTCTATCATAATTTGAACTCAAATTTGTTTTCAAAATGTCTAAATAAAGTGTATGATATAAGATACTCATATGTTGCAGCTGAATAGATTTAATATATCTGTCATCCTTGGCTGAAAAATATATCGCCAAATTATTTGGCGAACATATTTTATTCCTTTCAAAGATCATGGTTATTTTAACAACTTATATTAAGAGAGCAATGAATTATATGAAACAATATTTCGTACAATACATATTACGAAAATAAACATCTGGCATGTATATTTTCGTAGTATGTTTTTAATCGCCACATACAAAAAACGCCAAATATGACACAGTTTTGAAATTTAAAATTTTGTCAATTTGACAACAAAATAACTCAATCTAACACAGGGATACGATAGCATATCTATACCCAAATACGGGTATTAAAATTGGGAAATAATTTTCCTCGATTTTTAATTATTTTTTACAAAAAATACAATGGACGATTAATATAGGGAATCTTTTTCTTGCATCCACGGACGGTCAGTGACGTCACACTTCGCTTACGTATTTGGAAACAGAATCTTCGATAGTCTTAAAAAAAAGTATTTTGGTAAAATTCGTTATTTACTTCCTCTTACCCATAGGGTCGAGAAAGTATTGTTTTAGGATCAAATTTTCGAACGTGAGTTTTTGTTATACTTACATGTTCTAAGGTCCCTTGAATACGAAAATCACGTTTTAAGCGAATGGTCTCTGTGTCTGTCTGTCCGTCTGTGTGTCTGTTATCAGCATATCTCAAGAACAAATAGTAGCAGAAATTCCAAACTCGGTATTCTAAATGTGTATCATATAGGGATGCTACAGTAAGCTTTTCGTTAAGATGAAGCAAATGGTTCGTGTACAGGGGCATTCAAATACATTACGTCTATGGGGGAAATTGCAGGTAAGTAGAATTTAACATCTATAGACTGCACTAAACCAAATGAAACGAATACATATTTTTTGTAACAGAGATAGTCAACTGGGAAAACTTTTTTTGTGTATGTAGGAGCCTCGCCTCCCCCCTGGGGTAGATGAGTCCCCCTTCGAGTGGAGTAAATTTTCATGATGGGTATCTTTCAAAAGAGCTCGCCAATACCTTTAAAACGAATGATTGAACCATCGATCTACGATAATTTAAAATAAAGTTATTGATTTCTTTCATTTTTAACATTTTTTTTTTTTTTTTTTTTTTACTTTAATATTGAGAACAAATTCAACTTTTTTTGGATATTTAGTGTTATACTATTTCTCTAATATGGAAATCGTCTGTATTATCATACAAGATAACTTTTTGAAATAATAATTTTAATAAATAATTTTTTTTAAACTGAATTATTTTTTAATAACCGAATTAAATTCTATATAAATGTAGGTGCATTAATGAAACGGGGGGTTGAGGGGGGGCAGAACGAATTATCATATAAAACTCTTCCGAAGTCTAATTTGAATTGTTTAACATAGGTTTACATAACAGTACTCTTTATCTTACCTCTTAATCTCCAACCTGTACTTATAGCATTAAATTTCAGGGTAAGAGAAAGTCGTGTGAGTGACACACTAGATTATTCTTATTATGAGGACTTTAAATAGAGCACTTAACGAAACACTGGGATGTGTTGTTGCTGTTGTGTTTTCGGGCCTATATTTTTTGTCAACAAGCAGTTTTTTATTGTCATTCGTATTTATTGATCGGGTAGAATTTTTTTAATTTCAGAACGAAAATTATAAAATATCGAAACACATTTGATTTATAAACAAAAACTGAAAATATATTTAAATGATCACGTGGTAATCTTCATGATCTAAACATTGTTTTCAAGATTTATCGTTCACATTCCGTCATTTTGTACGGGGTTATATACTAGTAAATAAATAAATAAATAAAAATAAATAATAATAATAAAAAAAAAAAAAACTGCAAATACAATGATTTAGAACAATTATGTAAATTTTAATAGTATTTTTAAATTTATTTTAATATCTTCTTCTTCTTCTTCTTCTTTTTTTTTTTTTTTTTTTTTTTTTCATTTTGTGCTGCTAAATTAATCTGGAGACCTTATAATGATCTGCAGTGCTCGCTGCCAAGCTGCTCTATTTCTGCTACTAAAGTGATAGCAGATAGCAATGAAGTGTCAGTGTCACGTCGTGAACATTTTGTGGTATTCTACCTTGAATAATGCAGGATATCTAGCAACATCCAGTTAAAAGAAAATAGGCTTCTCGTCCAAAATTAAATTTTGCTTAAGACTAAATGTTTTAATCTTTTTATTTACTAGTATATAACCCCGTCAAAAATGACGGAATGTGAACGTTAAATCTTGAAAACAATGTTTAGATCATGAAGATTACCACGTGATCATTTAAATGTATTTTCAGTTTTTGTTTATAAATCAAATGTGTTTCGATATTTTATAATTTTCGTTCTGAAATTAAAAAAATTCTACCCGATCAATAAATATGAATGACAATAAAAAAAACTGCTGGTTGACAAAAAATATAGGCCCGACAACACAACAGCAACAACACATCCCAGTGTTCCGTTAAGTGCTCTATTTAAAGTCCTCATAATAAGAATAATCTAGTGTGTCACTCACACGACTTTCTCTTACCCTGAAATTTAATGCTATAAGTACAGGTTGGAGATTAAGAGGTAAGATAAAGAGTACTGTTATGTAAACCTATGTTAAACAATTCAAATTAGGCTTCGGAAGAGTTTTATATGATAATTAGTTCTGGCCCCCCTCAACACCCCGTTTCATTAATGCACCTACATTTATATAGAATTTAATTTGGTTATTAAAAAATAATTCAGTTAAAAAAAAATAATTTATTAAAATTATTGTTTAAAAAAGTTATCTTGTATGATAATACAGACGATTTTTATATTAGAGAAATAGTATAACACTAAATATCCAAAAAAAAAGTTGAATTTATTCTCAATATTAAAGTAAAAAAAAAAAAAAAAAAAAAAAAAAAAATTGTTAAAAATGAAAGAAATCAATAACTTTATTTTAAATTATCGTAGATCGATGGTTCAACCATTCATTTTAAAGGTATTGGAGAGCTCTTTTAAAAGATACCCATCATGAAAATTTACTCCACTCGAGGGAGGACATCTACCCCAGGGGGGGAGGCGAGGCTCCTACATACACAATTTTTTTTTTCCCAGTTGACTATCTCTATTACAAAAAATATGTATTCGTTTCATTTGGTTTAGTGCAGTCTATAGATGTTAAACTCTACTTACCTGCAATTTCCCCCATAGACGTAATGTATTTGAATACTTTTGAATGTCCCTATACACGAACCATTTGCTTCATCTTAACGAAAAGCTTACTGTAGCATCCCTATATGATACACATTTAGAATACCGAGTTTGGAATTTCAGCTACTATTTGTTCTTAAGATATGCTGATAACAGACACACAGACAGCAAGACAGACACAGAGACCATTCGCTAAAAACGTGATTTTCGTATTCAGGGGACCTCAGAACATGGAAGTATAACAAAAACTCACGTTCGAAAATTTGACCCTAAAACAATACTTTCTCGACCCTATGGGTAAGAGGAAGTAAATAACGATTCACTTCATTTTACCAAAATACTTTTTTTAAGACTATTTGAAGATCCTGTTTCCAAATACGTAAGCGAAGTGTGACGTCACTGACCGTCCGTGGATGCAAGAAAAAGATTTCCTATGTTAATCGTCCATTGTATTTTTTGTAAAAAATTATTAAAAATCGAGGAAAATTATTTCCCGAATTTAATACCCGTATTTGTGTATAGATATGCTTTCGTATCCATGTGTTAGATTGAGTTATTTTGCTGTCAAATTGACAAAATTTTAAATTTCAAAACTGTCTCATCTTTGGCGTTTTTGTATTTGGCGTTTAAAAACATACTACGAAAATATACATGCCAGATGTTTATTTTCGTAATATGTATTGTACGAAATATTGTTTCATATAATTCATCGTTAAAATAACCATGATTTTTGAAATGAATGAAATATGTTCGCCAAATAATTTGGCGATATATTTTTTCCGCCAAGGATGACAGATATATTAAATCTATTCCGCTGCAACATATGAGTATCTTATATCAGACACTTTATTTAGACATTTGAAAACAAATTTGACTTCAAACTATGATAGAATATTTATTATTTTCCTTTTAATTAGTATATTAGTTGGATATTTATTGTGTAAATATCATCCTTTAAAATGAAAAGTTTGCTATTTTATTTTTCTAAAGTTTTGAAATTTAAAATTTAAATTTTATCAATTTTACAGCAAAAACAACTTAATCTAACGCATGCACACGATAACTAATACATATCTATACCAAAATATGGGAATTAAAATCGGGAAATAATTTTCCTCTATTTTTAATAATTTTTTACAAAAAATCCAATGGGCGATTAACATAGGAAATCTTTTTCTTGCATCCACTGACTCCCAGTGACGTCATCCCTTTGCTTGCGTATTTTCTAACTAACTATCCAATAATTACAGACATTCCATGCTAACCCAAATTCACCTCTACTCTATACTCCCAACCAACTATCTCACCCACAACATCGCCAAAATATCCAAGATCCAGCTCGGGACTTTCTCATTCTCAACCGAACATTTTATCTTGACTCGACATTATCACCTTAGACTACCCTACTTTCAATACTCATTTCAACTGGTGACCTTTACTTGCCCAACCAAACATTCTATCCCAACTCTAACTTTACACTAATTTCAAAACTAAAATCAACTGGCGACATTTACGTACTGAACTCGACGCCAATCATACCTTACAATGTAAACAAATAATGAAGCTTGATAAAAATATTTAAAGACTTTAATATGTTTTTACAAATATTTTAAGATTTTTAAGGCTTTAATATGTTTTAGAAATATTTTAAGCGTTTTTTTTTAATGAGACAGTCAAAGAGTCGTTCATTCGCAATTAAAGAGTTGTCCATTTGGAATTTGTATTTTCTGAATGGCAACAGTTTTGGTTTGTTTTTATTTGGCATCGCGTTGTTTATAATCATGAAGTTACATAATTCTATTTTTAGGTTCATGTTTATAATAGCCAGTGATCCGTTATATTTAATTAAACATTTAAACATTACAATTGAATAGTTTTTCGAGGTTTTAGAAGGAATAAATAACAATATGTGCAATACAAAACATGTATGAAAATAATATGTATGTTTTCGTAAGTTAAATTGAACAAACCGGGGAAAAAAAAATGGCTGCCAAAAGTTTCTGTTTTGAAGCGGTGTAAACCGGAATCGTGAATGACAGATGAGGGTCATTATATATATTAATTTTTTAATGGAACAAGAATATTTTCGCATTTTACAAAAATAGACAGTAACTGTTAACATCTAGCTATTACTGCCGGGCAGGATATCCAGCTAATTTAGTGAGTAAACTAAGGATTAAATCTTTAAATTATGTATCTAATCGTCATAAAGAACCCCCCCCCCCCCCACACACACACACAATCGTGGCGTTTCCGTTTAAAGAAAAATCCAAGCCACTAAACACAATATTACAATTCCCATAAAAAACAATCCAAACATTTATTAACTTATTAGAAACGACGAAGACCCCATTCACCCCCTTTTGAAACAGCAGGCTTATATAAAATCCCATTTATCCACCAAGAAGGCAGTAAAGGTTGTTATATAGGAATGACCAAACGAAAAAATAAAGCCCGTGTAAAAGAACATTTTTAAAGACATCAAGTTCGATAAACTAACGCCCGCTCTGACCAAAACCCATCGTGAAAATAAAATTAAAACAGATTTCGATAAAACAGTTAAAATTGCCAATTGCAATAACAAAGAATATACACTCATTAGAGAAACAGTAGAGATAATAATAATAATAATAATAATAATAATAAAATTGTAATGGTAACGAGTTCACCGCAGGCATAGATCGTACGCGGCGCCACCTCCTCGAGAAAAGATACAGTATAAAGACAACAGAATTTTCTGTAGTTTCACCACAAGTCAAATCACCGAGGACCACGGGGATCCCCGTCGAAAACGGCACGACCATCGTCGGAAAATAAGATATTTTCTCATGTTCTAATGTAGACAGTAAAGTTTTTAATTTTTATTTATTAATCATATTATTAAAAAATATTTTAAAATTTCTAAATGTTTATCTGCCGATGAAATAATTTAGTCAGTTCTTAAATTTTACTCCTGTTTTTAATCATAGATGGAAATTATTCATGACTAGTCGGTCTGCACCCACTTTCCTTGAGCTCGATTTTTACACATATATTTCTGTTAATTACTTAATGTTTGGAAAGTCGAGTGGTATCACTCTAGATTCATTTTTTATATAAATCGTTTAATAAATGCAACTAGTATATTGTGAGAGTCATAAAACTCTTCTGTATTTTCCTATAGAAATTCACACAATACAAATTGCTTATTAAAATTATTTTCCGTAATATTATAAATGTTGACAATTTTTATATCAGTGAAGAAAAAAAGAAAAAAAAAAGTCGGCAAAAGTCAATTTTGTGCCATACGACATTTTAGGAAATTCAATTTTTCAAAGATTTTTGTACGTTTGTTTGATAAAAATGAAATATACTTTTGTTTTAAATTATCACATATCTTTCGTTCAACCCTTCGTTTTAAAGGTATTAAGTCGAACTTCGTTAACGTGAATCTCAAGGAGGATAAAAAACTTGTTCATGTTATCAGTAGTTCATGCTATCAGTAACTTATCTTGAAATAACTAAACGAATCTGCATTTTGATTTTTATGGGGATTGGGATTGTGGATGTCGGGGATTCCCCGTTCATTCTTCTCTTTCCAGAACAATTGACTGCCGCCAGACAAAGTGACGCGCGCCTTGTTGAAATCTTTTGATTGCGTCATTCTTTCGTTTTTAAATGTGACGTATGCGACAGATGTGTTTTAGAATCAGAACAGAAACGGACCTTGAAGAGTAATGGAGCCACTAGAAAAGCGGTTTGTTTGCAGACGCCCCGGTCCTAGAAAAATAACTTTTAAAAACTCTCAGAATTTATAACTTTAATGTTAAGAATTAGGATTAAAGTGGGTGTTCTCGTCAAGCAGTGCTCTTTGTTCGGCGACTCTTTATTAATGGATATATTTTATTCATATCTGGCCACCTTCCACACCCAGACCCATTGCGCTAGAAGCTTTCAGGTGAGATCCATCCTTATTTTATTAGTTAAGAAGTTTATATAGTAAAGAAGTTTATTTTAGAAGAATATATGACTAGATTAGGATTGAGAAATGTTTTGTTAGATAATTTAAGAATGCTGTAACGGGTCTGTAAGACATATAATTAAGATTTAAATCAGAAGTAAGAATTCGTTGCAACAATAAATTTTGGCATCCCAGCCGTAGGATGTGGTTCAGCTAATTAAATATCCATTATAGATTATTAAAAAGATAATAAGTATAAAATTTTAAATTTTGTATCTATCATGGCTAATAATTTAGTGATTGCTAGAAAAGAGAGAGCTGTCATAAGAGACAGTATTAACAAATTCATTAATAAATTAGAAACATTATGTAACGACATAAATCCGGATGTTGTGGATTTAGAAGAAACACTTGAATTATTAATTGAAACGACTACAATAAAAAATTAAAGATTCGGAGATAAAAATTTAAACTCAAGAACTTCAATTAGAAGCCGAATTAGAAACAGCAAATGAATACCGCGAGAAAATACTTACTTTGCGATTTCGAGCCAATAGAAAATTAAAACAACTAAAGAAAAGTAAAACAAATGTTTCAATAGAAACCGAAACAAGACCTATTTTGGTTGGTTGGTGTCGTGTCGAAACAAGACCTATTTTAAAAGAAACAATGCACATCAAATTGTCAAAGCTGGATCCCGCTAAATTTACCGGGAACGCAGCTGAATGGCTGACTTTTTGGTCGTCATTCGAAACGGCTATTCATAATAATGAAAGTTTAGATCCTGTTGATAAATTCAATTATTTGAAATCATTTTTAGCACCTGATCCCTTAAAATGTATTGAAGGATTCTCTGTTACCGCGAGTAATTATATAAAGGTAATAGATATTTTAAAACAAAGATATGGAAAAGAAGACGTCTTAGTGAATGCACATTTGAATAAATTATTAAATATCGCCCCACTAAAACACTCAAGTGACATTAAATCGCTCAGGAAAATTTACGATGACATACAGATTAACATTAGGCGTTTAGAATCATTAGATGTTTCTTTAGATAGCTACGGCAGTTTTTTGTCACCGATATTACTAAAAATTTTACCTAAAGATTTAGCATTGCAATTTAATATGGAATTTCATGGTGTTAATTACGGTGTAAAAGATATATTATCTTTCTTAAATAAACAACTCATATCGCGAGAAAGCTTAATAACTAGCAGACAAGATGATTGTGGCGCCAGCCATTTCTCCCCCGAGATCAAAGGTTAGATAATCAAATTCGTAGAGATGTCCCCCTCCCCCCGCGTTAATAAATTTGATACTCAGAACCGGAAATTGCCTACTGCTTGTGATTTATTAAATGAGAATAAAAGTGAAAGGTGTAATTTTTGCTCCGAATCGCATTTAAGTAATAAATGTGTCAAAACTCGAAATTTACAATTTGATGAAAGAGTTAATCTACTGCGTAAGAAAGGCCTTTGTTATTCTTGTCTTCAGCTTTCGCATCTAGCTAGACACTGTGTATCAAAAACTTTATGCAAGTTATGTAATCGTAGGCATTCAAAAATAATATGCAATGGAAATAAAGATTTGAAACAGAAAATAAGTAATTACGAAAGAAATGATCAATCTAAATTGGCGTTATCGAATCATAATTTACAAGCGAATGTTTATTTGCAGACGTTAATAGTAGCAATTTCTAACAGTGATGATAGCAAATCCTCATAACTTCGGCTAATTATTAACTCCGGATCTCATAATAGTTACATCAGAAAGTTCGCAGCTGATAAGTTAAAATTAAAAAGAGTGAATAAAGAAACAATCAGACATGGTCTTTTTGGGGGCATGGAAATGTCAGCTGAGCATAATCGTTATGAATTTACGATCGGGAGTTTAGATAATAAGTTTAAGTGTAAAATACAAGCACTAGATCAAGAAAAAATATGTACAGGCGTGAATTTATGTCGAGATGATAAATTAGTAAACTCGAAGGGCCGTATTCACCAACTTCTTACACTCGGATTAAACCTCGGATCAGCGGTATTCGCTCGATCATACGAAAATCGGTATTCTCCAACGAAAATCCGCAGTTCACCGGCTACTTTAACGCTTCGTTTTTGATCCTCGAAAATCGGAGGATTAACAGAGATAATTCTCGGATCTTTTCGTAACGCATGCGCACTCAGCATCTCAGCTTCGTAAACAAATAAGAAACATGGCTGACATTGACGATCTATTCTCACATGATATTGAAAGCTTGGAACTATTGGAAACATTTGAAAGAAGGAAAAGGACGGTGCATCAAATTAGAGTAAATGATTTGCATTCTTTGGATAATGTGGCATTTCGATATCGCTATCGATTATATAAAGATTCCGTGGAATCTCTAATACTAATACTTCTAATTTTTTCTCTTATCCATAACAATCAAAATTTTAAATCGTAGTGTAAAGAGTTGTCGTCTGCGTGGTTATTCTTTTTAAAAATGTTCTAAAGTAAAAATGATTCTTAATCCGTGCGTAAACAAAAGCGATGTAAACAAGAGCGAACCGTGTATCAGTGTTGCCAATTTGCTTTTTACCCTTTCTAAACTCCTAATCCGATTGATTAATTAATTGAAGCCGAATCTGGGGAATAAAGTTTATCTCCGTTCTTGGCCAATCAAAACGAAGCTTTTATTTCTCTTCCAGTTAAACCATGGATCACGTAATCGGCTGTTGGTGAATACCATAGGAATTTAATCCAGTGTTAGCTTTGATTCTCGGATTCGCTGATTCATGGTTTAATCCTCGATCAGTGAAGTTTGGTGAATACGGCCCTTAGAAAAGGAAAGTGTATATTTATCAGATGTCCCTAGAAATAATAAATCTTGTTTATACCAGAAAAATCCAGACGAAGTACATATACTTTTGGGAGCTGATATGGCCACTAAACTATTCACAGATGACATGTAGTATTTTCCAAAATTGGGATTAACTACATTTAGAACTAAATTGGGTTGGACCATTTTGCGCAAGACAGAGGGTCAGAAGAGTGAGCAGGACAATTCTTTAGAGGTTCTATCGTTGTCATTACATGTGTCAAACGCCATTTTGTCAGATTTATGGCGCCTTGACACTCTAGGAATTACTAATGAAGATAATAAAACGAAACAGGATTTAGAACAAGAAACCAAGAATCATTTTTTAGAAACCGTTAAATGAGATACAAGCGGTCGATATGAAGTCAATTTACCCTCGACAGTTGACCGAGTGAAGTTAGCCCCCCCCCCCCCATGACGGAAACAACAAAAGTGACATATGCAGTTCGTTTGATCATCGTTAGATCTCATTTGATCAACAATTATTTTTTTGTTTGATCAATTTTATTTAAAGAGATATAAGCAAAAAACGCAGGGAGGGAGAGGGACAAACTTCCACAAAAAATAAAAATGTCCAAATTTGAAAAAAAAAAAAATAGTGAATCGATACAGAAATCATTAGGTCAGATTTGATCAAACATTTTTGGCGTTTCATCAAACACGGAAGTGGCTTAAAAACGATTTTTAACCAAGAAAATGTGGAAGTTAGCACCCCATGACGAATATTTGGGTCAAAAATGGTCTCATCTGACGTAGAATCGTTACATCAGATTTGATCAACCATTTTCGGCGTTTCATCAATCCCGGAAGTGCCTTAAAAATCGATTTTTTAACCAAGAAAATGTGGAAGAGCCCCCCCCCCCCCCATGACGAATATTTGGGTCAAAAATGGTCTCAGCAGACGTAGAATCGATAGATCAGATTTGATCAACAATTTTTCGCGTTTGATCAAACCCGGAAGTGGCTTAAAAATCGATTTTTTAACGAATAAAATGTGGAAGTTAGCACCCCCATAACGGATATTTGGGTCAAAAATAGTCTCATCCGACGTAGAATCGTTACATCAGATTTGATCAACCATTTTCCGTGTTTGATCAAACAAGAAAGTGGATTAAAAATCGATTTTTTAACGAATAAAATGTCGAAGTTAGCCCCCCCCCCCCCATGACGGATATTTGAGTTAAGAATGGTCTCAGCCGACGTAGAATCGTTAGATCAGATTTGATCAACCATTTTCCGCGTTTGTTCAAAGCGTTTGTTTCGAGCTACTGACGACACAATACACTGTAACTAATGCATTATAATATACTGTCATTAAATTAGCATCGTATTTCATTATGAATGATGAATTTACATAATTTAGCTTCCAATTCATAGCTCTGAGGACTTAAAAACTAATTAAATTTAGAAAGTTATTCTTTAGTCTTCAATATTCGATTGTTTCTGTTAATAGTGTACTTGACAAAAGGGATACATCTCTTGTCACTCGTGAACTTTCTAATCGAATATCTTTAAAAGTAATAATTATACGAATATAGTGTTCACACAAAAAATTAATAGTTTTGAAAGTTCTTTCTAAAAAATATAACATATGTACACGTTTTTTACTTTTTAATTCATCATTTTTTATTTTTTTTAAAATGGCGGACGCATTACATATATTTCGGTGCCGAAAACTCGTTCCCACAAGTTCTGCGCTTGGTGATATTTTTTCGATAAATCTCGGCAGGAGTTTCCGAGACCGAAAACCGAGAGAGAGCTTCCGTGAGCTTCGTTGTAGCACATTTTTTGACACTCTCGGAACATGACGTCACAGTCAAAAATTGCCGGGAGTGAGACAGTCTCGGTAGTTTCGTTGTAGCACCCCTGATTGCTACCGGTATAGTACTCCCTTATATGGATGACCTTGTAGTTCAAGCGAGTAACGAATTTGAGGCCGTAGAACGTCTAAAAACTGTTCTCCAAACAGCTAGCGAGTACGGAATTGACATAAATTTTAACAAATGCCAATTTTCACATACCAAAATAGATTTCTTCGGTCACGTAATGGAAAATGGTAAACTTTTGCCATCCCCCTCCAAAACTAAAGCTGTTTTAAATTACCCAGACTTTAAAAATGTTAAGGACGTACGTAGATTTCTTGGCCTTGCTGGATATTTTAGGAAATTTATCCCTCATTTTTCTACCATTGCAAAACCCTTAAGTGGTCTTCTGCGTAAGGACACCCCTTTTCAATTTCAAAATGAACAAAAAGCCGCATTTCAAAAATTAAAATATTTACTTTCTCAAGAACCAGTTCTCAATATTTTTAATCAAAATTCCCCTATTGAGGTACATACAGACGCGTCTATAGATGGCTTGGGGGCAGTACTGTTGCAGAAAAACATCAATGATAATAAATTCCACCCTGTCTTTTATTTTTCGAAGAAAACATCTGATAACGAAAGAAAATATACCAGCTTTGAACTTGAAGTTCTGGCTGTGGTAGAAGCCCTCAAAAAGTTTAGAATCTACCTCCTGGGAACCAACTTCAAAATAATTACAGACTATGACGCGTTCGTCAAGGCACTTAATAAAAAAGAAAAAAATTCCTGCATTGCACGATGGGCTCTGTACCTTCAAGAACTGCACTACACTATTGAGCATCGCACAGGTTCCCGAATGGCACATGTGGACGCTCTAAGTCGAGCTCCACAATGTTTCATCATCCAAGATAGCCTTCATGTAAAGCTTTTGAAAGCTCAGCAATCTGATGAAGAAGTTCAGGCATTAAAAACGCTTCTGCAGTCCACACCTCATGATAATTACACTATAAAAAACAACCTCCTCTATAAAACAGTCAAAGGTATCGATTTACTCGTCGTCCCTAAAGACTTACAGAATAGCATAATTAAAGAAGCATACGAGAGTGGACATTTTGAAGCACTCCGTAACCAAGAGTTAATCAATAAAGATTTTTATATCCATCACCTCAAAGACAAAATCGAAAGTTGCATCAAAAATTGTATAAAGTGCATACTGTACAATCGAAAACGAGGTAAACAAGATGGTTTCCTCCACCCAATTGATAAAGACGATGCACCCCTACATACCATTTTGACCACCTTGGTCCCCTAGCTACTACATAAAAAAATATAAAAATATTATGGTTGTTGTTGATGCGTTCTCCAAGTTTACCTGGCTGCACCCCGCCAAATCTACAGATGCCGCAGAAGTTATCAGCCGACTAGAAAGCCAACGATCAATCTTCGGAAACCCCACCAGAATTATCACAGATCTAGGTCCATCATTCACTTCTACGGCATTTAATGACTATTGCCACATCCAAAATATCACTCACATAGCAATTACAGCAGGTTTACCAAGATCGAATGGTCAGGTTGAAAATAAAAATTCCCCTATCATCGCAGTATTGTCAAAATTATCATCTGACAACCTCGAAAAGTGGTTTTCTCATGTGCCTGCTCTCAAACAAACCCCCGACTCGACAGAAGTATAAAGACGGCACCTTTTGAATTATTCTTTGGCACCAAGATGAAAAATAAAGATGACATCAAGATCCTGGAGCTTCTCAACGACGAATCTACTAACACATTCCAGAGGCAACATGAAGAGAGACGTATCGACGCAAAAAAACACATTCGAATAATGGAAGAAGAAAATCGCAGACAGTATAACCTTCGAAGACGGCCAGCTGCTAAATTCCAACTCAACGATTTAGTCGCAGTTAAACGCACCCAGTTCGGGCCAGGCCAAAAACTAAAACAGAAATTTTTAGGTCCATATAAGATAACAAACTTAAACTAAACGACACATATGACGTCGTCAAGTGCGACTTCGTAGAAGGCCCATTCAAGACCAGCACATGCGCTGAATTCCTGAAACCTTGGAGCGACACTTTTCAGACACTTAATTGACATATTTCTTCAGGATTTTCTTTCTTTTTTTTTTTTTTTTTTTTTTAAGAACTCTTACTTGGACATTTTTGTGTGCAATATTAAACTTTTTTTTTTTTTTTTTAAATCCTGCGTTGAAATTGAACTTGCCAAAATAAGATAAACTCTACTTTTCATGAACAATTTTTTTTTTTTTTTTTTTTTTTTTTTTTAATTTTCATGAACATTCTATACAATACCTGCCATATTATTTTTTCTTTTGGTGAAAATTATCTACCTATTTTTTTTTTCTACTTTTTGCTAGTATGTTATTAACATCTTACCTTATTTTATTTTAGTATTTTGATGATTCAGGTTTCGCCTGTAATAATTGCGCACTTTTCCATTTGATAATGTATACAATTTTTTTGTTGTTGTTAATGCAGCTGTATTATTACTGTATCTATACTTCTATTATGTAGTATTGATATTGTATATTGTTCATTTTTATTTCTTTTGTTTTTTGTTTAATTTAATTTTTTTTTCTCTTGTGTTTGATAACCTTCAGGCGAGGCCGCTTGCTTGGTCATGATGGCCGATATAGGAAATTTTATTTCTCAGCTATCATCTCCGCTGTGTGATGTCACTGTCTACGCAGCTATCGCGTGTTACTGCGTCACTGTTTTGTTTCATCTTTTCTCTGTATGCGCGAACACCTGCTGCTCGCCTGTTAGTTAGTCGACGTCGAGCTGTGAGATTCAGACGGTACCTCCGCTCGTAAAATATATATGTGTTTAGTAGTTATGTATTGTCCTTTATATTATTTAATAAATGTTGTTAATGTTATCATGGTCTGTAGCTCTCCCTATATATATAATTATTTTTAAACTTCATTACTGAACTTGATAAATCTACTTATTTTTTCTCAATTAAATTAAATACTTATATTTAATATCTATTCCAAATGTTTAAACAAGGGAAAAAATGTGGACTAAATTTTTCAGGTAGGAAAATTTTTTCTAAATCAATTTAAGAAAATTCATACTCAGTTGGTTTTATGCATATTAGAAACTGATAATTAACTTCTGTAGCTTTTTTAAATATGTATGATTAATGTACACAAATAAAAATCATATTTTATATTTGTTTGATTTTTTTTTCTTGTTGACATAGAATTTTAATAAGGTTTTATGTGGATATAAAACTTATTGCAATTATATTAAAGAATCGTTTTGTGCTAATGAAAAAAATCCTGAAATTTTTAATGTAGATAGAAAGCTATATATATATATATATATATATATATAACTGTTTAGTTAGTCAATTTATTAAAAGTGACATTATCATAATGTTCAATCAATTAACCAAACAATCATACATCAACAAATTTTCAGCTAATTTCTAATTTTAGCAATCGCATGTCTTGTGGCGTTTCGGACTTTCGGGCGAGGGTTCTGGTAGCTAATGAGAAAATCCCGTCACAGCAGAAGTTGATAAGAAAATTAATTTAATTAAAATTTAAACAGGATTCTATGTACAACCGTTAGTTACAATATTGATGTTGGAGGATTATATACAATGGCTAGGAGTTACAGCATGGATCGATAGTTGAGTGGATGCTTTTAACAAACAGTTTCAGTGGATCTCCGTGATCCGAAATTCGATTTACTGAAACAATACTTGCACCGTTCCAGGTACAGAAAAGATATAATTCAGTCCTAGGATAATTTTAAGTAAAATGTCTCTTACGAGCTGACCTGCTCACCTTCCCTGGTGACAGAAAATAAGCTGACCTGTGTTCTCTGCTCCTAGAGGAACACAAAAAAAATCACTAAGTCTCGCTACCTCTCCTGGTAAACGGGACAAGAAAAAACCCTCCGACCTTCACTGGCCGAAGACAAGATACGAATCCCCGACTCTCTGCTTCCAGCCCTGCTCCTGGGGAAACTCTTTCTCTCGATGGCAACCCGCGCTCCTCCCTCATTCGCTGAGCGGGCGGGCGCCTTCTCGTCTGGCCGAAGAAATTCCCCGGAAACTCCGCTGTTCTCACGACCATCAGGGCATACTAGCAGGGCAGCTTCTTTGTACTTTAGTGTCACAGTTCGAGACAGTCTGGAGCCAAACTATTGTAAGTATCAGCACACCTGCTCTGTGTAGAGATTAAGGTCTGGCCAACTTTAATTAATTGGAAGGGGGGCTGTATGCCACAACTTCCCCCCCCTTAAGATGGTTTTCTGGGGTTGAAAAACTCCAGAAAATCTCTGCAATCAAATTAGGTTAGGGTGCATCAAAGCAATTCTAGAGAGGCTAATCTTCCTGACTAAACAATACTTAAATTTACACTAAAGTTACAAGTTTCAAATTACAAATTAATTAACATAATAAAAACAATACTAATAATAATAAACTATATACAAAATTTCTTACAGATAACTTTTAATCCACCCGACTCAAACAGTCCACATGAGGAATGTCTTTTCCTGGTCTGTGTCGGATTTCATAGTTAAAGGGCTGCAAGGTTAACGCCCACCGCATTAATCTGGGATTGTTTCCCGCATTTCTCTTTAACCAGATTAATGGGTTGTGATCAGTTTCTATGGTAAATTTTTGACCATCCAGGTAATGTTTCAACTTTTTCACTGCGAAAATGATCCCAGCACATTCCTTTTCGGTTGTGCTATAGTTTTTCTCTGCCTTAGTAAATTTTCGACTTAAGTACAGAATTGGATGTTCTTCATCTCCTTGCCTTTGAGCCATGATAATACCTATCCCCTTATCTGAGGCGTCACTTTGAATAATAAACTCCTTAGTATAATCAGGAGCGTACAGTACTGGGTCACGGGTGAGTTTATCTTTTAACTCCCTAAAAGCCTTCTCCATTTCGGGACTCCAGTCTACTTTTTCCTTTTTCGTTTTCCCTCTTAAAGCTCGGGTCAGCGGTTCTACTATTATTGCATAGTTCTTTATGTATCGGGAGTAATACCCGCACATCCCTAAAAACCTTCTAATTTCCGTTTTTGATTTTGGAGCTGGGAAATCAGTAATGGCCTTAATTTTAATCTCGGACGGTTTCCTACGTCCTTTCCCTACAACATGCCCTAAATATTTGACCGTCTCCTGGGAAAATTTACACTTGGCTAATTTAATGGTTAATTTTGCCTTGGTTACCCGCTTTAGAACTATATCTAAATGTTCTAAATGCTCTTCCCATGAATTAGAAAAGATAGCCATATCGTCAAGGTAAGGCAAACAGAAACTTTCTAGTCCCTTTAATAGAATACTCATGAATTTTGAAAACCTATACGGGGCGGAGACAAGTCCAAATGGCATTACCAAAGGTTGATATGAACCGAAACTAGTTACAAATGTCGCTAAACGTTGTGCGTTAGGGGTTAAAGGTATTTGCCAATAGCCTTTATTTAAGTCAATCACGGTAATAAATTTTGATGCTGCCACTTGCTCTACCCTCTCTTCTATGTTAGGCAAAGGGAAAAATTCGGCACGAGTTATCTCATTTAACTTGCGATAATCAACGCACGGGCGGGGTTCTCTGCCAAGGGCCTCTACTAATATCATAGGCGAGGTATAATCTGACTCCCCTTCCTTAATTATGCCCAATTCTAACATACGCTGGATTTCGGATTTCAGGATGTCGGTTTGTCGAGGTGACGTCCTATATGGCTTCATTCTAACGGGTTTATCACTAGTCAATTCAATATCATGCTCAATTAAATTCGTTCGGCCTGGAATATTGGAAAACACTTTCTTGTGTTTAATTATTAATGCTCCTAATTGCTCCTGTTGGGCTTTTGTGCAACGACTTCCTAAATTACTGTCCCTAATTACCATATTGAGGTCAAATTCTTCCGGGTCAGTTATAGGATAAGGTATTTCTAAGTCTGCCTCCGTCGTTTTATTATCCCGATTTTCCTCTATTAATACATTTACGATTTCTGCTCTCTGCACGTAAGGTTTTAGTAAATTGACATGATAAATTTGCGACTTTTCGCGCCTGTCCGGTACATTTACAATATAATTAGTCTCTGACATTTGACTCTCAATAGTGCCTGGCCCTATCCATGATACGGATAATTTATTGGGTTTACTTGTGGCTAAAACCAGCACTTTGTCCCCGGGATTAAATTTCCGATTTACCGCATTTCTGTCATACCAGATTTTGCGTTTGTCCCTTTTTTCCTCCATCTGCTCCCCTGCGAGCTCTTGACACCTTTGGAGTCTGTTTATCAATTCGAAAACATACTCCGTCACTGGGTTTTGCTCCTCTTCTTGCTCTGTCCATTTCTCAATTAGCAGGGTTTCCGGGGTTCGCAGATTTCTCCCATGAACCAACTCGGCTGGGCTGAATCCCGTTGATTCATGTGTTACCGTCCGCAAAGCTAACAAAGCATAGGGTAAACTCCTCTCCCAACTTTCTCCACTTTCTAAACAGATTACCTTCAATAACCGTTTAACTGAACGATGCCAACGCTCAATGCAATTTGTCTGTGGGTGGTGCACACTACTGTGAGTTATTTTAATTCCAAATTTTTCTAAGAAAGTTGAGGTTAAGTTACTCATAAAACAAGCCCCTATGTCTGTTTGGATTACTTTCGGAAATCCCATTCTACTAAATACTATCATTAACGCGTCGATCACTGTTTCCGACCTTGAATCGGGTATCGGGATAGCCTCTGGATACCTCGATGCTAAACACATAGCCGTGAGCATATATTTATTTTGATTTTCCGAAGGTGGGAGTGGTCCCACAATATCACAGTTTATATGCGTAAAAATTGCAGTAATAATGGGAACAAGTTTAAGAGGGGCTTTTTTTTGCTCTCCTGCCTTCCCAATTTTCTGACAAGGATCACACGATTTTACATAGGCTTCAGCCTCTTTAATGATATTTGGCCAGAAAAAATATCTCAGCAATTTATCCTTAGTTTTAGTCATGGCCACATGACCGGATATTAAACTGTGACAAAGATTAAAAATTTCATTCCTATATTTCCGCGGAATAATTAGCTGACTTTTTTTCTCCTCTGTGATCTGTAGCAATTCTGTACAGCAAACCTTGATCTATTGTTAAATTCGATTTCTCCTCTTTCGCGCGCGCCCACAACTCCGTCAGGCTTTCATCTTTTTCCTGCTCTTGGCGAAACTCGTTTTTCCCAACGTGCGCCAGAGCGGTGATCCTATCCTCCTCTAACTCGGGGAGGAAAATTGATTCTTCCGTACCCTGATTTTCCGTAGGCTCGCTCTCTGGCGACATTTCTGCCTCTCCCTGATCATTCCCAGCGCTTTCACTCGCCAGACTGGTTTTTGGCGCAGTTTCGTTTTTACGCCTTTTTGCTCGCGTTTCGACTGCATGGATTAATTCGGGTTTTTGTTTTTTTCTCTCGATTAATTTCTGCGTCTCATTTCCCAGTAAATAATAATCCATGAGAACTTCCTTATCCGCTACCGCGGCTTTCGTATTAATTAACCCTATTCCCTCAATTTCTAATTCAATATTGGCTATGGGTAGACATCTCACTTCGTTGGCTAAAGCTGCTTTAACCCACACGGTTTCCCCGTTTAATTGCTCATTAGAAATTATTTTATGAGGGGCAATATCGAGGCACGTCCCAGAGTCACGTAAAATGGTAAACTTTTCCCCATTTATCTTGGCTTCACTTAAATAAGGTTCAAAAGCCGGGTTTAAATTCTCAGCGTCTCCTACGTGATTTACTTTTTCAGCCTTCTCTTGTCTGCTTTTCCAGACTGGGCAATTTGGCTTAATGTGATCGGGGGAAGAGCACACATAGCAAACAATAGGTTTTCGGGCCTCAAATAATTTAGATCTTTCCGTCAGATCCGACTTATCCCTCCAATTTTTTTGTTCTGGGGCATTTTTCTCAACCTTATTTTTATCAAAGTTGCGAGGTTTATCTAATTTCTTTTCTAGTGGTGGTTTCGGGGTCCAACTTTTCTTATTATTTCTGCGAACTGACTCATACGCGTCAAACTTCTTAGCTAACTCTCGCGGTTCATTGAGAGAGCTCCACGAATCTATGAAATGATCCTTCATTTCGAAATTAGCCCGTTTCTTTAACTGGTCGGCCACCATTAATTTCTTTAGATCCCCAAAATTTGTCACTTCTACTCCCTCTAACCACCCATTTAAATATGTATCTAAATCATAAGCTAGATCATGCCAAAGAGTTCCCGGTTGTTTTTGGTGTTGCATAAATTTAATTCTAAAATTTTCCGGACTTAATTTAAATCGATCTAATAGCATTTGTTTGACTTTCTCAAAATCGTCACTAATTTCTTGGGGTTCTTTTAAAATTAATTCCGCGATTTCTACGGGCAATAAAGCTAATAAATTAGTCACTAGATCCTCGTCATCTATTTCTAACTTCCTAGCTTGTCTTTGGAATAACGCAAGAAATAATGCCATGTCCGATTTCTCCGGTTCAAATTTTTGCATAACCGATTTTAGTGATTGTCGGCTGGGGCGTTCGCTACGAGTCGAAGCTAGACTTACTGTTTCTGATTGTTGGGCTATTTTAAGTTTTTCTAACTCTAATTCATGTTTCCTTTCCGCTTCTCTTTCAGCGATTTTTTTCTCTGCAGCCTCCCTTTCCGCAATCTTTTCCGCCTTCCTTTTCTCTTCCGCCTTTCTTTCTAAGAGATCCTCCCGTATTAACTTAATTTGAGCTAGGGCTAGGTCTTTATCATAATCTGGAGACTTTTGAATTTTCCCTATGATATCACTTATCCTATCCGAAGTTTCAACAATCACTCCGAATTCGACTGCGAGCTCTTGCAGTTCCGCTTTCCTATACTGCCCTAATTCTGACATGTTTACCTAATTCTAAATTCACAATTTAATCTTACACAATTCCCAACAAAAATTTCTACACAATACCTAACACTTTTACACAATTCCTAACAATTTTACACAATTCTTACAATTTTACACAATTCCAAAAAATACATATACAAAATTACACTAATAAAACCTATAATTCAATTTGCAAATTTTTGGGGTATATAAAATTCCAATACAACACGATTCCAATAATTAAAACTTAATATTCAATTCTACACATTAAATTTGAAATATTTGAAATCACGACCCTTTCCAGGAAAGAAACCTCTTTCCGTAACTTATTTGATTCCCTTTTAATTTTCATAAATTACACAAAACAATATGAAATTACTGTGTTATCTTTCTCAAGATATTTTAACACCCTTTTTGTTTTCTCAATTAATATCTGTTTTCAAATATAATCTTTCTCATTTAAAACAAGATAATCAAATATGTGCAAATCAATTAATATTTTTCCAAACTAAACAAATATGAGTTATATTTAAATTAAATTTACCTATAATTTAAATTCCTCCCTGTTTTTACTTAGAGTTTCTAATATTTGTGATATGCCACATTTTTAATTTTTCCAAAAACAATGTTAATTTAAGGTTTACTCTCCCTTAATAAATTTCTAAATAACTTTTAACTTTATACATTTATCATCTAATACCTTAAATAACAAAAATTTTACAGCCTCACTAGAAAAGTTTGACTCACCCCTGTTTTGTTGTCGTTGCTCGAGTTCCGTCCTTCCTTCTGGCACTTATGATGGGCTCTCGGATCGGCACACCGTATGGAATTCGGGATGGCTCCGGATAATTCAGGCTGAGGGCTCTCCTCTCTGTCTTAGAGATTCTAGTCGATGCGACGTAGATGTATCCTCCGTTGATTTGATGGTTCGACGTACTCCGCTGCGTCTATCCTTCCGATCCTTCCGTTGAGTCTATCACGTTTCTATCGTCCGTAGTCCGTACTTCTTCAGGCAGTGTAGTATTTCTCCAACAATCATCCCTCTAGCGCTGCCACCAAGTTAGTATAGCTGTGGCGTTTCGGACTTTCGGGCGAGGGTTCTGGTAGCAAATGAGAAAATCCCGTCACAGCAGAAGTTGATAAGAAAATTAATTTAATTAAAATTTAAACAAGATTCTATGTACAACCGTTAGTTACAATATTGATGTTGGAGGATTATATACAATGGCTAGGAGTTACAGCATGGATCGATAGTTGAGTGGATGCTTTTAACAAACAGTTTCAGTGGATCTCCGTGATCCGAAATTCGATTTACTGAAACAATACTTGCACCGTTCCAGGTACAGAAAAGATATAATTCAGTCCTAGGATAATTTTAAGTAAAATGTCTCTTACGAGCTGACCTGCACACCTTCCCTGGTGACAGAAAATAAGCTGACCTGTGTTCTCTGCTCCTAGAGGAACACAAAAAAAATCACTAAGTCTCGCTACCTCTCCTGGCAAACGGGACAAGAAAAAAACCCTCCGACCTTCACTGGCCGAAAACAAGATACGAATCCCCGACTCTCTGCTTCCAGCCCTGCTCCTGGGGAAGCTCTTTCTCTCGATGGCAACCCGCGCTCCTCCCTCATTCGCTGAGCGGGCGGGCGCCTTCTCGTCTGGCCGAAGAAATTCCCCGGAAACTCCGCTGTTCTCACGACCATCAGGGCGTACTAGCAGGGCAGCTTCTTTGTACTTTAGTGTCACAGTTCGAGACAGTCTGGAGCCAAACTATTGTAAGTATCAGCACACCTGCTCTGTGTAGAGATTAAGGTCTGGCCAACTTTAATTAATTGGAAGGGGGGCTGTATGCCACAGTCTGTTAATAAAATTAAATCTCGGATAATATGGCAAAAAAAGATCCCCCCCCTCCCTGCTTTTTCCCAGACTCAAAATAATTTCGTTTTCTTCTAATACTAATCACATCTATTTTCTGTATGGAGATGTCACATTAGGTGAAATTTATTAAATGAATCAAATTTTTGCATTTCTCTTTCAATGAGACAATGTAAATATTCTTGCAAAACACGAATTGTATATGAGAAATAACATTATTTTGTAAGTGTGTCATCATTATTGCCGGCTGTTTTCCGTTTCAAAATGAAATGAACACTTACCCAGCAAAACTTATACTGGTGGGCTCGTTATGGCCTACTGCTGGCATCCTGCACTTGCCATCAGTTGCCGGTTGCCCCATATAACTCCAGCAGCGGGCCTTTTATGGCTGCCAGCAGTGATGGAAGCCTAAAGCAAAATGGTCGGTGGCCCAGAGGTAGCACAAGCACCGATGGCCTTATGCAGGCTATCACCACACGGCCAATCTCATGTTTTTCATGTTGTGGCCACAAATTATTATGCCATAACCAATTTGTATGCATGGAGGGCGCTGTGATTCTTTTTCTGTTCATTTGAAATTCCCTCGCTTTCCGCCATTTCATACGAAGTTGTTGTTCGTTAATGTAGTCTGCGGGTGCGTCTTCGAGGTTAAAAATCTTGTAAAAAGAATATATGAGTAAGTAATTCCATTATTAATTTGTTTTTGTATTATTTTTTAAATACTATTTTTTTAAAAATGTATCACTCTAAAGCCATTGTTATAACAAAAGGATTTCTAGAAATATGTAACAATTATCCAGTTGATCCGTTTTAGTAAATTATGATAGTCGCTAACCTTCTAGTATTTTATCATTGTTATTATTATTTTAATTGATTTAATAAAATAAAAATTATGGATTTTATTTTATATATTTATATTATATGGACGGGAGAAAGTTATTAGAACAATTATAACTATTTATAGTTTATGTTTTATTTATTTTTTCTTCCTTCAGTGTAGTTAAGAAGAAAGCATTAGATTCGGGAAAATTTTCGACATCCGGTTTTCGATAGATTTTGCACGTTTTGGGTTGTTCTCATGAACATAATTTGAAAAATTGTCTGTCTGTCTCTTTGTGTGCGCTCAAAAATTTATGAAAGTGATAGTAGCCTAAAAAGTTTACTTCTTCCGCTTTTTTTCCCCTTTAATGTACAAACATTGCTTCCTCCAAACCTGAGGGAGAAGTATATGAGATAGAGTAAATTTCCAATATGAGGGCTTGGGGACAAAATCTCTCGGGACAAAATATCGTAGACGTAAATGAATACAAAGTAAAAAGAGTTGGTTATTATTAGTAATGATGTATAAAATTTCATGACAACACATACCTTAGTCAGAGCACTGACATTCTGACAAACCTACAATAAATTTTTTTATAAATTTTACTTAAAGAAGTTTAAAAACTATATTTATTTATTTTTTGTCAGAATTAGTCATAATGAATTCAATCGTGCTTATTAATTTTAAAACTTTTAATTCAAGCTTGTGAACAGTGTTCAGCTTTAATATCAGCAATGATGTACACGATTTTTAAAATGTATTTTGAATAGTGAAAAGCAAAAGATAGAATAACTTAAAAATAAACATAGATAAAATAATGAAATTCAACTCTATGATTTATTTAATTATTTATTTATTTATTTTAATTAATTAATTAATTAATATTTATAAGGCCCTGTGGCCCCCTCCAGAGATCACGCGTGACACAAAATCAAATTTTCAAATAGATCCTACTATTTTTTTGACGCGAGATTTCGTCCGGCGAGATTTTGTCCCGCGATATTATGTCCGGATCCCAATATGAGTATTTTTGAAAAAAAAATTCGTTAATATCTTTAAACGAACGTTATATTATACATCTGTGATATTTTAAAGCAAATTTATTGATTTTATTATTTTTAACAAAAACTAGTATGTTGTGGCACCACAAAACATGCTTTTATATTTTTTATTATGTAAATTTGCGTAGTGCAAATAATTTGTTAAAATCATTTTCCTGAATGCATGGAAACGATTTTCATTTTAGAACAGTGTTTGTCAATAATAATAATAATAATAATAATAATAATAATAAATGAATTTTGTGCCAACTTCTGAAAAAATGACTTTTTCTTCTTCTTCTTCTTCTTTTTTTTTTTAATAATTTATAACTTTGTTTTAATTTACCACAAATTTAATTCAGTCATTTACTTGAAAGTTATTGATGAGTTTCTTTTGAAAAATATCACCACTGAAAATTTGAAGGGAGAGCGATTCCTCAACTTATACAAAAAAAGTTTCCTGGTTAGTTGTTAAGAAGTGAAATTGTTTTTCTTGAATTTTTGCATGCGTGAGAAATCCTACACACTAAATCAGAACAGAAAGCCATCTGTACTTCTTTCATAAAACAACAACAAAATGTAACTGATAATTGCTGCGTCAGCGTTGGTTGGGCTACTGGGCAGAGAGGAGATTTATTTATTCAGATAACGAGGAACTCTGTGTTCAGAAAATAAAATAAAAAAAAGAAGAAAAATTAGTTAATTCATCAATTATTTTTAAATGAAAATTATTATAAGTATACAACTAAAAGTTTGTAGGCGTAATATATGTCACTATCGCATGAAATGTATAAAGATTCATGGAGTCCTTCTATTTTTTACGGGCCTATAAATAAGTACATTTATTTATTAACAGCTTATAGATTCAAACTATTTGAAGTACGCTATTAAACAAATTCTTCAATAACATATTGATTTCTATCTGAAATTATGCTAGGATTTGTGTCAACTAATTATTAATATTATTATTCATTTCCATAATCCGAATACCGTAGATAATGAAAGCATTGTATTCGGTCAAAAATTTTGATATCGAGTTTTCACCTGATTTACATATTTTAAGGTCTCGTGAGTCAGAAAAGTGTTTTTTGGCAATTGGTCTGTGTGTTTGTGTATCTGTATTGTATATATGTGTATATGTTTCTGGAAATTTTCTGATTATCATATCTACAAAATTAATAAAGAACGACGAACTTCTGATTAAGACAGGTATAGTGTACAGATGATTTTTTCAACTTTTGTTGAAAACTGGAAATCTCAAAAACTGGCGATTTTCTTCAAATTTATATAAACTTTGTTTTGGATGTCCTTTTGTACTTGTTAGTTCAGGGAAATTGATAAACGACCTATAAAAATACACAAATTTTTTAAGTCTCACAAGTGCTTTCTCTTAAAAACAGCTTTATGGATTTTCTTCAAAATCGCTATATTAATTCCTTTTTAGATATCATTTCGTATGCAATTGTTAGTTTATGGTGAACAGATCAGTTTACTAAGTTTTGGTGAAAATTATCAGTGGGACAGTGAGCCGATATCTCAAAAACGACTTTAACTTTCTTCAAATTTGCTACATAAACCCCTTTTTACTCGCTCTTTAGCATGTAATACTTGCTTAATACAGGAAAATTGACAAAAGTCCTTATTAGGTGGAAGCAATTGCAAATCTAGGAAATGAGTGTTTCAAAAAACTGATCTAACGATTTTTTTTTTTTTTTTTTTTTTTTTTTTTTTTTTTTGTTAATTCGCTAACTCTTTTTGTTATATCTTCATGACGCATGTACCAGTTTGCTTTGACAGGAAAATTATTAGATGTGTAAATTCATAAATCATTTTTATGTTTTCTGACAACTTTATTTAACAACAGCAACAATAACAATAATAATAAAATATAACAGGGGTAAAATATGTGTAGTAATAACTGATAAAATTCATGCAGATTACTATTATTATTATTATTATTTTAATGTGGGTCGGGTTGTCTGAACTTATTTTACTGTTGTCGGAACTATTCAAATTTTATTATCTAATAATTTTCTTGATAATCGCGAAACCCCACTATTGGAAAGAAATTTTGTAGCCTAAAATATTCTTATACATCCATTTATTCAACTTTTTATGTATTAAAAAATATATGAACATAGGAATTTTGATATTAACAAAATGACACAAAAAACGACACTTTTAAAAACTTGAATTTTTTGCATTTCAAACACACGTCTATCTCTAATCTTCGCTTTATGGTAAACGTAGTTTTTAACTCGGTTATCGACCTCAAGGTTTTGAAGACAAACTGTTTTTAAGCTACTACATTTCCTTGATGACATTATGCTGAAGTTGTAGTCAATTTATCTTTTCCTGATAATGGGTCAAGCTTAATTATTTTGAGTGGAAACGACTGGTATGTTGTTTCATAATCTATAAAATTAACTTACTTTTTTTCCTTCTTCAGCACTAATTTTCCTGTCATTTTACTAAATATTCTCTAAATTCTCATAATTTATTTTAATAAATTGAAAAAAAAAAAAAATAATAATAATAACTTATCTAAAACAAACAAGAGAGAGACAGATTTTAAAACATATACTTATTGCAGCAAAAAATGTAATGAAGAGCTGGTGTTGAAAAAAGTAAATAAAGAACTTTGTAAATTTAATTTACAAAGTTGTAAAAAACATTAATAATAATAATTAATTTAAAAAAAAAAAAGTTTCAGGTCGAAATGATTCCACGACCATTCATTATGTGAATAAAATAGGCACAAGTGAAGTAGTTATAAATGGCGAAGTATTGCTCTTTCATACATTTTGAAATATGACTAACTATTATTAAAATAAACAAACCAAAATGAAATATTAAAAACTGGAAGTGATATTTAAACTTTTCAAAAACATAATTGCCCCATGGGATTGAAATAGTGCTAATGGCATATCTTAATACTATCTTCGGCGTGAAATTGCTGACAGAATTTTTGAGAAATGATTACATAAATATAGAATAATTATATTAATATTATTATATATTTTAATTATATTAATCATATTATAAATTTATAATATAATAAATTTATTCTAAATATAAATTTAATATAATAGAGCGAGGGATAGGAAAACTATTTTATGTAACTAAATTCTCTGATACATGGTACCAAAACTAAGATGTTTAATAGATGCTGAGTTATAGTAAAACTGTAGTTCTTGAATAATAGTAGTATCGCCTGACTACCGATAAACACACAAATTGAACCTGTCGGATAAGGCTCTATCAAAGGCAGTGGAGACCCGGGTCGAACATTGCGCGAAAGACGAAGACGCTGCTAAAGCAGCGGAGAATCAAAACTTGGTTTTATGTGATTTCAGTGAACTTTGCTTTAGTTATTAATTTTAAAGTAATATAAAATATATATATATCTATATTGATTTTCTTTCCTTTCTTTCTTTCTTTCTTTTTTTTTTTTTTTTTTAATTCATTTAAGTGTAGGGACAAGAAAGCGAAGAAATCCTGATAGTAATAAATAGAAACATTTGTAAATAAACATAATCATTGCCCCCTCCCCCACCCCACCCCAATGAAAAAAAAAAAAAAATGTATGAGTTCTTTCAGGTTGAAATAATAAAACATCCCTTCGTGAGTCTAACAAAAAGCGTGAATGCAGCAAATTATTTTGCTGCACTCATGCCCACATTGTTTCGCCTGATGAAGAGCCTTTGGGGTATTTCGACCAGAAACAATTGCTGAATTTTTTTTTTTTTTTTTTTTTTGAGTTTATGGTGTTTAGTTTTTTACAATGCTCTTTTTATAACAATTTTGGTTTCAATATTTTATAATTTTCACATGTAAAGTTACATTTATTTATATCAAATAACTTAACAAAATTAAACATATTAAAATTCGAACACTTTAAAAAAAAAAAAAAAAAAAAAACATAATCTACTTCATTCCAAAAAATGTAATGGATCAACTGAATATTTCTTATATGCTGTACTAGAAATCCTGAATTTATAGCCATGGTGTATGAATCAAATACTTGTAAATAGTATTTAAAAATGAATATGTACAAAATCAAATTAAATATTGGATGCATAGAAAAAACTGGTTGCTACCTCATCAGAAAAAAGAGAGAAAAAAAAGAAAAAAAGAATGAAAAAAAAAAAAAAGAAAAAAAGCACTAATAAAATTAAAGGTATCACCAATAAAATAATATACTAGGTATAACCAAATCACTGCTGGCCTATTAACGGCCTTCTTCATTTACCGTCTCCGGAAGTCCGAGTCAATGTTATTCTATGGGAAACTTTCTTTACAAATAACTTATTAATCAATACATATTTTAAATTCTGTTTTCACATTCAGAAAATTCCCAACTTTTAAATTGTTGGACCTTTTTTAAAGATGTATTTTTTAATTATTAATATTTTATTTTGAAATTGCAAAATGAAAAATTTCACATATTAAAAATTCGTATTTTGCAGCTTCAAAATGAAATATAAAAAATTAAAAAAATAATTTTTTTTTAAAAGTCCGTCAATTTAACAGTTGGGAATTTTCCGAATGTGAAAACAGAATTTAAAAATATGTATTAGTTAATAAGTTATTTGTAAAGAAAATTTCCCATAGAATAACGTTGGCTTCGGCTTCCGGTGACGGTGAGTGAAGCGGGACCTTAATAAGAAAATATAAAGGACGAATGAAGACTGCCGGCAGTAATATAATTTTTTATGTTTGCCACAGCTGGCCTACTGTAGGCTGCCAGCAACAACATGGAAAAACTATATTTGCCGCCATATGGCCAACACTGGCCCTCTAACAATTTCCAACCTAATGTTCGTTACCAACAGTGGCCCATTACATATTTTCATCATACTGCTAGCTGCCAGCAACGACCCATTCACCGGCCCACTAACTTATTTTTAACTTACTGCTGGCTGCCAACAATGGATCGGTTAAATACGGCCAACTGATGGCCGGCGTAACATATTCCCTGCGGCAACGTTAACTTTTGCCACCGGCGGGCCAATTGCAGCTACTGCTGGCAACCAGCACTTGGCCTCATGCTGGCCGTCATTTGAGGTTTTGCTAGGTAACTACGGAAGTCCATATATTTTTCCTCATTACTATAACTTTAAAATCTTTATATTACTATAGTTATTAACAGCATTTAAAAAGTGGCGTTATATGCTACTATAAATACCCTATATGTTTATAAAACACTCTTAAAATACTAATAAGAATAAAATCATAAACACTCAAAGGAAATTCAAACGAGATCATATCTTTTCTCAAAAGTCGAATCATTTTTCAATGATTTGATTTCTCAGCCAATTTTGTCTTTCTCCCACCTGCTTTAATTTCAGATATTGAAAATTTTAAGCTAGAGAAGTATAAACGTTTTTAAAAAATATTTATTTTCAAACAATATTTAAAGATTTTTTTTTTTTTTTTTTTTTTTAATGGGCGGAAGTGCATAATTTTATTTTATTATTATTAAAATAATACAATAAAGGCCACTACTTCTTAATTTTCCGACCACATCATATGTGTTTTATGCCTTTATATGCATATAGATACATATTTTTTAATTATGTGTGTGAATATTAGGTATAACGTCGACTCGTGAGTGTCCACTGAGTTAATCATGTTCAGTGGCCAGTGGCCACTTACAAAAATTGTAAGGCTTGACCTCTAATGTGAAAGATAATTTTCAGCTTCTATTTTGAATCATTGCACAACACTCACATGATATGTGTGGTCCATTATGAAAAACCATGCTTATTCAGTTTAGGTGTATATCAGCCAATAGGTGGTGCTGTTATGCTGCGATTTATTCCATTGACTGGAAGGCTATATTTAAGATTTTATTGCATATAATTGTACAAAATTGTACATTTGAGAGGGCCATTATAGAATAAATACTACACTACGTCGATTCTATTTTAGTGAAAATTGGACATTATATGGCGCTGCCAGCTGCTATGCTGACGGGACATTGACCCGATAAACGATCCGCCATGTTTGTTCAAGCTGTTATATGCCATATGCGATACCATTCCGATCTGCAAAATTTCAAATGGTACTCTACAAGGCATTCTAAAAATAAATAAAAATGTTTTACTATCGAGATTTTAATTAAAAGAATAGTGTCAGACGCTGGTAAAATTAAATTACGTTCTACGGCGATCGAATGGTTTTCGACAAACGTCCGCCATATTTGTTCAATGTCCAGTCTCTCTATATCCAGGGTACCTAATATGCTGAAAATTTCCCCATTAACGGAAAGGGGCAGCTACATATTAGCTTTATACAGTATAAATGCAGCAAAGTTGATATATAAGATGATAATTATGAAAATAATACCAACTTAATTATGTGTATATCGGAGGACAGCAGTAGTTAAAAGTGTGCTGACTGACTGATGTTAAAAGTAATAAATAAAAACTACTTTGAAAGTTAACGTCATAAAATAATAATTGCTGTGAGAAATACTCTCAACAATTATTTCGGATCGAAATAGACCTTCATCAAACAAAAAAAGAAAGAAAAGAGGGAGGGGGTACAAGTACAGTATCAAAAAGGCAACGCTCGGGAACATGGTTACGTTAAATAAAACCTAAAAAATAACAAGGAAAAATAAATTATTTCATTAGTTTTTAAATATTTGCTTTCAGCATCAGTGAATAACATCAAATGAGAGAAAATCACATTATTTGACACAACTACTGGACGAATACCATATTTACATCAAATAGAAAAAACTTACATATCTGTCAAGACAATTATGTTTCAGCTTTCTGCCTGGCTTTTGAAAAAACTCCTAAGCATTTTACGAATATAGTAAGGCATTTGGCTATTAAATAAATATTGGTAAAATACAAATTTATCAGGACAAGAACACGGTATTCTGTCTGCAGAGTAACAAAATTTATCTGCAATCCAGAAATGCTGGACCAATTTTTGTATTACTAGAAGTATTAGCAATCCAAAAAATATGTAAAATTTGTGCCTACAAAAATTAATATATATAATGACCCACATCTGTCATTCACGATTCCGGTTTACACCGCTTCAAAACAGAGACTTTTGGCAGCCATTTTTTTTTTTTTTTTTTATCCCGTTTGTTCAATTTAACTTGCGAAAACATACATATCATTTTCATACATGTTTTGTATCGCACATATTGTTATTTATTCCCTCTAAAACCTTGAAAAACTATTCAATTGTAATGTTTAAATGTTTAATTAAATATAACGGATCACTGGCTATTATAAACATGAACCTATAAATAGAATTATGTAACTTCATGATTATAAACAACGCAATTCCAAATAAAAACAAACATAAACTGTTGCCATTCAGAAAATACAAATTCCAAATGGACAACTCTTTAATTGCGAATGAACGACTCTTTGACTGTTTCATTAAAAAAAACGCTTAAAATATTTCTAAAACATATGGACAATATTCCTGTGACGTCACAGTAGGTAAAATCGCCGAACACTTGGCCGATATTTTGTAAACAAACTAGATTCAAGATGCTATTTTATTGTTACGCATAACATTTTCCTAAATATTTCTCCAGTGAAACTTAATAATCAGATATCTGTTCAAACAAGAACAAAAGAGAAATGTAAACAACTGAATCGAATGATAAAGTTAAGACTATTCCATATCGTAAAATTGCAGAACATTTTATGTACACACACACACACATATATATATATATATATATAATGGATAAAAGATTAATAAGAACATTTTATACAGACACGCATATATATATAGACATCAAAGCTTAAATAATTAGAATTTCAATCACTTTAATAAAGTAATTTATTAAATGGAACATCCATTTAAATTTGTTAACATCGCCACAGTTCACATGGCAAATTTTAATATTACATATGTTGATTAATATTAAAGTATATTACTAAAACTGGATTAAAAACAAAACAAAGGTATCACTATATCACTCTTACTTCAATTTCATATAATCTGTAACTCTTATAAATAATATTGCAAGATAAAAATTTTCAAGCCACAATGCTTTTCTATGGCAGAGTTGAGGATTGCTTGCCTAACCAGCTGATATTAGCCTCGAACCCAAAGTGGGAATATGGTCCATTAAAGTCTTAAAAATCTTAAAATATTTGTAAAAACATATTAAAGTCTTTAAATATTTTTATCAAGCTTCATTATTTGTTTACATTGTAAGGTATGATTGGCGTCGAGTTCAGTACGTTAATGTCGCCAGTTGATTTTAGTTTTGAAATTAGTGTAAAGTTATAGTTGGGATAGAATGTTTGGTTGGGCAAGTAAAGGTCACCAGTTGAAATGAGTATTGAAAGTAGGGTAGTCTAAGGTGATAATGTCGAGTCAAGATAAAATGTTCGGTTGAGAATGAGAAAGTCCCTAGCTGGATCCTGGATATTTTGGCGATGTTGTGGGTGAGGTAGCTGGTTGGGAGTATAGAGTAGAGGTGAATTTGGGTTAGCATGGAGTGTCTGTAATTATTAGATAGTTAGTTAGAAAATACGCAAGCAAAGGGATGACGTCACTGGGCGTCAGTGGATGCAAGAAAAAGATTTCCTATGTTAATCGCCCATTGGATTTTTTGTAAAAAATTATTAAAAATTGAGGAAAATTATTTCCCGATTTTAATTCCCATATTTCGGTATAGATCTGTATTAGTTATCGTGTGCATGCGTTAGATTAAGTTGTTTTTGCTGTAAAATTGATAAAATTTAAATTTTAAATTTCAAAACTTTAGAAAAATAAAATAGCAAACTTCCATATTCGATTGAAAACATAAGCATTTCATTTCAAAGGATGATATTTACACAATAAATATCTAACTAATATACTAATTAAAAGGAAAATGATAAATATTCTATCATAATTTGAAGTCAAATTTGTTTTCAAAATGTCTAAATAAAGTGTCTGATATAAGATACTCATATGTTGCAGCGGAATAGATTTAATATATCTGTCATCCTTGGCTGAAAAATATATCGCCAAATTATTTGGCGAACATATTTTATTCCTTTCAAAGATCATGGTTATTTTAACAACTTATATTAAGAGAGCAATGAATTATATGAAACAATATTTCGTACAATACATATTACGAAAATAAACATCTGGCATGTATATTTTCGTAGTATGTTTTTAATCGCCACATACAAAAAACGCCAAATATGACACAGTTTTGAAATTTAAAATTTTGTCAATTTGACAACAAAATAACTCAATCTAACACAGGGATACGATAGCATATCTATACCCAAATACGGGTATTAAAATTGGGAAATAATTTTCCTCGATTTTTAATTATTTTTTACAAAAAATACAATGGACGATTAATATAGGGAATCTTTTTCTTGCATCCACGGACGGTCAGTGACGTCACACTTCGCTTACGTATTTGGAAACAGAATCTTCGATAGTCTTAAAAAAAAGTATTTTGGTAAAATTCGTTATTTACTTCCTCTTACCCATAGGGTCGAGAAAGTATTGTTTTAGGATCAAATTTTCGAACGTGAGTTTTTGTTATACTTACATGTTCTAAGGTCCCTTGAATACGAAAATCACGTTTTAAGCGAATGGTCTCTGTGTCTGTCTGTCCGTCTGTGTGTCTGTTATCAGCATATCTCAAGAACAAATAGTAGCAGAAATTCCAAACTCGGTATTCTAAATGTGTATCATATAGGGATGCTACAGTAAGCTTTTCGTTAAGATGAAGCAAATGGTTCGTGTACAGGGGCATTCAAATACATTACGTCTATGGGGGAAATTGCAGGTAAGTAGAATTTAACATCTATAGACTGCACTAAACCAAATGAAACGAATACATATTTTTTGTAACAGAGATAGTCAACTGGGAAAACTTTTTTTGTGTATGTAGGAGCCTCGCCTCCCCCCTGGGGTAGATGAGTCCCCCTTCGAGTGGAGTAAATTTTCATGATGGGTATCTTTCAAAAGAGCTCGCCAATACCTTTAAAACGAATGATTGAACCATCGATCTACGATAATTTAAAATAAAGTTATTGATTTCTTTCATTTTTAACATTTTTTTTTTTTTTTTTTTTTTACTTTAATATTGAGAACAAATTCAACTTTTTTTGGATATTTAGTGTTATACTATTTCTCTAATATGGAAATCGTCTGTATTATCATACAAGATAACTTTTTGAAATAATAATTTTAATAAATAATTTTTTTTAAACTGAATTATTTTTTAATAACCGAATTAAATTCTATATAAATGTAGGTGCATTAATGAAACGGGGGGTTGAGGGGGGGCAGAACGAATTATCATATAAAACTCTTCCGAAGTCTAATTTGAATTGTTTAACATAGGTTTACATAACAGTACTCTTTATCTTACCTCTTAATCTCCAACCTGTACTTATAGCATTAAATTTCAGGGTAAGAGAAAGTCGTGTGAGTGACACACTAGATTATTCTTATTATGAGGACTTTAAATAGAGCACTTAACGAAACACTGGGATGTGTTGTTGCTGTTGTGTTTTCGGGCCTATATTTTTTGTCAACAAGCAGTTTTTTATTGTCATTCGTATTTATTGATCGGGTAGAATTTTTTTAATTTCAGAACGAAAATTATAAAATATCGAAACACATTTGATTTATAAACAAAAACTGAAAATATATTTAAATGATCACGTGGTAATCTTCATGATCTAAACATTGTTTTCAAGATTTATCGTTCACATTCCGTCATTTTGTACGGGGTTATATACTAGTAAATAAATAAATAAATAAAAATAAATAATAATAATAAAAAAAAAAAAAACTGCAAATACAATGATTTAGAACAATTATGTAAATTTTAATAGTATTTTTAAATTTATTTTAATATCTTCTTCTTCTTCTTCTTCTTTTTTTTTTTTTTTTTTTTTTTTTCATTTTGTGCTGCTAAATTAATCTGGAGACCTTATAATGATCTGCAGTGCTCGCTGCCAAGCTGCTCTATTTCTGCTACTAAAGTGATAGCAGATAGCAATGAAGTGTCAGTGTCACGTCGTGAACATTTTGTGGTATTCTACCTTGAATAATGCAGGATATCTAGCAACATCCAGTTAAAAGAAAATAGGCTTCTCGTCCAAAATTAAATTTTGCTTAAGACTAAATGTTTTAATCTTTTTATTTACTAGTATATAACCCCGTCAAAAATGACGGAATGTGAACGTTAAATCTTGAAAACAATGTTTAGATCATGAAGATTACCACGTGATCATTTAAATGTATTTTCAGTTTTTGTTTATAAATCAAATGTGTTTCGATATTTTATAATTTTCGTTCTGAAATTAAAAAAATTCTACCCGATCAATAAATATGAATGACAATAAAAAAAACTGCTGGTTGACAAAAAATATAGGCCCGACAACACAACAGCAACAACACATCCCAGTGTTCCGTTAAGTGCTCTATTTAAAGTCCTCATAATAAGAATAATCTAGTGTGTCACTCACACGACTTTCTCTTACCCTGAAATTTAATGCTATAAGTACAGGTTGGAGATTAAGAGGTAAGATAAAGAGTACTGTTATGTAAACCTATGTTAAACAATTCAAATTAGGCTTCGGAAGAGTTTTATATGATAATTAGTTCTGGCCCCCCTCAACACCCCGTTTCATTAATGCACCTACATTTATATAGAATTTAATTTGGTTATTAAAAAATAATTCAGTTAAAAAAAAATAATTTATTAAAATTATTGTTTAAAAAAGTTATCTTGTATGATAATACAGACGATTTTTATATTAGAGAAATAGTATAACACTAAATATCCAAAAAAAAAGTTGAATTTATTCTCAATATTAAAGTAAAAAAAAAAAAAAAAAAAAAAAAAAATTGTTAAAAATGAAAGAAATCAATAACTTTATTTTAAATTATCGTAGATCGATGGTTCAACCATTCATTTTAAAGGTATTGGAGAGCTCTTTTAAAAGATACCCATCATGAAAATTTACTCCACTCGAGGGAGGACATCTACCCCAGGGGGGGAGGCGAGGCTCCTACATACACAATTTTTTTTTTCCCAGTTGACTATCTCTATTACAAAAAATATGTATTCGTTTCATTTGGTTTAGTGCAGTCTATAGATGTTAAACTCTACTTACCTGCAATTTCCCCCATAGACGTAATGTATTTGAATACTTTTGAATGTCCCTATACACGAACCATTTGCTTCATCTTAACGAAAAGCTTACTGTAGCATCCCTATATGATACACATTTAGAATACCGAGTTTGGAATTTCAGCTACTATTTGTTCTTAAGATATGCTGATAACAGACACACAGACAGCAAGACAGACACAGAGACCATTCGCTAAAAACGTGATTTTCGTATTCAGGGGACCTCAGAACATGGAAGTATAACAAAAACTCACGTTCGAAAATTTGACCCTAAAACAATACTTTCTCGACCCTATGGGTAAGAGGAAGTAAATAACGATTCACTTCATTTTACCAAAATACTTTTTTTAAGACTATTTGAAGATCCTGTTTCCAAATACGTAAGCGAAGTGTGACGTCACTGACCGTCCGTGGATGCAAGAAAAAGATTTCCTATGTTAATCGTCCATTGTATTTTTTGTAAAAAATTATTAAAAATCGAGGAAAATTATTTCCCGAATTTAATACCCGTATTTGTGTATAGATATGCTTTCGTATCCATGTGTTAGATTGAGTTATTTTGCTGTCAAATTGACAAAATTTTAAATTTCAAAACTGTCTCATCTTTGGCGTTTTTGTATTTGGCGTTTAAAAACATACTACGAAAATATACATGCCAGATGTTTATTTTCGTAATATGTATTGTACGAAATATTGTTTCATATAATTCATCGTTAAAATAACCATGATTTTTGAAATGAATGAAATATGTTCGCCAAATAATTTGGCGATATATTTTTTCCGCCAAGGATGACAGATATATTAAATCTATTCCGCTGCAACATATGAGTATCTTATATCAGACACTTTATTTAGACATTTGAAAACAAATTTGACTTCAAACTATGATAGAATATTTATTATTTTCCTTTTAATTAGTATATTAGTTGGATATTTATTGTGTAAATATCATCCTTTAAAATGAAAAGTTTGCTATTTTATTTTTCTAAAGTTTTGAAATTTAAAATTTAAATTTTATCAATTTTACAGCAAAAACAACTTAATCTAACGCATGCACACGATAACTAATACATATCTATACCAAAATATGGGAATTAAAATCGGGAAATAATTTTCCTCTATTTTTAATAATTTTTTACAAAAAATCCAATGGGCGATTAACATAGGAAATCTTTTTCTTGCATCCACTGACTCCCAGTGACGTCATCCCTTTGCTTGCGTATTTTCTAACTAACTATCCAATAATTACAGACATTCCATGCTAACCCAAATTCACCTCTACTCTATACTCCCAACCAACTATCTCACCCACAACATCGCCAAAATATCCAAGATCCAGCTCGGGACTTTCTCATTCTCAACCGAACATTTTATCTTGACTCGACATTATCACCTTAGACTACCCTACTTTCAATACTCATTTCAACTGGTGACCTTTACTTGCCCAACCAAACATTCTATCCCAACTCTAACTTTACACTAATTTCAAAACTAAAATCAACTGGCGACATTTACGTACTGAACTCGACGCCAATCATACCTTACAATGTAAACAAATAATGAAGCTTGATAAAAATATTTAAAGACTTTAATATGTTTTTACAAATATTTTAAGATTTTTAAGGCTTTAATATGTTTTAGAAATATTTTAAGCGTTTTTTTTTAATGAGACAGTCAAAGAGTCGTTCATTCGCAATTAAAGAGTTGTCCATTTGGAATTTGTATTTTCTGAATGGCAACAGTTTTGGTTTGTTTTTATTTGGCATCGCGTTGTTTATAATCATGAAGTTACATAATTCTATTTTTAGGTTCATGTTTATAATAGCCAGTGATCCGTTATATTTAATTAAACATTTAAACATTACAATTGAATAGTTTTTCGAGGTTTTAGAAGGAATAAATAACAATATGTGCAATACAAAACATGTATGAAAATAATATGTATGTTTTCGTAAGTTAAATTGAACAAACCGGGGAAAAAAAAATGGCTGCCAAAAGTTTCTGTTTTGAAGCGGTGTAAACCGGAATCGTGAATGACAGATGAGGGTCATTATATATATTAATTTTTTAATGGAACAAGAATATTTTCGCATTTTACAAAAATAGACAGTAACTGTTAACATCTAGCTATTACTGCCGGGCAGGATATCCAGCTAATTTAGTGAGTAAACTAAGGATTAAATCTTTAAATTATGTATCTAATCGTCATAAAGAACCCCCCCCCCCCCCACACACACACACAATCGTGGCGTTTCCGTTTAAAGAAAAATCCAAGCCACTAAACACAATATTACAATTCCCATAAAAAACAATCCAAACATTTATTAACTTATTAGAAACGACGAAGACCCCATTCACCCCCTTTTGAAACAGCAGGCTTATATAAAATCCCATTTATCCACCAAGAAGGCAGTAAAGGTTGTTATATAGGAATGACCAAACGAAAAAATAAAGCCCGTGTAAAAGAACATTTTTAAAGACATCAAGTTCGATAAACTAACGCCCGCTCTGACCAAAACCCATCGTGAAAATAAAATTAAAACAGATTTCGATAAAACAGTTAAAATTGCCAATTGCAATAACAAAGAATATACACTCATTAGAGAAACAGTAGAGATAATAATAATAATAATAATAATAATAATAAAATTGTAATGGTAACGAGTTCACCGCAGGCATAGATCGTACGCGGCGCCACCTCCTCGAGAAAAGATACAGTATAAAGACAACAGAATTTTCTGTAGTTTCACCACAAGTCAAATCACCGAGGACCACGGGGATCCCCGTCGAAAACGGCACGACCATCGTCGGAAAATAAGATATTTTCTCATGTTCTAATGTAGACAGTAAAGTTTTTAATTTTTATTTATTAATCATATTATTAAAAAATATTTTAAAATTTCTAAATGTTTATCTGCCGATGAAATAATTTAGTCAGTTCTTAAATTTTACTCCTGTTTTTAATCATAGATGGAAATTATTCATGACTAGTCGGTCTGCACCCACTTTCCTTGAGCTCGATTTTTACACATATATTTCTGTTAATTACTTAATGTTTGGAAAGTCGAGTGGTATCACTCTAGATTCATTTTTTATATAAATCGTTTAATAAATGCAACTAGTATATTGTGAGAGTCATAAAACTCTTCTGTATTTTCCTATAGAAATTCACACAATACAAATTGCTTATTAAAATTATTTTCCGTAATATTATAAATGTTGACAATTTTTATATCAGTGAAGAAAAAAAGAAAAAAAAAAGTCGGCAAAAGTCAATTTTGTGCCATACGACATTTTAGGAAATTCAATTTTTCAAAGATTTTTGTACGTTTGTTTGATAAAAATGAAATATACTTTTGTTTTAAATTATCACATATCTTTCGTTCAACCCTTCGTTTTAAAGGTATTAAGTCGAACTTCGTTAACGTGAATCTCAAGGAGGATAAAAAACTTGTTCATGTTATCAGTAGTTCATGCTATCAGTAACTTATCTTGAAATAACTAAACGAATCTGCATTTTGATTTTTATGGGGATTGGGATTGTGGATGTCGGGGATTCCCCGTTCATTCTTCTCTTTCCAGAACAATTGACTGCCGCCAGACAAAGTGACGCGCGCCTTGTTGAAATCTTTTGATTGCGTCATTCTTTCGTTTTTAAATGTGACGTATGCGACAGATGTGTTTTAGAATCAGAACAGAAACGGACCTTGAAGAGTAATGGAGCCACTAGAAAAGCGGTTTGTTTGCAGACGCCCCGGTCCTAGAAAAATAACTTTTAAAAACTCTCAGAATTTATAACTTTAATGTTAAGAATTAGGATTAAAGTGGGTGTTCTCGTCAAGCAGTGCTCTTTGTTCGGCGACTCTTTATTAATGGATATATTTTATTCATATCTGGCCACCTTCCACACCCAGACCCATTGCGCTAGAAGCTTTCAGGTGAGATCCATCCTTATTTTATTAGTTAAGAAGTTTATATAGTAAAGAAGTTTATTTTAGAAGAATATATGACTAGATTAGGATTGAGAAATGTTTTGTTAGATAATTTAAGAATGCTGTAACGGGTCTGTAAGACATATAATTAAGATTTAAATCAGAAGTAAGAATTCGTTGCAACAATAAATTTTGGCATCCCAGCCGTAGGATGTGGTTCAGCTAATTAAATATCCATTATAGATTATTAAAAAGATAATAAGTATAAAATTTTAAATTTTGTATCTATCATGGCTAATAATTTAGTGATTGCTAGAAAAGAGAGAGCTGTCATAAGAGACAGTATTAACAAATTCATTAATAAATTAGAAACATTATGTAACGACATAAATCCGGATGTTGTGGATTTAGAAGAAACACTTGAATTATTAATTGAAACGACTACAATAAAAAATTAAAGATTCGGAGATAAAAATTTAAACTCAAGAACTTCAATTAGAAGCCGAATTAGAAACAGCAAATGAATACCGCGAGAAAATACTTACTTTGCGATTTCGAGCCAATAGAAAATTAAAACAACTAAAGAAAAGTAAAACAAATGTTTCAATAGAAACCGAAACAAGACCTATTTTGGTTGGTTGGTGTCGTGTCGAAACAAGACCTATTTTAAAAGAAACAATGCACATCAAATTGTCAAAGCTGGATCCCGCTAAATTTACCGGGAACGCAGCTGAATGGCTGACTTTTTGGTCGTCATTCGAAACGGCTATTCATAATAATGAAAGTTTAGATCCTGTTGATAAATTCAATTATTTGAAATCATTTTTAGCACCTGATCCCTTAAAATGTATTGAAGGATTCTCTGTTACCGCGAGTAATTATATAAAGGTAATAGATATTTTAAAACAAAGATATGGAAAAGAAGACGTCTTAGTGAATGCACATTTGAATAAATTATTAAATATCGCCCCACTAAAACACTCAAGTGACATTAAATCGCTCAGGAAAATTTACGATGACATACAGATTAACATTAGGCGTTTAGAATCATTAGATGTTTCTTTAGATAGCTACGGCAGTTTTTTGTCACCGATATTACTAAAAATTTTACCTAAAGATTTAGCATTGCAATTTAATATGGAATTTCATGGTGTTAATTACGGTGTAAAAGATATATTATCTTTCTTAAATAAACAACTCATATCGCGAGAAAGCTTAATAACTAGCAGACAAGATGATTGTGGCGCCAGCCATTTCTCCCCCGAGATCAAAGGTTAGATAATCAAATTCGTAGAGATGTCCCCCTCCCCCCGCGTTAATAAATTTGATACTCAGAACCGGAAATTGCCTACTGCTTGTGATTTATTAAATGAGAATAAAAGTGAAAGGTGTAATTTTTGCTCCGAATCGCATTTAAGTAATAAATGTGTCAAAACTCGAAATTTACAATTTGATGAAAGAGTTAATCTACTGCGTAAGAAAGGCCTTTGTTATTCTTGTCTTCAGCTTTCGCATCTAGCTAGACACTGTGTATCAAAAACTTTATGCAAGTTATGTAATCGTAGGCATTCAAAAATAATATGCAATGGAAATAAAGATTTGAAACAGAAAATAAGTAATTACGAAAGAAATGATCAATCTAAATTGGCGTTATCGAATCATAATTTACAAGCGAATGTTTATTTGCAGACGTTAATAGTAGCAATTTCTAACAGTGATGATAGCAAATCCTCATAACTTCGGCTAATTATTAACTCCGGATCTCATAATAGTTACATCAGAAAGTTCGCAGCTGATAAGTTAAAATTAAAAAGAGTGAATAAAGAAACAATCAGACATGGTCTTTTTGGGGGCATGGAAATGTCAGCTGAGCATAATCGTTATGAATTTACGATCGGGAGTTTAGATAATAAGTTTAAGTGTAAAATACAAGCACTAGATCAAGAAAAAATATGTACAGGCGTGAATTTATGTCGAGATGATAAATTAGTAAACTCGAAGGGCCGTATTCACCAACTTCTTACACTCGGATTAAACCTCGGATCAGCGGTATTCGCTCGATCATACGAAAATCGGTATTCTCCAACGAAAATCCGCAGTTCACCGGCTACTTTAACGCTTCGTTTTTGATCCTCGAAAATCGGAGGATTAACAGAGATAATTCTCGGATCTTTTCGTAACGCATGCGCACTCAGCATCTCAGCTTCGTAAACAAATAAGAAACATGGCTGACATTGACGATCTATTCTCACATGATATTGAAAGCTTGGAACTATTGGAAACATTTGAAAGAAGGAAAAGGACGGTGCATCAAATTAGAGTAAATGATTTGCATTCTTTGGATAATGTGGCATTTCGATATCGCTATCGATTATATAAAGATTCCGTGGAATCTCTAATACTAATACTTCTAATTTTTTCTCTTATCCATAACAATCAAAATTTTAAATCGTAGTGTAAAGAGTTGTCGTCTGCGTGGTTATTCTTTTTAAAAATGTTCTAAAGTAAAAATGATTCTTAATCCGTGCGTAAACAAAAGCGATGTAAACAAGAGCGAACCGTGTATCAGTGTTGCCAATTTGCTTTTTACCCTTTCTAAACTCCTAATCCGATTGATTAATTAATTGAAGCCGAATCTGGGGAATAAAGTTTATCTCCGTTCTTGGCCAATCAAAACGAAGCTTTTATTTCTCTTCCAGTTAAACCATGGATCACGTAATCGGCTGTTGGTGAATACCATAGGAATTTAATCCAGTGTTAGCTTTGATTCTCGGATTCGCTGATTCATGGTTTAATCCTCGATCAGTGAAGTTTGGTGAATACGGCCCTTAGAAAAGGAAAGTGTATATTTATCAGATGTCCCTAGAAATAATAAATCTTGTTTATACCAGAAAAATCCAGACGAAGTACATATACTTTTGGGAGCTGATATGGCCACTAAACTATTCACAGATGACATGTAGTATTTTCCAAAATTGGGATTAACTACATTTAGAACTAAATTGGGTTGGACCATTTTGCGCAAGACAGAGGGTCAGAAGAGTGAGCAGGACAATTCTTTAGAGGTTCTATCGTTGTCATTACATGTGTCAAACGCCATTTTGTCAGATTTATGGCGCCTTGACACTCTAGGAATTACTAATGAAGATAATAAAACGAAACAGGATTTAGAACAAGAAACCAAGAATCATTTTTTAGAAACCGTTAAATGAGATACAAGCGGTCGATATGAAGTCAATTTACCCTCGACAGTTGACCGAGTGAAGTTAGCCCCCCCCCCCCCATGACGGAAACAACAAAAGTGACATATGCAGTTCGTTTGATCATCGTTAGATCTCATTTGATCAACAATTATTTTTTTGTTTGATCAATTTTATTTAAAGAGATATAAGCAAAAAACGCAGGGAGGGAGAGGGACAAACTTCCACAAAAAATAAAAATGTCCAAATTTGAAAAAAAAAAAAATAGTGAATCGATACAGAAATCATTAGGTCAGATTTGATCAAACATTTTTGGCGTTTCATCAAACACGGAAGTGGCTTAAAAACGATTTTTAACCAAGAAAATGTGGAAGTTAGCACCCCATGACGAATATTTGGGTCAAAAATGGTCTCATCTGACGTAGAATCGTTACATCAGATTTGATCAACCATTTTCGGCGTTTCATCAATCCCGGAAGTGCCTTAAAAATCGATTTTTTAACCAAGAAAATGTGGAAGAGCCCCCCCCCCCCCCATGACGAATATTTGGGTCAAAAATGGTCTCAGCAGACGTAGAATCGATAGATCAGATTTGATCAACAATTTTTCGCGTTTGATCAAACCCGGAAGTGGCTTAAAAATCGATTTTTTAACGAATAAAATGTGGAAGTTAGCACCCCCATAACGGATATTTGGGTCAAAAATAGTCTCATCCGACGTAGAATCGTTACATCAGATTTGATCAACCATTTTCCGTGTTTGATCAAACAAGAAAGTGGATTAAAAATCGATTTTTTAACGAATAAAATGTCGAAGTTAGCCCCCCCCCCCCCATGACGGATATTTGAGTTAAGAATGGTCTCAGCCGACGTAGAATCGTTAGATCAGATTTGATCAACCATTTTCCGCGTTTGTTCAAACCCGGAAGTGGCTTAAAAATCGATTTTTTAACCAATAAACTGTGGAAGTCCTCCCCCCCCCCCGCCATGACGGATATTTGGGTGAAAAATGGTCTCACACGACGTAGAATCGTTATATCAGATTTGATCAACCATTTTTCGCGTTTGATCAAATCCGGAAGTGGCTTAAAAATCGGTTTTTTAACCAAGAAAATGTGGAAGTTAGCCCTCCTCCCCCCATGACTGATATTATGGGTCAAAAATGGTCTCATCCGACGTAGAATCGTTAGATCAGATTTGATCAACCATTTTCTGCTTTTGATCAAACCCGGAAGTGGTTTAAAAAATCGATTTTTTAACCATTAAAATGTGGAATTTAGACACACCCCCCCCCCATGACGGATACGTAGAATCCTTAGATCAGATTTCATCAACCATTTTCCGCGTTTGATCAAACCCGGAAGTGGCTTTAAAATCGATTTTTTAACGAAGAAAATGTGGAAGTTAGCCCTCCCATGACGGATATTTGGGTTATAAAATGGTCTCATCCGATGTAGAATCGTTAGATCAGGTTTGATCAACCATTTTCCGCGTTTGATCAAACCCGGAAGTGGCTTAAAAATCGACTCTTTAACCAAGAAAATATGGAAGTTAGCCCCCCCCCCCCCCCCTCCCCAATAACAGATATTTGGGTCAAAAATAGTCTCATCCGACGTAGAATCGTTAGATCAGATTTGATCAAACCCGGAAGTGGCTTAAATATCGATTTTTTAACCAAGGAAATCTAAAAGTTTCCCTCCCTATGACGTATATTTGATCAAAAGTAGTCTTCTGAATGCACGAAACTTTTTCAATTAATGGGTTTAGCGAAATTATTTTTTTTTTAAATATATTTTGATATATCGAGAATTTTGAAAGACCCTGTATAAATGAAACAAATAATAATAGGAAGTAGCACTGGCCTCCACGGCTTATGACGGGTGGAGAGACTTAAACAAGTTTTATGGGTGTCCAGTTTTTTTCAAAATCTTCTGCAAGACCATAAAAAGGAATACAAGAAAATTTTTGAAAAGTGAAGGTTTTTATATAATTATCAAGTGAAAAAAAATTTTATTATTTTACAATTATTGATATTTTTAAACCACATTTATATGAACTAAATCAATCATATATAATATATTATGATTTAAAATAATTATTGATATTTTTATTTTATTTTTAAACTAAATCAGTCATATATACTAAAACTTAAAACATTACCTACTTTGTACAGGTATACTTAACATTAATATACACTAGTGCTGGACGATATCAGAAATTAAATATCGCGATATATCACCAAGTTAATATCGATATTAGTGATATATTGCGATATTTCTTTCAAGGTAGGAAAAAATAGACATTTGTTATTTTTTAAAGACATATGCACATGAATTTTAAAGTATACAAGTATAGAGTGTTTTCCATGTATTTTCTGGTATATTACTACCATAACTTTATCATAAAAAAAAAAAAAAAATGCATAAAAATGAATCAATATTTTGTGTTTCTTATAACATATACTATTGCTTTTTAGTATACCTCTGTATAGTTTATCCTCTATTCTTCCCATTTTAAGCTTTAATTATTTTAAAATCATATTTTAACACAGCTAATATGTGATCTGTGTTTTATTTGTACCAAGTATATCAAAATTCATAATTCTACTAAAAATAAAGTTTAAGAAAAATTGTCTTAAGATGTAGGCATTAAATAAAAAGGAAAATCATTTTAAATAGTTAAGAAATGCCATTGGATACACCTTTTTTGGTCGTAGAGAGTAATATTTTTTACTTAAAACTCTTATATGCATCCTAAATGTCAGTTACTTGTCATTTTTATTTTTGTATCTGCTTACCAAATCATTACAATATTTTTTCAATGTATATGTGTTCAATTCACATTCGTAATAGTTTCACAATAATTGAAAATTGAATTATATATATTATATATATATATATATGTATACATTCTCAGTATAAAAATTATATTATTTAAACAAAATTATGTTAAAGTTTCATTTTGTTACTTAAAGTAACTCATTTTGCATTTTGCATTTAAACCAATTTTATTTAACATGTACAGTTTAAAAAAAAAAAAAAAAAAAAAAAAAAAAAAAGAAAAAGAAAAAAGAAAGAAAGAAAGAAAGAAAAGGAAAGAGAAAAAATAAATGATACATAAAAAAAGTAATAAACTATCCAATATTATATAATTCTATAAAGAAACTGTCACTGTAAAATTACTGAAGATAAAACTTTATTTTACATCAGTCAGATAGCACCCTTTCTCCCTTCCTATGTTATCCAATGAGATTTTTGTCGCGTCGTTTTATAAAAATATTTTATTAAAAAATGAACTTTTTCGAATTCTGTTTTTTGAATATTACTCTTTGAACAGGTCGTCTTTTAGCTTAAATTCTGTTTTTTTTTAATATTACTCTTTGAACAGGTCGTCTTTTAGTTTAGTGAGCAATTGTTCGATAAAAGTAAATTTAAATATTTTACGTAAAGATCCACACTTAGAGTCCATAATTTACTTATTGAAATAAAATATTTAAATTAATTTTTTCGAAAAATTGTTCACCAAGCTAAAAGGCGACCCGTTCAAAGAGTAATATTCAAAAAACAGAATTCGAAAAACTTCATTTTTGAATGAGATATTTTTATAAAACGAAGCAACGAAAATCCCATTGGATAACATGGGAAAGGAGAAAGGGAGCTATCTGACTGATGTACAGCCCAAAGCGAGTTAAACACATGTGAAGGTCGCATCTTATTGGCCAGAAGATATCGATACTTTGAAATAAACCAATATCAATGAACCAATAGCAGGAAATGAGCTAAAACAAAAGATATTGTTTTCATTCGTCATAATAAGCGTTTGTTTTTATATCGCCTTGTCTGTGGTATTACACCTACGATCCACGAGCGGTGATGTGCAATATTATCAAAGAACTTATACTAACGGTAGTATAAATTCTTTCATATTATCGTTTATGGTCAGTAAATGCATGAATGTAGAGTGGTATACTGTCATAAGTCAATATACTGTGATAACTTAGTTTTCTTGATGAATATCATTCAGACTTTTTGGATAGTGATATTTTCGATTTGGTAGATAGCACGAATAAAGATAAAGAGAGTAGATACACTGCGTTAACTTAGTTTTTTTCTTAATGAAAGAGAGATATCGTTTGGGGTTGGGAGTTGGGATTATGTTTCTCTATTTTAGTCAGTGAGCAAAGAAAGGAAAAAGAAAAAGGGTTGCACTATTCAGCTCTCTTTCTGTTCGGTGCGTGGTGATGCATGCTTAAGCCCCGTTCACATGAGCAGTTTCTACCCGGGACAAACCCGCGTCAATCTTCGCGAAGCTGTTCACATACTTCCATCCCGCGTAAAAGCAGGGTTAGACCAGGGTCATTTTTCCTCCGAAATCAACCCCGCAATATACTAGGGGATAAGAGGGAATAACCCGCGAATTACCCAGAATGCTTTTCGCTTGTTTCTTTCTGCTTCAATACTGGGACAGCGAATTGCGCACTATTTTCAAGAGATAAACTGCGTTCTTTTTTATTATTTTATTTTATTATTATTTTGTGTGTGCGTATTGTTCTGCGAAGTTAATTGAAGAATAATAATACTAGAGGAAGGAATTTAAAATAATGCGTGGATATTATATAAATGAAAAATATAAAACGGGCACAGTGTTTTGCACTTTTCTTTTTTCCTTTTTTATTGAAATTTCTAAAATTCTCAGTAAACTAACATATAGTAAATTAATATTGTTTTACAATATGAATAATTTTTTTGTATTATAAAGGTTATTTAAGGAAATGGTAGACACATTTTTTTTTTCTTTTGTAAATAACTTCTTAGAATTATAAACATTTTGTATGCATATGCATTGGAATATAACAATATTAAGTATTAAAATTTCTCAAAAACTATTTAAGTTCAATAAAATTAAATTAAAAAATTATATATTTTTTAAAAATTAATCCTGCTAAACAATTTTTAACATTTCTTTTTATTTTACATTATTATAATTTATTTAACAATATATTCTAAACATGTTTGAATATTGCTTTCTCTATTAATTGATAAAATAATTTTTGAAAAATGTTTTTATGTTTGCATATTAATTTTTTTCATTTAATTTCCAGCATTCAAACAATATATATATATATATATATATATATATATATATATATATATATATGCATACATATATAATTATTTTAAGAAATTAATTTATCAGCCAATTTTTAATATATATATAAAGATTTAACTTACCAATGAATTTACAAAGTAATAACCAAATGTATTTATAAACTATTTCTGAGTTGCTGTAAAATATTTAAAATCCATTGTACACACTAGAGCCTGGACTGGGCGGAATGTCTTTTAGGGGGACTTTCTAAGGGAAACTAGCTCATACTCATGGAAGTTTTAGGGAAAACGACGGAAAACTATTAAGATCAGACCGACGATGGTTCGAACCCGATACCCATATTTATTCGCCTAATAGTATGGCCAATATATCGAATTTTGTTGGGTTAATAACAGTTATAAGAACTATATATCTTTTTTTCCTGGTAGGAGGAAGAGAAGCAATTTTAATTATATAAACAGAACAAATTTATAATACCTATATCTTGAGTTCACGTATAAAATTTAACTTTAGAAGTGGGTTATAAATAGATAAACTATTTGGGAACAGATTTGAATAATATATATTTCATAATCTGTTTTATATTTTACTATATTAGAGATTTCATTGAAAATTTTCTTTTATAGGTAATTGTATCCCATTGCTACTGTTCTTACACACACACACACACACACACACATATATATATATATATATATATATATATATATATATATAATTATCGACATATTTAATCAAAAAAAAAAATAAAATAAAATAAGTGGTGGTGTGAGCATTAAGGCTGATTGATATCACAAGGGCTCTAGGCCTAGGTGGAATGCCCTCCACAAAATTATTTTAAGAGGTTTGGATTTTAGTTTCGGATTATTTAAGAGGTTCCGTGATTTTCTATTGAATTTTGGTTTTAATACTTTTGGTTACAGAATATTTTTAATTACAAAAGGAGTTTTAATAATAAAATATATATGCACAAAACTCTAATTTATAGTTTTTATTACAGATGCACAAGAGTACTTTTTTTTTTTTTTTTTATGTATTCTTATTTCGATGCATAATAAAAGATAAAGATTTATGAAAGATTTATGTTGAAATATTTTTAAGAATATCTATTAGTTATGATAGCAAGAAATGAAATAAGTATCTGACCTAGATTTATTAATGTAGTAATATTACCTTAAATCTTTAAGGTAATAAAATCTGAATTAAAAGTTTAATCATTTATTTTATTATTTAATGCATTTAGATTTAATATAATTATAATGCATAATTTATTCTAAATAATTTAAAATCAAAGTATTGTAAAGTTAATTATATTAGTATTTCAATTGACTAAGTTTAATTGTAATAACAATATAAATAAAACAAATATCAAAACTTATTTTATTTCCCGATCCCGTTTACAATCTTAATGTTCAAAATAATATTAATAATTAAATTTCTAATACATAATATATATATATATATATATATATATATATATATATATATTTACTACATATAAAAAAGATACTGAAATTTTCATGTTTAAAAAATTAAATTCAGAATGATTTGTTTGTAATATTAAATTTGCATTAAAAACTGAATGTAAAATTAAATATTAATAATGAAGAATAATATAAAATATATAATCCTAAAATTAAATAATGTATGTAATCCTTTTATTCTCAGCTGCTGTCAAAGTCAAACATGAAATTAAATTCACGTTTTCGCGGACAATTTCGCTTCTTTTCTCCGAACTCATGCGTTAATCTTGCAAACAGCCAATCAGAATTCAAGAAACGTATCACGCTGCTACAGTGATTTTTAACCAGGGTTGATAGTGTAAACAGACTAAATTTTGACTCTGTAAAACCCCGCTTTTCAAATTCCCGGGTCGTTTTGACACGGGTTGAAGTTGCTTCATGTGAACGGAGCTTTAGTGGGGAAAGCAGAATTAGAAGAAGGTATTTAAGATTGGCGTTCATTATTATTTATCTGCACATGGATAGAGCGTGCACAAGGGGTTGCATTAATATAAGCTATACGGCGTTCGCTTTGTTTGGTGCGTGGTGATGGTGCTAGTAGGGAAAGCAGGATTTGAAGAAGGTATTTAAGATTGGCATTAAACATTATTTATCGGCGCATCGATCGATCGCTCAGTGCGCGCTAAGAAACATCGTTAGAGGGATATATCGGCAGAGCAAGATCTTTAATATCGTTATTGCAATATTAAAAAAAAATATTGATACTTGGGAATATATTGATAAATACTCCAGCCCTAGTATACACTTAACATAGTATACAATTCATTGAAATTTGTTTAAAAAAAAAAAAAAACTTATATGTTCCTTTTCCAAAGCCCTCCGTGTTCTGTTGAATTTTTCTTCAAAAACTATATTTTCCTTTTTTCTTTGCCCCCTCAATGTAACTCTCAATATATTTCTTAAAGTTCTAAATGATAATTAACCAAAGTTTCATTATAAATCTGTAAAAATAATTATAAGAAGAAAAAATAATTTGTTTCTCTGTATTCACTCGTCTCCCTTAGCCCCCCAGGTATATTTTACCCTCATTGTATTTTAAGTGTTAATTATACAAAATGCGTACCAGGAGTTTTTGCTCCGCAGCGTTAGGGGGGCTTTTAACCGCTAAATATGGGGGGGGGGGGGGGGAGTTGGCCGCTGTAGGTGGAGATAGCTCTATTACTTTTTGCCAAGTCGTTCACTTATGCAATTGAGATTCCCCATTTTAATTAATGGCCAAAGTGAAAAAAAAAAAAAAAAAAAAAAAAGAAAGAAAGAAAAACTCCAATGGGTTCTGTGCTAAAGCTACAACAAAGTAATTTTAAGAAATGGATGTAGGTGTCAATAATAGAGAGGGAAATACTGTTACATCATATCTTTATATGAAAACACAGATTAAAATAATGCCTGTCGTACTAAACTAAATTCTATTTACAAATATTGTAAGGAGAATTTTAATTTTCTTATACTTAATTTTTTGCAAAAGCAAATATTTTCTTCAGAAAACAATTTTCTTTTCTTTATAATCTTATGGTCTTGCAGAGGATTTTGGAAAAATTAACGTCAACCAAAATGTTTGACCCTCTCCACCAGTCTTAAACCGCGATGGCCTCTGCTCCTTCTTCCAATTATTATAATTTTACCTTTTTTCTGTTACAGTTTGTTCAGATTTGCTATATATATGCTGTCATAAATCAATCTCTTAGAAACAATTCATTCTTTAATATCTTACTGCTATAATCGCCTTTGCTACTGATTTCCCGCTTTATGAGAAATTCCAAAGTTTGTTTCCTGTATTAACTTTTTCAATATTTTCTGCTTTGTATAAAGTTTCACTTCCATATGTTACTTAATGGTTAATTCAAGTCTTACTTCCTGGCACTGGATATTATAATGATGAGTTATGATATAAATATATGAATTAAAAAATGTTTTTACACTCTACCCTTCCACACATAACTTCCGTTATTAATTACTAGTAGAATGCAACGAGATGCAATTTTTAATAGAAGCAAGCAATAAAAGTTTATTAAATTGATTTTAAGGCGTTCCAGTTAAGTCAAATGTAATTGTTTTAATTTTCAATTTTTTACCCATTTCCCCGCCAAACACCATTTTGCAGTATGATCATCATATAAAATCTACAAATTAGCACTTAAACAAATATATATATATATAAATAAAGTAAAATAAAAAATAAAAACACACACTTTACCTGTTTTTTTATGTGAAATTAATTTACATTGACGTAAATTTTACTGGTTATTTCTATTTTCTGTTCACTTCTTGCTACTGTCCAATATGGACACGATTTTTGCAAAAATTGAATTACCAAAATAGTATGTCAGGCGAAAACTTACAACTTAAAATATACATGCATTTATTTAATTTCAAAATTACGCTTCGATTGTGGTACTATTTTTAAATAGCTAAGGTAAATTTGATTTTATTTTATTATTACTAGCAAACCTGTGCGAAACTTCCACTCTTTATTTCTTTTCTTGTTTACCTTTAAAATTAGAAAGTCATAAATATTATACCAATTTTACCACATAATCAAAATTTTTAATTTACAAAACGCCAAATTATTGTTAGAACCAAATTAACATTGTACAACAGTGAAACCAAGATCATTTAAGAAAAGGTTTTAAATGGTCGACGACCCAGATTTCATTCCAACAGTTTTAGTACAAGACTCCCATGACACCTTTAAAATTTTTGTCACCATGTTGGCGATCACTTTTTATTTGTCTTTTTGGCATAATTTTTTGTTAAAAAAAAATAATAATAATAAATAATAATAATAATAATAATAATAATAATAATAATAATAATTCTTTTTTTGATTATTCTTTTATGATGGCGTTTTTTAGCCAATTGATGATAATAATTCATATTCTGTATATATCTTTAAGGTATTGGTAGGTTTTAAATGGCGCTTGCAAAGATTCTGAAGATGAAGATACAAATTTTAAAAATAAATTTTTCCATAAAATAATCTCATTAGACAAATGCCGTCACTTTTTCCGATTAGAGCATTGAGCTGAGTTATTGAGTCCGGATCATTGAGTCCGCGATCTTAAATATTGTCCATTCATAAATATTATTTTTTATCTGGCGTACTTTATTAATTACATCACTATCGTATCGTTTTGGCAAAACATAATCGGAACTGGTCCATGTTAGAGAAATATTATATACGTTATTATTATTATTACTACTACTACTACTACTGTTATTATTTGCTATTATACTTTTTTTCCTTTATCAAGTCACAATGGGATTTGAAAGCGTACTTTTTGAACTTTTCTGGCATTTAATTTTAATTAAATTTTGAACTTTTAAGATTAATAAACGGATCAGCGATTAAATTATTTAAAAATTATTATTATCCTAAATTAATCGTAAAATCATTTTAATTTTGAAAAAGTACAACATCTTTAAAGGGTAAATAGAAATAAATTTCAGATTTATAAAATTAACTTTATATTAGGAAAAGAAAAGAAAGAAACTAATTCTCTACTATGTTCATATATAGGTACATCTAAAAATAAACGTAATTAGAAATACGTTTAATTTTATAGCATCGTTGCAGAGTATTTCACAAAACCAAGCTCAAAATGGCGTTCGATCTGTGTTTTTGCAACTTTAGACAGGATATACCGTCTAAGTTCTTATCGCACTAATGATCTCTGCCCTCTGCCTTCTGGCTCTAGCGATACATCACCGTAAAACCCTCACGAAGGGTATTCAATCCAAGCCTAGGGCCCACGTGCATTCAATCGGCCTAAATCCTACATCACATCACTTCACAAAAAGCATAACAGCTCATATAACTAATGTTATAACTATGAATAGCAGAGTACTCAAAAACAAAAACAAAAAACAAAATAGAAAGCAAGGGAAATCGCATGATATTTTCTTTCCGACTTATTTGTTTATATACATTCCTAAATCTTCCCCCCGCTTCCCTAGACCACTAGCCAGTATGACCATAGACAATAGCAGATTCCAGGGCTGGGATTGCGGTGCCTTGTTCTTAAGTCTTAACTTAAATGTTACGAACTTTCGTAGATGGGCGTGGTTAAGAACGATCTTAACTTGGTATTGCGGTGCCTCAAGTCAAAGAACTTCTAACGATTATTATAGATATTATATATATATTATATTATTATTATAGATATATATTATAGATTCTTTGCTCAAGTGTAAGTCCTCCGCGTGTCCTCGTAAGAGAAAGCCAGCCAGCCAATAGGAGACGCAGAGCGAGCTATGTTGTGATTGCGCGCGCATCGAGTTACGATTCGACTTAAGATAGCTCTTAGGTTGTCGTAAGATAGTGAGGCACTGCAATACGACTTGCGTTTTGTTTACATCTTAAGGGGGTGCATCACGGATCGTCAAGGTCATCCAAAGCCTATGTTATTCTATGGCGAAATTTGTTTATAGAATTACACATTACCTAATGAATTTTTTTAAATTCTGTTTTCACAATCAGAAAATTCACAACCATACACTGAAGACCCGTGAAACAAAAACTGTTATATTTAATTTTTAACCCTTTATTTTTAAGCTGTAAAATGCGAAAAATACACTTGTGTTGCTTTACTAGCCTCTAACTTATCAACAAATTGCAATATCTGAAATCTGTATAGCGAGTCTTTTTCTCAAGAAAACCAAGCTTTTTATTAATGTTTTTATAAATTGTTTTATTTAAATCTCTATTAATGAGAATATAAGAAACTTTAATTTTTAAACTGAAAAACCTCAATTTCAGCAGATTTCTCCGGTAGATTCCCAGACACCACCCTAAAGTGTTTCGACCCCTCTCAAGGGTTGTGATTGCTTTTGTTAAAAGCTGTCAGGGAAAAGAGCGATAAAGCCTAGCTATGGCAGTCTGCACTATTCGTTTAAATTGGAGCATGTTCCCTTTTTCGTTCAAGATAACTGTTATCGGAGAATTATTTGTACTAACTAGAGGGTGAAAGTGAAAGAGTAATATTTTTACAATCCTTATAAGATTGATAGAAAAAGAGCAGAATTTCTAACGCATTTAAAATTGTAAATTTTGTATTCTCCTTAATTATCTTTTACAAGTTTATAAAAATTAAATAAATAAACTAATTAATTAAATAATTCATAAATAAATTCATAAATATTAGAATCGCCCCGTGGTTGAATCTTTATTACTTTTTTAAAGTAAGCATTCAAATAAGAAATATAAAAATTCAAAAATTTAAGTATAAAAAATGTTCTTAGAAATTACACTATCCATCAAAATAAATAAAAAATGAATGAATAAACAAATAAAATTAAAATGAATAAATATAAGTAAATATCATCACCTTTTTACTTTCCGAACACTATAGTGAGGAAAGTATTGTAATCATGTCAAAAATCCGAAATTCAGATTTTGATGTTTCTATACGTTTCGAGGTCCCTTGAGTCCGTTTTCACTATTTTTGCGATGATGTATGTATGTGTGTGTGCATGTACGTGTGTATGTATGTGTGTATATATGTGTGTGCATGTACGTATGTATGTGTGTATATATGTGTGTGTGCATGTACGTGTGCATGTACATGTGCATGTATGTGTGTGTGCATGTACATGTGCATGTATGTGTGTATATATGTGTGTGTGTCTGTGAGTGAACACGCTAGCGTCTAAACGCTTTGTTCGAATAAGCTGAAAGTTGGTACATATATTGTAAGTCACCAAAGTACGAACCCTATTGATTTTGGTGAATCTAGCACTTATAGTTTTTTTACAGGGACACCAGGAAAAATTCTTTATCATTAAGGCCTATTGGGCCAAATTTTTAAAAGTGTGATAGCGTCTAAACGTCTTTATTAATCTGAGCAAAAAATTTGTACACATGTTATAGGTCATAGTTGCACGAACTGTATAGATTTTGGTGAATTTAGCACTTACAATTTTTTTACAGGGGCACAAAGAAAAATTCTTTATCATTATGGCCTATGGGGCCAAATTTTTAAAAGTGTGATAGCGTCTAAATACCCCTAATCAAATATTTCTGCAATCTGCATAAAGAAAATCAAGATAAAATGGCAATTATTTGTAGAAAAAGAGCAGAATTTCTAACGCATTTAAAATTGTAAATATTGTTTTCTACAGAATTAACTTTTATAAGTTTATAAAAATTAAATAAATAAGTTAATTAAGTAAAGAAGTTAATTAAGTAAATAAACTAATTAATTAAATAATTAATTAGAATATTGAATGCAAATGTGGAAAAAATGTTTATTGATTTATTATCTTTAAATATGAACAGATATTACAATTTTTTAAATAAATTTAAAAATAATACATCAGTTAATGCAACTAAAATATGTCGTTTAAGAAAATATGATAAACTGTCATTATTTCATTATAGAACTTTAAAAAATAAAAGGATCGAAGAAAAATTTTATAGTAAAAAATAGAACAAATCTCTTACCGATTTTAATGAAACTTTGCATAATCATGTACAATTTGTGAAAAAATTACAGTAAGTGTCAAACATACTTTGAGGAGGGGCGGGGGGACAGAGGAAAATATACTTAATTTTTAAATTACCATTTTAGCGATTTTAATAATACATTACCACTTAATTTTTATGAAGATTACAATGAGTGTATTATATACCTGGTGGGGGGCAAGGGGGGGGGGGTTGATGGAAATAAAATATATTTTCCTTTAAAACACCCTATTATAGATTTAAACAAAAACTTTGTATAATAACATACAATTTGTGAAAAAAATCTGAATAAGTATCAGACATACTTGGGGGGGTGGGGTTAAATACCGATTTTAATGACATAGTCTATAGTTATCAATTGCTTTTTATGGAGATCTCAAAATGAGTGTATTATATATTTCGGAGGGGGGGGGGAAGGGGGACGCAGATAGAAGTAAAATATATTATTCTTTAAACTGTCGCATTGTCGATTTAAAAAAAAAAAACTTTGTATCTATGCAACTTTCTGCTTATGAAAAATTGCAATTGCAGTGAGTGTACACATATCTGGACGATTTGCTAAGGGGGGGGGGGGCAGAGTGAAGAAAATTTTTGTTTTTATATCACCATGCTACCTACTTATATGAAACTTTGTACGACTATCACTTTTATTTCATTAATATTATAGTGAAAGTTACCTATATTGAAAGGGGGAGGGGGAAGGGGGTAAATGAAAAATAAAATTTTCTTTTTAAACAACAGTTATTATCGTTTGTTTTATTGTTTTATTTACATTTTGTGTAAATACCAGTTAGTATTTATTAATGAAAAGTTACAGGGAGGTGCGCAAAAATTCAATGTATGATTTAAATCTGTAAAAAAGTTATTGAAAGTTCTTTATGGGAGTGAGCTATTTTCAAAACTATAACCATATTATTTAATATTTTAGAGAAGATAACATTTTACATGCTGAAAAAAACATTAGTGAATCAATCGTTAGTGAAGTTATAAAATGTTTCATAACTTCTATCGACAAAAAAAAAAAAAAAAAAAAAAAAAAAAAAGGCTAGATTCATTGTAGTAGTTCAATCCATAAAACAACTCCTCTAGAGTATTTTGTCAAAGTTTCATAAGATTTATATAATAACTTTTGGAGTTATGATGTTTTGTGAAAAAGCAAAATGTTAAAAATCTCATTCTGAGAAAATTCATTTTATATTCAGTAACAAATTTTGATGCTTATACTGAGTAAAACTTTTATGAAAGCAAAAAGTTACGGTCACTTCTGGTTTCAAAAAGTTGCAAGTGACTAATATTTAGATGCCTGTAACTCAAATTCTAAGCAAGATAGAAACAAAATTCAAACTGTTACTTACAAACTTTGAATAAACACCATAAAATGCAATAAACTCGCAACAATTGTTTCGGGTCGAAAAAACACACGACCCTTCATCAGGCGAATAAAGTAAGCACGAGTGCTGCAGTCAAAGCGGCAACGCACGGTGCGTTGCCGCTTTGACTGTAGCACTCGTGCTTACTTTATTCGCCTGATGAAGGGTCGTGTGTTTTTTCGACCCGAAACAATTGTTGCGAGTTTATTGCATTTTATGGTGTTTATTCAAAGTTTGTAAGTAATAATTTTACAACGCCAGTTTATTGATGCTTCCTTATTAAAATTCAAACTGGTTTAGAAAGTTTAAATGTCAGGCTTTAATACTAAACCAAAAATTAAAAATCTTAGTTTTGACTGAAAATTGCATTTTAAAGGTAGGCAGGCGCCGTTAAAAGTATGTAGGAAAGAATTTAAAACTGAAGCTGTAGGAGATTTGTCCACAATAAATTATTAATATACTTTTACTTTTTTTCCCCCCAGATATTTTCGAGTGTGTAAAATTATTACCTCGCTTTATCTTAAAAATATATAGAGAGTATTATACAGTCGGTAACAAAAGTGTCCGAACACTAGCAAAAATTCCTATGTAAAAAAAGTACACTTCATACGGTTTTGTTAAATAAATCCTTATCGAATAATGTCTTAGTCAGTCTAAGAACAGGATTCGATAAGGATTTATTTAACAGAACCGTATGAAGTGTACTTTTTTTACATAGGAATTTTTGCTAGTGTTCGGACACTTTTGTTACCAACTGTACAATGCTATAATTAACTGAAAAATTCCATAATAAAAAGTATAGACAAAAAAAAAAAAAAAAAAAAAAAGGAATTTTTTTTCTTTCTTTCTTTTTTTTTTTTTTTTTTTTTGCAAGTAACTATAACAACAGAAAAAAAAAATGACAAAAAAATTAACAGTTTCCAAGTGGTCGTATATTAAAGCTGTAGAGCAAATGGTCTAGATATTACAAATTTCTTTCTATTATGAAAAAGAAATTATACTGATTTTTAGCATAATATTTCATTTTAAAAAATGGGGTACTAATTGTTATGAATTTCAATTTAACATTGAATATGGGAATTTCTGCAACTTTTTTTTTTTTTTTTTTTTTTTTTTTTTTAATGTTCTATTATAGACTATTAACACGTTGAGCGCCACGCAAATTCTTAAAATCCATTAAAATTCCATAATGATACCTCTTGTAATAAATGAAAATTAAGCAAATTCTTAATAATTTTTCAATCATTAAATGTTATATTTTTAGTCTTATATCCTATTTTATATGCGCACCGATGACTGACGCGGCTTTATATCATATTTGACACTGTCAGACAACGATGGCTGACAGGGCGCTCAATGTTTTAATTTTTAATTTTTACTACTTTTACTTTAGGGGTAAAACTTTCACTGAAATGTTTGAAGTAAAACAGGTTCTGCACTCTCCTAAAGTTTCAAGATGATTCCTTCAGTACTTAAAGATATATGACAAAATGTCTAGTATCTAGAATGTATGACATGGCGCTCAACGTGTTAATATCGGTATTCAATAAAAAGCAAAGCAGCGAATAGGCGGGCAGAGCTTTGCAGTGGTTCATAAGTAAAGCGAGTAGAGTGGAGTCGAATCCTCCTTCGGGGTTGCATAGCTCTATCGGCTAAATACTGAATTTTACAATACTAGGGGACAGAGTTCCCTAGTATAGTAAATCAAAAAGAGTTATATTACATTTTCAATATATTAGAAAATAACACAATACAAGCAATCAGTTTGTTTTTTGTTGAAATAAATTGTTAAAACCGAAAACGAATCACGTGGAAGAATTTCTGGAAAACTTGCGAATGTTGGCAAATTTAATAATTTCTACGATTCAAGCAAACTATCGTGAGTCAGATTACTAAAAATCTACAGAAAGAAAATAAATGCTGATTGTTATTAAATATTTTATTACTAATAATATTAATAGTTTTTGCACAATAAGAAAGTACTAATGCTATGGACGACATTAAAGACGGTATATTCCTTTTCTCAGCACATGATGTTTTCAGACAACCTGGACAATTTTATATGGTAATATAACATACACATATACTTAAAAAGAAAATTAAAAAAAGTGATAAAAATCTTACCATCAATGCATGACTTTATTACTAATTATATATATTATATATGTAGTATTGTGTTACATGTCTTGAATAATATATGAATGGGATGTTAGTATAAATTAAATATACTAATTATTTTTAAATAATTAATATTCAAGATGCGTTCATATATCGCTTGAGGCATATTATGTATATAATTTATATTTATGTATAATAAATCATTACAGTGATAAAACAACAGGAAGGAAGACTTCAGTTAATCAATAAACAACCACATGTTGAAGTAAAGCCTTATACATGATAAAAGACACGATAAAAAATAAAAATAATAATAATACGATGAGTTCAAATAAATGAACCATGTCACAGGCCAATGGCATATATTAAAAAATAGTATATCTTGCTTAAGTTATAAAATCTATAATTTGATTTCAAATTATATAAATAAATATAAAACCAACAAGTTTCATGCACAGCAGAATTTCATAGTCCAGTTCCTAAAGACGACGCAGCTTGTGGTGTATGAAACAACTAATTTGTTTTATCTTTATTTAATTAATGTTTATATATATATATATATATATATATATATATATATATATATATATATATATATACATATATAAATCACTTAAACAAGAAGATTTTATATTTAGTAAAATAATAATAACAATAATGATAAAATTTTGTATACTTTCTTTGATGAACAAAATTATATTTTTTTGTGGTTTCTTCGAATGATTTCTGCTTTTTAGTGACAGTTTATAGCGTCACTCTAAACAATCCCTGAAAGTTTTATGTGCCTACTATTAATTATTATTTCATAATGTGGATAGTCATTTTAAGATTTTTCATTCGTTGCACATACATTTGCTTTTTGCGGAGGTATACTAACTTAAATCAAGTTGAATAATAATATATATTATAATACTTTACTTTCGAAATCTTCGTCAACATATAACAGGATATTAATCTGTTATCTCAAAGTTTTCTCGCTAGAACACTAAACGTCAATAAATGAGGATAGCCTTGAAATTTAAAACTATCAGAAGAATTGTTTAAGTTAATATATTTTTTTTGTCAGTTGTATATTAATTTAGAAGTGAAATAATCAGATAATAATATTTTACAAAATTAATTCGAGCGTTAACGGGTTAATTACCCAAGATTACTATGAGCTCTTGATGCTCAATTAGCTTTCGTGCTAAGTATACTATTCTCAGAAATAAAATTTTTTATGTTTTCTTTCATTATTCATATAAAAAAAATATTTCATGTTTAAAAAGAAAAGATTGGTAAATTGTTTTTGGCGAAAAATGAAAACTAATATTTAAATGACTAACTTTTAAAACTATTATAATATTATTTTCTTATTTTAATTAAATAAAAATAATAATAAACATTTCAAAAATGGGGCTTCGAGATGCACTAAGACACCTCAAGCGAATTCTTGTTGAATCTCTCGACTGTACGAGTACCAACCTTACGCTTCGCTGTCCACAGACACACCGACACGCACATACATTGGTTATATATAAATAAAATATATTTATATTAAATTCCCTTTAAAATTCCTTCTTTTATAAGTTTACGTTTTTTGTAACCAAAAAAGTATTAAAATTAGAAAAATAATTTTATTAACTTTTTAATACATTTAAGTTAATATAACTGTTCAAATAAATTTAAAACACCAAACTTATTTAAGTTAACTACTTATCTAATCGGCTTCTGTGGGTTTCCGTGGGGAATTATTCAACTGTTTGGTTTCCGTTCTCATTCTTTTCATTATTGTCATTAAAAATTATATATATATTTGTGTGTGTGTGGGGGGGGGGGAGGTTTTTTTTTTTTTTTTACCTAAATTTAAATTTTTTTTTTCTTTTACTAAACAGTTGTTCTGCGTAATACTGCTCAAATAAAGTGAGATATATGTAATATTTAATTCCGTTGTTTAAGTAATTTTAAAAGATTTTTTTCTGTGCAATTATTTACCAATTCATTCACTGTATTCAATAAAAAAAAAACAGCAAATTATCAGCTTCCTTTGGAAAAAAATTAATTAATCCTCTCTTCTCAATCTCCTTCTCCCGTTCTATTTCCCCGTTCCCTCCCTTCTTTGAAGGACCATGTTTAACAAAATTACTCAAATGCAAGAAAGGTAACCCTACTCCGTACCAAGTGGAGATGACTATAGTGATTGATGATCATTTCCTCCCACAGTGGTGTGTGGGACATAATCGATTTCTCCGCCTCCCATCGGAAACGCCCCGCGAAACTTACGGGAAGTCATTAAGATTGATTGATGATATCGTTCATGTCGAAAGGGGAAGGGGGATAATGGTGTCGTTAAAACATACTTTCTGGGTCCACACAGAATTTTTCTTTTTCAGAGTCCAAATGCATTAAAGAAAAAAAAAAGAGAGAGAGAGAGAGAACTCTTTGCTTAAAAATCTAATATTATTTTATATATATTACAAAAAAAAAAAAAAAAAAAAAAAAAATGTGTGTGTCTCCGACTATCTCTTTACGAAATCTGAACGCAAAAAGATGCGAAATAACTCAAGGACTCAGAATTGAGCATTTAAATAAAATTATTTCAATTAATTAAAAGACATTAAATAAAATCCCTGCAATAGTTTTAGAATTATTAAATATTTAATTAAAAATATAAAAATAAATAAATAAATAAACTTATGAGTTTATTAATTAATTTAATTAATTTATTTTGTCCTTGGCATAAATTCATTTACACGCGAAAAATAAAAATAAAATAATTATTATAGTAATGATAATACATACAAACATATATATATATGTACCGGTACGATTTGATTGTGAAATTTTTCTCAATTTGGTGATAGCTTTTCCTAAGCAGAGCAATCGTTAGATTTTTTTTTTCTTTTACTAGGGTGCTCTGCCCCTTACTCGCTTCACTTATTTACACCTGCGGCACTCTGCACGTCTATTCGCCGCTTTACCTTTCACTGAATAGGGATATTACTAGTGCATAACATAAACCAAAAGTAGAAAAATGAAATTCAAGAAATCTTCATATTTATTGTCTAATTGAAATATATAAGTACTGTTTAAAACTTTTTATTACGAAATATTATTCTAAAAATCAGTAAGTATATATTTATATATAGATATATATATTTAGAATAGAAAAAAAAAAAATAATCGTAATATCTAGACCATTTTGCGTTACACCTTTAGTATACGACCCCATTGGCAACTTTTAAATTTTTGTTTCTATTTAGCGATGATTTTTTTTCGTGTAATTGTTCTTCTTATCTCTCTCTCTCTCTCTTTCTCTCTCTTATTAAAAAAAAAAAAAAAAATCTAGGATACCTACTTTTTCTAATGCCTATACTTTTTACTAATAATCTTTTAGTTAATTTGGGACGGTATATAATGCTTTCTATATATTTTTAATGTACAGTTAGATAATTTTACCATTTCGAAAACATCTGGTGAAAAAAAAAAAGTCCATTACCTACTATTACATTTATTATATGCACTTTTTTGACATAATGTAAGGTCAAAAAACGTAAAATTAGCCTAACAAATTAGACACTTAACAATTTTCCAGCGAAAGAAAACTGATACATGTGTAAAGTTATACAAACAGAGTTTACATACTAAGTTAAAAAAAGAAAAAAAGGTAGAGCCGCTTTTAAAAAATACTAATTTCCGAGATCTGAAACTGACCTACCTAATGAGGATGATTGTCAATTTTCCTGTAATAGCCACGTAATATATGCGAAAAGATATCTAAAATGAGATTTATGTAGCAATTTTCAAGAAAATCGTAAGAACCGTTTTTGAGACATCGACATCCATCAAAGTTTTTCAAACTCAATTATTGACAACAGTTACATACGAAAGGGTATCTAAAAGAGATTTATTATGGCGAGTTTGTACAAAAATTCCTACAGCTGTTTTTAAAGAAATGCACTTGCGAGACCTCAAATTCATTTTCATGAACTAACCAACTATTACATACGAAAGGAAATCTTATATGGTGTTTATATAGCAGCTTTGAAGAAAATCGTTAGAGTCGTTTTTGCGATACGGACTTAGGGTCCTACTTCCGGCTTCATATATCTCCCTACCGTTACCCGTTCAGGGTAAGAGAAAGTCGTGTGAGTGACACACCAGATTATTATTTTTTTCTTTTTTTTCAACATTCCGTTATTTTTATTTATTTATTTATTTATTATTATTATTATTATTATTATTATTATTATTATTATTATTATTTTTTTTTTTTTTTTTTTTTTTTTTTTTGTAGAATGCTTTGAAACTGATATATGTTATTCAAGGTAGCTATGGCACGTTTTCTATTAAAAATGATATAAATAACGCAAATCTCCGGCAAAATAATAATAATAACAATACAAAAGCATAATATTCTAAAGGAATAATTATCTTATTTTTCATTTTGTGTCCATTTCAAATTATGGATATTAATTTTTATTAAATTTTTTATTATAGTATAGTGTTGTAATTATGACGTCCCAACCTAAAACAGAGAATCTGAAACCTGTACTGCATTTGCTGTAAAATTAAAGCTATTATAATTAAAGCTATTATAATTCGTATTCATTATTATTATTATTAATTTAGAAAAAGTCTAGGTGGAATGGATTCTGTGAGAATCTTTTTAAGGGGTCCTAATCCATATTAACGTGTGTTTTGGAGAAAACGATGGAAAACTCCTAGTGCTAGGCTGACGAGTGCTGCCTTGAATCGAACCAAACACTTCTCATAGCTTAGAGAGTAAAATCTTTTGGTTAGTGGTAGGGTTGCTATTCAAGAAAATGTGTTAATTAAATTAGTAATTCAATGAAAATCGAATAAGCGAATTTTTTCTTTGTATATCTATACTGTGTTTCGAATGGGATATTCGCAGTATGCTGTTATGTCGTATGTATAAATCGTTGTCACAAAAGTTGCGCCAAATGGGTGCAAGTTTCATAGTTACCTCCACCAATCCCAAAAAAGCGTGTGAATTCCCTATCCTGTAAAAAATTATCTGTCAAATACTGACAGTTTCAATTCAATCCCCCAGAAGAGTTCTGTTATCTGTAACAGGTCCGGAGTGAGAGGTGACACTTCCGCTAATTATCTACGCTAAAAGAAGTTTTAAACCAACATTCCAGATTACTGAAATGCTCACGCATTACAACTGAAATTCTGCTGTAATATATATATGTGTGTGTGTAATGTACATATTTATTTAATACAATTTTTAAAATCAATAAAAAAAATTAGAGAAAGTACGCAAAAGAAATTAATGAAATGAATTAATCGTTGCTAAAGAGTGCAACTTTACATTGGGATTTTTTTTTTTTTTTAAAGAACAATTGGGGGAAAAAATTACATTACCCCTCCGATATGAGATCAAACTAAAAATCAGTTAAAAATAAAATTGAATGAAAAAATGCTAAATATGTTTTTAATAATCTAGTGTGTCACTCACACGACTTTCTCTTATCCTGAAATTTAATACTATAAATACAGGTTGGCGATTAAGAGGTAAGATAACGAGTAACCTATGTTAAACAATTCAAATTAGGCTTCGGAAGAGTTTTATATGATAATTAGTTCTGGGGGGGGGGGGGGCTACCGCCCCACTCAATCCCCCGTTTCATTAATGCACCTACATTTATGTAGAATTTAAATCTGTTATTAAAATTAAAAGTTTATTCAGACAATTTTCACACGCAACGTTCCTTGGAACTTATCAATCTTGATCAAACTTTCCCAACAACAAACTCATATTAACTTCAAAATACAACATTTGCATCTCCTAAAATTATTCGTTTTTAACTTACTCTAAGAGATACAGACAAAAATCAAACCTTAAAAAACTTGACTACGGTAATCAGGAAACCTCAAAACGTGTAAATATACAAAAAACAAGCGATGAGCATTTAGCTTAAAACACATTATTTACCATATCTCTAAGAGAAATTTATTTCAATTCCCGAACATCTTTCCTGGAAATGGTAAAATATTATTAGTAAAGCACATCCATTAACAACAAATAACTAGCGTATTGTGGCCACCACACGACTTTCTTCTATATTTTCCTATACAAATTCACTCTGTAAAAATAATTTATTAAAATTATTATTTTAAAAAAATTATCTTCCATGATAATGAAGACGATTTCCATATTAGAGAAGTAGTATAACACTAAATATCCAAAAAATGTTGAATTTATTTTCAATATTACACTTAAATATATATATATATATATATATATATATTTGTTAAAAATGAAAAAAAAATCGAAAACTTTATTTTAAATTATCGCAGATCGGTGGTTCAACCATTCGTTTTAAAGGTATTGGCGAGCTCTTTTGAAAGATACCCATCATGAAAATTTACTCCCCTCGAGGGGGGGGGGGGGCGAGGCTCCTACATACACATTTTTTTTCCCCAGTTGACTATCTATATTATAAAAAATATATATTCGTTTCATTTGGTTTAGTGCAGTCTGTACATGTTAAACTCTACTTACCTGCATTTTCCCCCATAGACGTAATGTATTTGAATACTTTTGAATGTCCCTGTACACGAACCATTTGCTTCATCTCAACGAAAAGTTTACTGTAACATCCCTACATGATACACATTTAGAATACTGAGTTTGGAATTTCTGCTACTATTTGTTCTTGAGATATGCTGATAAGAGACACACACACATCCACAGAGATACACAGACCATTCGCTAAAAACATGATTACAAACAATTTTGTAGAAACGATATGATATTGGCTTAATAAAATACGCGAGGATAAAAAAAAATAATAATACCTAAGCAATATTTAAGCACGCAGACTCAGTTCAGTGATCTTATTAAAAAAAAAAAAAAAAAAAAAAAAAAAAAAAAAAAAAACGACATTTGTTTGATGAGATCATCTTATATATATATATATATATATATATATATATATAAGTTGTATCTTTACAATCTTTGCAAGCGTCATTTTAAACCTAGCAATACTTTAAAGGTATAAACAAAATATGAACCTTTGTCATATATTGACTGAAAAACGCAATAACAAAAATTATAATAAAAATAGGCATTAAGTTAATTTTAACAAAAAATTATGCCAAAATGAATAAATCAAAAAATTAAATTAAAAGGCATTGCCACCATGGCGGCAAAAGTTTAAAAGTCGCCATAGGGTCCTATACTAATGCTGCCCTGCATGGGGAAGTATGAAAACTAGATTGTCAAACATAAAATTTATTTTGAAAATTTCCTTTGAATGATTTGGTTTAACTATCATTAACATTTCATCCCCCAAAATTAATAACAATTCGGCTTCTGATGATTATTTCTGAGTGATGAGTATAATTTCCCAGGATTTATTTCGTCACTGTTGTCACAAAGAAAAACAAATTCTGTCCGTAGTGGAGCGGGAAAAAAAAAAAAAAAAAAAATGAAAGAAAGAAACAGAAGCTCCTGTCTATTTCTTAGAAAATACAATAGAGTTCTGAGTAAAATAGAAATTAATTTAATTTAGGGTGATGTAACTTTTTTTTTTCTAAGTTTTTACTCTCTTTTTTTTTCTCTCTATAAAGGTATGCCGTAACAATGTTACGTTTCTTAGCAACGGTTACTATATCAGAATCGGATTCGGTAAAGTAAAAGAAGAAAAGTAATAAATTTGGGGTATTTAGGCATTATATTTTTTCAACAAAGAACTATCGACGATTTTCATGAACTTGCGACAGTTATATTTAGTTTATTTAAAATAAATAATTTTCATAAATAATTAAATTTAAATTACGTTTCATTATTAGAATTTAAAAAAACGCATTACTCAAATAAAAAAAGATAATTTCACAGGATTTATTACATCATTGTCGTCACAAAGGAAAGCAAATTCTATTCATAGTGGAGGAAAATAAATAAATAAATAAAATAAAATAAATAAATGAAATGAAAAAAGAAACCGGAGCTCCTGTCTATTTCGTAAAAAATACAATAGAGTCCCGACCAAAGCCAAAATTAAATAATCTAGTTTAGGGTGCTATAACTTTTTTCCCCCCTAAGTCTATTCTTCTAAAGACATGTCGTAACAATGTTGCGTTTCTTAGCAACGGTTACTATATCAGAATCGGTTCGGTAAAGTAAAAAAAAAAAAAAAGTAATAAATTTGGGGTATTTAGGTATCATATTCCTTCAACAAAGAAACTGTCGACGATTTCCATGATTTGGCGACAGGTATATTCAGTTTATTTAAAATTAATAATTTTCATAAATAATTAAATTAAGTTTCAGTATTAAAATTATAAGGAACTCATTTCTCAAATAAAAAAGGATAATTTCACAGGATTTATTACGTCACTGTCGTCACGTCACAAAGGGAAGCAAATTCTATTCATAATGGAGAAAAAAAATAAATAAATAAACTGAAGCTCCTGTCTATTTCGTAGAAAATACAATAGAGTCCTGAGCAAAACACAAATTAAATAATTTAATTTAGGGTGATGTAACTTTTTTCCCTAAGTCTATTCTTCTATTAATTTCCTAAGTCTATTCTTCTACACTGATGGAAAAAAAAATTCCCAACACCAGGAAGGAGCTGTGCTAGATAAACGAAATTTGGTAGGCGTGTTTATACATCTGAAAGATGACGTCGATTCAAATTTCGAGCTACGCGCATAAGTGTGGCGCTAGTAGCGGCACTATGAACATGCAAATGAGGTTTGCTTTAAATAAGCGCTGTAAGGTTCGTGATCGTTATTTACAGTTGAGATTTGACGTAGTGGGTTAATGTTAGTCAAGGATGCCTCTAAGAAGACGAAGAAGCCATTATCAACAGCTCACTGAGTTTGAACGAGGTCGTGTAGTAGGGCTACGAGAAGGTGGGTTTTCTTTCCGCGATATTGCAGAAAGACTTGGCAGGAATGTATCCACTGTGCATGAGTGTTGGCAGCAGTTGTCAAGGGAAGGTACTGCCTCAAGAAGACCGGGTTCCGGGCGGCCACGTGGCACTACTTCCCGACTAGCTAGACATTTGAAATTTTCAGAATGGCTCAGAACACGATAATAATGCATTTTTAAAATACTTTTAGGCAATTGTTTCGTGTCCCCTTTGCCTTCGGTAGCGTTTATATGATTCAGCAATCATATAACTTCCCGACTAGCTAGATATCTGAAACTTTTGGAATAGCTCAGAACACTATGAAAATGCATTTTTAAAATACTTTTAGCCAATTGTTTCGGGTCCCCGCTGCCTTCGGTAGCGTTGGTATACCCGGGGTCCCGTACAAAATCCCCACCGGACAAAAGCCCCGCCGGACAAAAGCCACACTGGAAAAAAATCCCCATCGGACAAAAGCCCCATTGGACAAAATCCCCACTAACGCTCAAATATACCTGGGGGGGGGGGCGCTAAACTTTTAGTTAAAAAGTTAATTTAAACATCCGAGCGGTAATCGATGCTAGTAGAATGGAAGTGTGAAGTTCGATCCCAAGTCGCGTTCGTCTACCAAGCCGTTGGGAGTTTCCCGTGGTTTTCTCCGAAACTTTCGCAAGTATAGGCTAGGGCCCCCACCCCCTATTCCCACCCCGGAGAGCATTTCACGCAGGTGTAGGGCACTCAAGTTATCAACCGGCTTTAACACTACCACGAAGATTTTTTTTTTTTTCTTTTAATATAAAATTATTCTTTTCTATAAATGATTATATATATACAGAATTTATAGCAATATATTTTAATTAAAAATTAATTTTATTATTATTATTATTATTTTAATATAATTCAATTAGTTGAGATTGCTTAATACTATTGTTTGGTCGTTTAAATAAAAATATTATTTCAAAATGTTCTTAAACATCAAAAGATTTTTTACTGTTATTGATCATAGAAATAAGGAGCTAATTAAAATTAATTAATTTAAAAGGTCTAATTGAAAACTAATTTAATTATTAAAAATATACATTTCAATAAAAAAAAAAAAAAGAGATTGCTTGAATAATAATGTTTGAGATTTTAATTGTGAATCTTAATGTAAAATATTTTTAATTGTTGATTAATTAACTGGACTCATGCATAAAGAATTGACCTGCATCAAAAACATTTTATTAAAACGAAACTAAGTTTTAGCATGCATAATATTAAGTTAAATCTAACTCACCTCTCTCCTGGATTTCCCGGATGCTTGAAGTAAATGTACGCCACACATAAAATAGATTCAGATTTAAATTACTTATATACTGGAATTTAATGACAGACTTGCAGAATATCAAGACAACATATCAGAATATGAGATCGACAAATCTTAAACACATCTTTCTCTTGATTTCACGAATTATATAGATGACGACTTATTCAGGAGCGTTGTATAAACAACCACATAATATTATTTCAACTCACATTTAGAAGATTTTCGAATTAGCAATATTGTACATTTTTTACGAGTGAAGTATATCAAATAAAGAATAATAGTTCACTTTTCATATAGAATCAGATTCATGATTCAGTCATTATTACTCGATTATAATTTACGAATGTTTTTATTTCGACTGATAGCATCCATAAAACATAATAAAAGAGAATTAAGTTCGATACAGAATAATCATACATGATTTAGCATGGTTTTAATAGACTACGAATAAATCAAAAGCTTGACTTGTTTCACGAATGTATTCATGAAACAATAATAATGATTAACGAATAACATTAGAATTAGAATTATCAGGTATGATTTCATTAGATTATGAATACCCGAACGGTTTGACTTGACTCCCGAAAACGAACATGTTTCCGAGAGAGCAAAAATAATAATAACAATAATAAAAAAAAAGTTCTCTTTCATCACGTGACCGTCTGGTTTCCTGTGCTGGCGCCCGCACTCCGATTGCTTCAACATATTGCGCGGGCGGGGAAGGCACCGGGGCAGGAGTCGACATACTTGGAACAGGGATGACAAGTTGCTTGACATATTTGCTTGTTTTGGCTGTTGGTTGAGGCTCTGCAGATGTTGTGTAGTCCACCGGCTCCAAAATGTCGCTTTCGTCTGTATAAGAAAATTACACCTAGAAGAGAGACTTAAAAACATGACAGTTAGTGAGGTTTCTGGCAATTTTAATGGTAGTATAGACTTCTCTGCCAAACGAAGATAAATCAAGCATTGTCTCATGACTGGTTTAACAGTGGATCGCCCGTGAGAGATCCAAAAGTTTTTTGGAATAAGAACCAGACTAAATAAGACTAAATTAGAACCAGCATGAGCACTTAAGTAGTGATAAGGTGTGGTGTATAAGGATGTAAAGTGGTGGGATTCCGGTAACAAAATTTGATGTTCTTCTTGGAGATTCAGAGCGAGTGGAGGTTTAGAGCTTGCTACAAGGGTATTGTCAAAAGATTGTTCCTGAACTGCCACTGAATGTAGAGGGTACATGGGTGGTATTTTATGGATGTGGAGGTCTTTAGTAGGGGAATCTTGATTATCTAAAATTTTCTGAAGTGCGAGATTTTCCTTATTTAACATCGTATTTTCATTTTTTAGGGTATTTTCAACTTTATAGCTCAGGAGGTGTTTTCGAAGATCAATAAAACGATTTGGACTCAAAGTCGCAGAAATCAGTACTCTTTTAACAGGCCTTGAAAAAGGGGAATGAGAATTCGCAGGAAAGTCAATGATCGAAGTATTTTCAGACAGATTTTTCTCTGTAAAAACATTAGACTCATAAGCAGATAATTTTTTACAGTTAATTGGAATATCAGATGATTTAAGAGTAGAGACTGGTTCTAGGGACAGAGTTTTATCACATTTTTCACCTTGTATTGATGTAGAATTATGATCAACATTGTCGACACCTTTTTTGGCACCGTGAAGGGTTAAATCAGACATGCGAGCATTTTGCACTAAACCCACAAGTGAGGGACAGGAATGGTGCATAGAATTGGTAGGTGGGATAGGAGGAGCTGCTCGGATACAGAAGTTAACAATGGGTGCACAAGCTTGGTAGGTGACACTGTTTAATTCATAGACTGATAATGTATCATTGGGATATTCTCTCCAAACAATTCTCTGGTATATTCTGTCTTTTCTATCAATTAAAATTTGACGATAAATTTTAGCTATGTTTGCACTGAACGCTACAGGGTTGGCTCGAAATTTTACTAAATTGTCAAAAATATTTGACTGTAGTTTAGGACCAATATATAAAATGTCATTTAAAGATTTGTTATTTGTTGTTTTAAACGAGGCGTCAAATACTACACGTAATTTTGTTGTTTCAGAGTTTTCATTTACCACAGCATGATGCGGTAAATAATAATGTGGCGTTTCACTAAATTTGTTTTGATTTAATTTTGTCATATGACCCAAAGATTCGTTCATGAAATTCGAATACTCCACATTTAATTGTGGATTCTTTTTAATTTTATTTTCAATGGAAAGAAATCTTGAAATAGCACCTGACTTACTGTCACCTAGTGCCTTATCTGGCTTAAAAGGTAGATGAACTGCATATTTTCCCTGCGTATTCCTTTTTGTTTTTGTGAAATAAATATTTTCCACGGGATCATTTTCTATCCTTTTTGATTCTACATTTGGAATTGATTCTGTATCAAAAAATTGTTTTAAAGTGTTGTTGATATCATCATCAACAGTCATATGACATGTTAAACTGATATTTGTACATTGAAAACTGTTTATTCGTCCTGAAAGGAGGTAACCCAATTTAGTGGGAAATGCTGTAGGAGTTCCAGCTGGCCCTTGAATTGGACTGCCATTGCAGATTGAGGCGACTATTTCTGCCCCAAGAAGAATATCGATGGGACCACTAGCATAATAATTGGGATCAGCTAGTTGTAATCCCTGTATGTGTGGCCACTCGTGTTGCGGTAGTTGGAAATTAGGGAGAGGTGAGGTAACCCTATCAACTATAAAAGCGCTGACTGAAAATGACTCCGGCGAAAAATGCGGAGTGAAGTTAAATTCTGTTTCGTTGAGAGCAGTTTCTGCTAAAACGCAATTAATCCCTATTATACTATGCGACGTGCTCCGTAAGGGCAAATTTAGTCGCTTAGCACATTCCTTAGTAATTAATGAATTTTGACTAGCATTATCTATCAAAGCTTTACAATGCATAATTTTGCTTTTATTTGATTTAACCTTAATTAGTGCTGTAGATAACAAAACATTACTAGAATAAAACTGAGCACTATTTGAAACCGAAATGTCTGGCGATACATGATTCGCCCTTTCAGAATTTATATTTCTACCATAAACATGTAGCAATGTATGATGTTTTTCTGCACAATTTTTACAATTAATGTCTATCCTACAATTCTCCAGCCTATGATTTTGGCGTAAACAATTTTGACATAATTTATTTAATTCAACGAATTTCCATCTTTCATTAACCGGTTTTGAATTAAATATCGGACATTTATATAGCGCATGATGCTCATTACAAAGAATGCACGTATTTCCCCTTTTCACAATTGTACTCAGTACATTATGTATATTTTTCGAATTAGTGAATTTTACGTCTTGTTTACATTTTATCTCTTCAACACCGCGCGCTTCGCGCGCAACGAATTTCCTAAAAAGATCAAGATCAGGCAATTTATCACTGTCCAACATTAATTCCCATCTCTGTTTTAACGATTCATCCAATTTCCCCATCATGAATTTTATTATAATTAAGTCGCTTAACGCATTAGAATCTAAACCCAAAGTTTTTAAGTTTCTGACGGCTTCGTTACAAGTATCTAATAACTCAAGTAAAGTTTTAGCATTGTTTGCTTTTTACAATTTTCATAGAAAATATTTTGTTAATTTGACTCAATGCTAATTGTCTCTTATTTTCATATCTTTCATTTAATATTTCCCAACATTGATCTAAATTTTCCTCTTTTAGAGCGAATCCTCGAATTAATTTAGCTGCGTTTCCGCGCACTGAAGAATGTAAATATTGCAATTTTTCAATTTTGGATAATTGATTATTTTGTAGAATTGTCGAATTAAAAATTTCTTTAAAAGAAATTCAATTTTCGGTTTCACCAAAAAATTTTGGAAGATCAAATTTAGGTAATTTAATAAGAGACGATTTACCATTTTTCACATCTTTATTTTCCGCGTGAGTATCTGAATCGCACGCATTTACTTCTGTTTTGTCCTCTAACTCCACCAGTAAATCAAAAACCACTCCCTTATATCTCAAATACATATCCATATAATCCTCATTCTCTTTAGCGGATAAATTTTTAAATATTTCCGCGATTTCATGATCATACGATTGAACTTTGGTTTTTAATAATTTAACCTTAGATTGTTCATCTTTACTACACCCCTTTACTCTATCTCTAAAACTATCGAGTTCCTTACATAAATTTTCAAATAATAAAACTTGTTTAGATAATTTCGGCATTTTAGAATATATAAGTTTAAATACACATAACTATAGGCCTTCGAATTACAGAACAAACATTCAAGAACAAAAATAAATCATTTCAAGAATAAATGATTACGAATAAGAATAAGAATAAGAATATCAAATACATATTAAATATATATAGTTTTTTTTTTTTATTATATATATATATATATATATATATAAATCATCGATAGCCTCATGGCTCTAAGACGGACCAAACACATGTTGAATAAATTAGACTTAGATTAATAGATAATAAATTCTAAATTGCATAAATGCCATTCTTTATTCAAAACGAAACTACTTTTAGCATGCATAATATTACGTTAAATCTAACTCACCTCTCTCTTGGATTTCCCGGATGCTTGAAGTAAATGTACACCACACATAAAATAGATTCAGATTTAAATTACTTATATACTGGAATTTAATGACAGACTTGCAGAATATCAAGACAACATATCAGAATATGAGATCGACAAATCTTAAACACATCTTTCTCTTGATTTCACGAATTATATAGATGACGACTTATTCAGGAGCGTTGTATAAACAACCACATAATATTATTTCAACTCACATTTAGAAGATTTTCGAATTAGCAATATTGTACATTTTTTTACGAGTGAAGTATATCAAATAAAGAATAATAGTTCACTTTTCATATAGAATCAGATTCATGGTTCAGTCATTATTACTCGATTATAATTTACAAATGTTTTTATTTCGACTGATAGCATCCATAAAACATAATAAAAGAGAATTAAGTTCGATACAGAATAATCATACATGATTTAGCATGGTTTTAATAGACTACGAATAAATCAAAAGCTTGACTTGTTTCACGAATGTATTCATGAAACAATAATAATGATTAACGAATAACATTAGAATTAGAATTATCAGGTATGATTTCATTAGATTATGAATACCCGAACGGTTTGACTTGACTCCCGAAAACGAACATGTTTCCGAGAGAGCAAAAATAATAATAACAATAATAAAAAAAAGTTCTCTTTCATCACGTGACCGTCTGGTTTCCTGTACTGGCGCCCGCACTCCGATTGCTTCAACATTAATAAAAAAGATTTTTAAAAAAAGAATGATTTTTTTTTTTTTTTTTTTTTCTAAGGTTAAAATTCATTTAATAAAATATTTTAATTGATAATACATAATTTAATTATTAAAAAAAGATTTTTTAAATTATTGAATTACTTAAGATAATTCAATATTATATTATATATAATATGACTCTTTGGATTTAATAGGGGGAAAAAATTAAATATAAAAATGTTTCCTATTAATAATTATCGAAAAAGGAACTAATTAAAATAATTCTTATAATTTATACGAGGTACATATTTAAAGCAGAATTTGGTACCTTTATACTAAATACGATGTAACAAAATTAATATACATATATTTGATGTATACAAAATAATTTTTCCTGTAAAATAAGGGCCCGCTAGCACTCGAAAGGTTCTGTCCTGTGAACTGGTAGACGTGAGCTTACGAGTTCGAACACAGGTCGCTCTCGTCGACCGAGACGTTCGGTGCTTTCCGTGGTTTTCACCAAAACTTGTGTAAATGCGCGCTTGGACCCCTTAGAAAGACCCCCCCCCCACGGAAGACACTCCCCCTCAGGTCTAGGACCTCAGTGCAATCTTTTGCCTTTACTCCCAATACCAATATCTGTGAAATAAGATATGATTAGCGTAATTGATTGACTAACAGGATCTCACAAAGTATTTCTGATTCACTGTGAAGTATATAAATGAGAAAACTACTTAATATTAATTTTCACTGTTGTGCGAATTTTTTTTAGTACATCATATGGTGTGCATGTACAGTTTAGACGATATATATTCGACATAAAAAGTAATCTGTTTAATGCTTTCTCTTTTACATACATATGTGTATATGTATTATGAATGCGTTTTCATACATGCATAAATATACACGTTTCACACACCATGAAAGCCGAAAATTATTTCAGCAAATTTTGTCTGTGTGTGTGTGTGTGTGTGTGTGTGTGTGTGTGTGTGTGTGTGTGTCATCGTGTCTGTACGCGTACAACGGTATTTTCATTATTATAAAATATTCCAATATTAAAATATTCTCATTCGATTTGTAGACCCCCAAAACAGTTATATTCCTATTTTGAATTATCTAACTCATTTCTATTTTTTGCCCCTTCGTTCCCCCCCCCCCTATTCGCTCTTCCTAATAATTTTAGACTTTCGAAAATATTCTCATCCTCTTTGTAGGTTCCGAAAACCTATATACACCAATTTTAAGCGATCTAAGGGTATTTTTACTTTTTTGCCCCTTCGCCCTTCCTTCCCGCTCCTCTTAATAATTTTACACTCTCGAAAATATTCACATTCGATCTGTAGACCCCCAAAACCCTTATATATCAACCCTTATGTACCTATTTTGAACGAGCTAACTCCAATTCTATTTTTTACCCCTTCACTCCCCCTCCCTTTCCGCTCTTCCTAATAATTTTAGACTTTCGAAAATATCCTCATCCTATTTGTAGGTCCCCAAAACCTACATGTACCAATTTTAAACGATCTAACGTTAATTTCAATTTTTTGACCCTCCCCCACCTTTTCGAGCCAACTAATAATTCTGCTTTTTCGAAAATATCCTCATTTGATTTGTAGACCACAAAAATATAGTAAAATTAAGAATAACAGAAGATTAAATGTCACCAAAATCCACGTTAACCAAAAAGAATTAATTTGTAATTAAATTAATAATAACCCGTGAAGAATTTAGTACAGATAAGAAAACAATTAACAGTTTAATATCTTTAATAAACTATGAACTATCACACCGAGTTTCTAGTGGGAAAAGTAACAGATTTATTGAATAATTTATTTTATAACGAGTTTAATTAATTTTGAAATGTTGATTTTATCCAAAGTGTCATACGTAGGGCCTTTGTCCGGGCTAAGTGGGGATTTTGCCCGCGGGGATTATGTCCTGTGGGGATTTTGTCCGGTAGGGATTTTGTCCGTTGGGGCTTTTGTCCGGTGGGGTTTTTGTCCGTATCCCGATTCAACAATCATAGAACTTCACGACTAACTACACATTTGAAATATTCAGGATTTTGCAGCAACTATCTCAGAACTACTACACAGAATTTCTTACATATTGATATGTAGTTGCAGGTTGACGTAAATTAGTGTCTATTCAATTTTGAGAAAAATGTCCACCAGGTTGCGCTTTCATTCCATTGTTTCCAAATTTTAGACATGACGGAACCACAGGACTTTCTAATACACCTGTTGAAACATATATACTGTCACGAAAACATTGAAATTTTTGTGTCAGATTATAATTAGGTTGGTAAACAAAGAAAGAAAGAAATTTGGGGTAAACTAGCGGTGACTTTGATAAATTTGCGCTGAAGTAATTATCATAAATAAATCATTTCAAACTTCATTCCATTACTCAAACTCTATTATTTTAATTATAAAAAGAAATTTTTAAATAATAGTCTTTTTCTTTTATTCTTTTATTTATTTATTTCTTTTTTTCCATTATTTGTTATTCACCATGAAATTTGGTCACTGTTTGGAAAATATGGCAAATTTGAAAATAGGTTTATTTGGAAATTTCGACCGTTATATGGACGAAGGCGGACTAGTTTTAAATATTGGCTGACAAGAAAGCACATTCCGATTTTTCCCATTTTTAAACATGTCAATATAGGACAAAATTTCTATAAATTTGCTGAATGAGAATTATGAATTATTTTTGACAAATTATTAGGAAATTAAAAAAGAACTATTTATAATAGTAATAGCCAACTAAGGAAAAAATATTTGAGCACGTAAAAGTGATGCCCCCCCCCCCCCTTTCCTTTTCAATACGGGTATCTATCAAAATAAATTATCAATGCCTTTAAAAGAAACGACTGAACCATTCATCTGTTATAATTAAAAAAAATATATATATTAAATCGATTAATTAAAAAAATCGATTTTTTAAATGTCATTATTATTATTATTATTATTATTATTATTATTATTATTTTATTTTTAAGACATTTCTTAAAGGTATTTTTAGTAGAGCATACAATCAACTTTTTTTGGACATTTCGTGTTACGCTTCTAAGAGGAAAAAAAAAAAAAAAAATCATCTTCAATCAGCATGGAACAATTTAATAAATAAATTATTTATATTGAGTTAATTTTTGTATAGGGACATATAGAAGAATGTTTTGTGATATCCACAACGGCCACACTAGGCCTGTGTGTGATGTCCGTGGTGAGTCTTTCTAAAGAGCTCTGTTTTATATTCATGCGAATTTCGGAGAAAACCATGGAAAACTCCGAACGGTGAGATCATTAAGCGTTACATTACTTCGAACAAGGCACTTCCCGTGTACTAGCTTTCAGAGCAGTGCTTCTCGGGAACAAACAAAAATTAAGATATATTCAATAAAATCCAGAATGTTAAATAAAATATAATGTTCATAAATTACGCTATAATTTTTCCTTTCTTTTCTTCTCTATCTTTTATTTTAACTATTTTTATTTATTTATTTATTTATTTATTATTATTATTTATTTACCTATCTATATTTATTTTTATACAAAAACAATATTTAAAAATAAATTATTCTACAATAAATTGCATAGTATATTTAATGATAAATTATCTATTGCAGCAGTTATTTTAAAATGCTTACATATTCATAATGAAGTTTCAATTTTATTTCTAGATTTATCTATATAAAATATTTAAATTCTTCCGCGTAAGAGAGAAGCATTAACTTTGAAATTTTAATATTGGAACAAATAACGAAATTTATGTTAAAACCATTGAACAGTGCAATTGCGTAATTCTTTTTTATTGTAATATTATAATAACAAATTAAATTATTTCGGGTAGTTTTCTATTATTAAAATTATCACCAATTTATTTATTTATTTATTAAAGAACTTATTTTATTATATTAAATTTCAAATTCTACAGATGTTATCAAGTACAAATAATTTTGAATGAGAAATTGTGAAAAAAAATAAATAAGGAAACGGTGCTTCCTATGTTTTATCCATACAATTCTCTTCCGTGTTTTTAGTGTCCGTGTTTTAGCCCCTTTCTTCTATAGCCCTGAGATAAAATGCTGTTTTGTGATACAGTTTCTTCTAAGAAATCTCCCCCTTTTGAAAGAACTCATCGGAGGGCGTGTCAGGATCATCAATCAATAGTAATTACTTCCTCTAGGGCGAGAATCCTTCTAGGGAGAAGTCTGAGGTAAAAATGCGTACCAGAGCTGTCTTGTGATGTCACCCTGTTCCTTAGCTGAAGAGTGGTCATCTCCTGATTGACGTTAGAAGTCTGAACGAGCATAGGACACAGCTCATTCTCTGTTGCGTCTAGATTACTGTCTGGCAGTAGGCGGCTATCATGCAGTGATCCGGCGATTTATTCGCTCCGGCGGACAGCATCCAACCCGTTAAGCTTGGCTCGTCCAGGCAGGCAGGGGCTGTCCAAAGGTTTCAATGAGGTAAAAATGCGAATTTTTGTAGCAAAAATTCATACTTTGCCCCTTTGTTATTAATGCGCATTTAAAATTAAACTTTTTTCTTAGGAATTAATAGTAAGCCTGATTATTTAGAAGATTTTTCCGCTTTTCAGCCTTTCGATATCATAATTTGTTAATTTCTTACGAGCTATGAAAACAATCAAGGCAAATTTCGCATTTTTTAGCTTAAAAATGAAATATTAAAATTTAAAAAAAATAATTTTTTCCAAGCGAAAAATTTTTTACTAGTTGTGCATTTTCTGAATGTAAAAACAGAATATAAAAATATGTAATAGTTAACGAGTTATAAAGGGGCAAATTTTCCTATAGAAATATACGGGCTTTGGTTTCCGGCCACAGTAAGTGGAGAGTCCTCTTAAGACAGAGTTTGTGCGTAAGATAGTGTTGAGCGAGGCACCGCAATCCCAGCCCAGATCTCTGCAAATTGATGCCTTTTATTTTGAGATGGACCGACGATGCGACGACACTCCGAAGCGAGCGCAGTAAATATACATTACAAAGAATCCCTTATATTAAGGTGTTGGATAACGTTTGTGATTTGTAGGAGAGGACGGCTGCAAAATAAAAGTCGCCTTAAAATTTTGTTTTCTTAAATAATTAACTTTAAAAATTCTTCTTCTTTTTTTTTTTTTTTTTTTTTTTTTTTTTTGAGAAGATATTGTGTTTTTTCAATAAAAAATCATTAATTAAAAATACGAGCTATAAAACATAAGTTTTTACTTTCTGAACATACACGCGTATGGAAAGTATTGTAATCATGATAAAAATTCGATATTAAGATTTTGTTGTTTCAATACATTTTGAGGTCTACTGAGTTCATTTGACGGTGATGTCTGTATATGTGTATGCATTTGCATATTTATGGGAAGAACACGATAGCCTCTAAAACCTTTCATCAATTAAGCTGAAAGTTGGATAGATAACCGTAGCGCAAAACTACAAACCCTATGATTTTGGTGGATCTATCACTTACTTTTTTTTTTGTTGTTGTTGACATAAACGCACACACACATACACACGCACAACAAAGAAACTTTGTCATTCTGATCTATAGTCCCTAATTATTTAAAGAACTCTAGCCATATCGTCTAAATTCCGTATTTAATTGAGCCGAAAATTTATATATTGGGTTGTTCGGAAAGTCATTTCGTTTTCCTCAGCAGAGGACTTAATTGTAGTATTTTTTTCACACCTTCTTCACATTTACGTTGCATTGCCATTGCATATTGTGACAGCTGATATAGCAAAGCTTGCTTGTGAAAGAGGTCGTTTTATTCTGCTCAATAGTTTTTGATTGGTGCTCTATCAAATAAAGAAAATCAGAAGCGACATTTTCGGCATATTTTGTTTTTGCTATCAAAAATGCGAAAATACTATTCAAACAAAGAAAAAAAGTGTACGATGTGTGCACAGAAAATTTATTTAAATGACGCTATTGTCAAAACTGGTTTACCAAATTTTGTTCTGGCAATTTTGAGTTGAAGATGCATAACGTTCTAGAAAACAAGTTTGTGCTAATGAAGACAAAATAAAGTACTGATTTATGAAAAACTGCCAAATAACAACTCGTGAGATCGCTAAGAAACCGATCAAAGTGGAGAATATATAATTCATTAAAATATTTATACAATATAAGAAAATCGTCTTTCATTTTCGAAGGAAAAAACGAAATTACTTTCCGAACAACCCAATACATATGTTAAAGGTCATCGTCCAACCAACTGTATAGATTTTCGCGAAACTAGCACTTATAGATTATTAAGAGACACCACGAAAATTTCTTTATCATTATGACATATGAGCTCAAATTATTTGCAGTGCAATAGTGTTAAATTAAACAACATACTATGTCTGGGGAAAATACTGAAACACCCAATATTTTTTTTTTTTTTTTTTTTACAACTTTTCTTATATCAATTTATTTATACAACCGTTAATTACAATATTCGGAAAGTCGAGTGCAGTCACTCCAGTTGTTTTATATTATTGTTCATAAAAATTTTATTATAGTATCAACACATTTGCTAAAATTTTGAATAAAAAGAAATTTTTTACTTAAAAGGTTTCAAAGCAAGTTTCTTTCTTTCTCTTTCTTTCTCTTTCTCTCTCTCTCTTTTTTTTTTTTTTTTTTGTGCATTCTGGTTTAACTAGTAGAAACTATGCTTTCGAAGAAATTTTCTTTATTGCTTCTCGCACAAGACTTTCATAAACGAGAATAAAAGAAAAAAAAAAAAAAAAAAGGTAAATACCACATAGCGCACGTCATATAAAAGTGTATTACTTTTGAAACTGACTTGGAAGGCCCGCTGGTTATGTCTGAATAAGAAATGTTGAGATAGCCGTAAGTCAATTTCCCCAAATCAAGCATTTTTTCCAAAAACAATCCCCAACTTTATTTATACTGAAAACGTAATTTTTTTAGAAAAAGTTAAAAAATATTTTATAAATTTAAGCTCGCGTTTTACCGCAAATAATGCTTTTTGTAGAAAAAAATCTCTAAATAACAGAAAATAATAAACAAATAAGAAAAATAACTTTTCACACATTTGTTTTTGAAAAATTTTAAATTTACGTAACTTTCTGAATCTAGTTCCTCACCTCTAATTATTTGTACTTGAACTATTTGTGGGTATATATATATATATATATATATATATTTATACATACATATATATAATGTTTTTGTGCACTCTCATGGGAATGCATAGGAAATTTTGACAATTTGAAGTGAATAAACTTACCACAGGCCGTGTAGTGAGGTGAATTATCATCTTGAAATCTGTTTGCGGAAATGTCCAGGATACCTCCAAAATAGTCGGTCAGGAACCACTTTTATAAAGATTGTGTTTTATTTCGAGTTAATTGATCCCTTGAGCATAAAAATTTGCCCAACTGTTTGAAAAGTTATGCACCTCCGTACCATAATGTACGGAGAATGTGTCACTGTTTTAAAAGTGCGATTTTCATTAATTCGGTCATATTTTCATCGTCAGATTTGCTTTTTTTCTTTAACTCGAAATAAGTCAAACTTGACTCATCAAAGAGAACCAGTTCAGCCCAATAATTAACTAATCATTTTTATATATATTTTTTTTAGCCATCTGAGGTCTTGCTTTCCTAATTCTCGTCGCTATAAATGGAACTTTTTCCAAATTTCTGTCATTTAAACCTGCTTTGTTTAATCGTAGCTGTTCTGTATTTAAAGAAATTATGCTGTTAAACGCTTTTCTGAATCTCTTTTATGTTCTAAATGTAATACAAACGAATTTTATAACCAATGTCTGTTTAACTTACCGTCATCTCGCTTGGATGAGCACCATGGCCGCCTAAAACCAAATTTCCAGTTTAAACGGCCAAAAAATTTTATATCTTGCTGAAAACCCTTTTACCAATATTTCGTTAACATTTAACTATTTTGCCATCTCATGTATTATTATTATTTTTTTTAATTCAAAAATTAATACTTTTTGTGGCATCGTTAACTGCCTTATTCTTACCATTTTTGAAAGAAATTCTAAAATTACAATTTTCCTGACAATCACATTTTGCTTTTAACACTGGACTCAAAGCTAAAGTGCAGGTGGAGGACAACATAATAAAATCTGTTCGAAAATTTGCTTTTTAAACGATAAAATTGGCGGTTGTAGAAGGAAAAGGAAAATATCCAAGTGCGTTTTTTTTTTTTTTTTTTTTTTTTTTTTTTTTTGTCGCCTAGTGTTATAACAGCTTGGTTGAAAAGTGTTTATGACTTCGGCTTGTCTGTCTGTCCGCTCTCTAACTCCCACAAATATTTATGGAATTTCTTGAAACTGATAAATGTTATTCCAGTTCACTATCGGATGTTCCCTGTTAAAAATGGAGTGAACTTTTTTTCTGGTTTGGGTACAGGGGCACCCGAAAGTTCTCCAAAGCATTGTGTCCTACGAGAGGCATTTCTATAAACCATATTAATACCGTTACTTTTCACAAATCTTAAATAAATTCAAATATGTTATTCAAGTCCACTATCGGATGTTCCCCATTGAAATTGGAGTAAATACCATCGCCGCTGGTTTGTACACAGGGACACCCCAAAGTATTCCTAAGCATTGTGTTTTATGAGAGGTATTTCTGTAAACCAAATTTAAAGAACTTTACTTTGACAAATTTTAATGAAATTGAAACATGTTATTTATATGCACAAAAGAATGATAGAATACAGTATGATTAGAATTAGATTTACACAAAAATATTCAGTTACATTAATGTTTAATCAGAAATATGTTGGAATTGCATTTCCGTTTATATTAATCGTTTTTATCGTTTTCAAAATGTTTTTAACACTTTCTAATAAGGTTAAAAATTGTTAATGACTTTGGTTTGTTTGTCTGCTCATCTGTCTCTCTGTCTTTCCGAGCTCTAACTCACGTAAATATTCATGGAATTACTTGAAACTGATATATAATGTTCAAGTTCACTATCAGAGGTTTTCTATAGAAATTCGAGTAAATACCATTACTGGTTTGTGTACAGGGACACCAAAATTTATTCCAAAGCATTGCGTTTTGTGAGAGGTATTTTTATGAACAGTATTTTAATTCCTTTATTTAAGCATTTTTCAAACATATTGAAATATGTTGTTCAAGTTCACTATATATGCTATAGAAAATGAAGTAATGATTTTGCATTCTTCTCCTTTTTTTCGGGTAGGGGGAGAAGGGGGTAGGAAAAAATAATCTTTTAGTAATTTTAATAAAACCCCCATACTTTCCGCCAATATTTTTCTCTTCCCCAATCTGCTCCCCACTAAATCTATGTCCCCAAAAATTTTCTGTAAGCTTCAAAGCACAAAATGCGTGAAAATCCTTAAGTCTGGCAACACATGTTGGTAATGCTTAGAAAAAGCACTTGCACACACGCGACATTATACGATTCATTAAAATGAACCGTAATTTCTATCCTACATGATAAGTGACCACCGGAACCGTGTCATGTACGATCACTCCAGGACCGCAATTTTGATAAATAGGTGTCAATTTATATCAGGTTTTATTTCGCCACTTCCGGGTTTGATCAAACGCCGAAAATGGTTGATCAAATCTGGTCTAACGATTCTACGTCGGATGAGACTATTTTTCACTCAAATTTCCGTCATGGGGGGGGGGGGCAAACTTCCAGATTTTCTTGGTTAAAAAATCGATTTTTAAGCCACTTCCGGATTTGATCAAATGCCGAAATTGGTTGATCAAATCTGATCTAACGATTCTATGTGAGACCATTTTTGACAAAATTATCCGTCATGGAGGGGGCTGGGGGGCTAACTTCCACATTTTCTTGGTTAAAAAATCGATTTTTAAGCAACTTCCGGGTTTGATAAAACGCCGAAAATGGTTGATCAAATCTGATCTAACGATTCTACGTCGGATGAGACCATTTTTGACCCAAATAATCGTCATTTGGTGGGGGGGCTACCTTCCACATTTTCTTGGTTAAAAAATCGATTTTTAAGCCACTTCCGGGTTTGATCAAACGCGGAAAATGGTTGATCAAATCTGATCTAACGATTCTACGTCGGATGAGACCATTTCTGACCCAAATATTCGTCATGTAGGGGCTAACTTCCAGATTTTTTTGGATAAAAAAGATTTTTATGCCACTTCCGGGTTTGATCAAACGCGGAAAATGGTTATTCAAATCTGATCTAATGATTCTACGTCGGATGAGAAAATTTTTGACTCAAATATTCGTCATGGAGAGGGGCTAACTTCCACATTTTCTTGGTTAAAAAATCGATTTTTAAACCACTTCCGGGTTTGATCAAACTCGAAAATGGTTGATGAAATCTGATCTAACGATTCTACGTCGGATGAGACTTTTTTGACCCAAATATTCGTCATGGGGTGAGGGGGGCTAACTTCTACATTATCTTGGTTAAAAAATTGATTTTTAAGCCACTTCCGGGTTTGATCAAACGCAGGAAATGGTTGATCAAGTCTGATCTAATGATTTCTGTATCGATTCGCTAACTTTTTTTTTCAAACTTGCACAATTTTATTTTTTGTGGAAATTAGCCCTCCCCCCCCCCCCTTTCATTTTTTTGCTTATATCTCATTAAATAAAATTGATCAAACGCGGGAAAATGGTTGATCAAATCTGATCTAACGATTCTACGCCGGGTGAGACCATTTTTCACCCAAATACCCGCCATGGGGGGGGAGGCAAACTTCTACATTTTCTTGGTTAAAAATTGGATTTTTAAGCCATTTCCGGAATTGATCAAACACCGAAAATGTTTGATCAAATCTGATCTAACGTTTCTACGTCGGATGAGACCATTTTTGACCCAAATATTCGTCATGGGTGGGGAGGGGGGCTAACTTCCAGACTTTGTTGGATAAAAAAAAATCGATTTTTAAAGCCACTTCCGGGTTTGATCAAACGCGGAAAATGATTGATCAAATCTGATCTAACGATTCTACGTCGAATGAGACCATTTTTGACCCAAATATCCGTCATGGAGGGAGCTAACTTCCAGAATTTCTTGTTTAAAAAATCGATTTTTAAGCCACTTCCGAATTTGATCAAACGCCGAAAATGTTTGATCAAATCTGATCTAACGATTTCAGTATCGATTCACTAAATTTTTTTTCAAATTTGGACAATTTTATTTTTTGTGGAAGTTATCCAGCTCCCCCAACCCCCCACCACCACCACTGCATTTTTTTACTTATATGTCTTTAAATAAAATTGATCCAAAAAAAAAAAATTTTTTTTGATCAAATGTGATATAACGAGGATCAAACGAACTGTATATGTTACTTTTGTTGTTTCCATCATGGGGGGTGGGGTGGGGGTGGGGCTAACTTTCACGAGGTTCATCTGTGCCTGACTCTGTTGCGCTTTAGGCTTAAGAGATAGGCTTAAGAGATTTCCTTGGACTCTGTGTATGAACGCAAGTCGCTACCTTAATTTTCATACTTCAGTTAATTTTAAAAAATCTAATTGCACGATCGATAAGCTGTTTAATCCGTCGGATTCAGAAAAATTGCCCCTTTCATTTGGTACCTTCTTTGTCACAAAGTTTTTATTAAATTTTTTAAAATTAATCAAAATAGGAAAATAGACATAACTTTAAAATAGGCATTTAAATTTTTAATTTTTTCCTTTTTTTTTTTTTTTTTCCAGCATAAAATAAAATATGCTTTCACGTGAATAAATAAAATATATATATATATATATATAATATTAAATTTGCTCATGCATATGAAAAAGTGGCCTTTATAAAATAATAAGAATAATTTTAAATTGTAATGGTAACGAAGAGATAAGTAAAGTGCGAAAATTTCGCACGGGCTTGCGAGCAAATGAATTATTTGAAGTGAGAAATGAATAAAATGAAATGATCATTATTCAACGGGCGCCTTAGTCGCCCTACAACTAACTAGTTAATGAATATTTTAAGCCAATTTTCCATTGCCTGTAAAACTACTTTTACAACATGAACGGTGCTGATGCAAAGGAAGCCTCATATATGTGTGAATGCGCATGTCAAAACAACAGTTATCAAAATCTGGTAGATTAACAATTAAATAGAAATTAATTTAATCTAAAAGAAATCATAGATGAAATAATGAAGGATAATAAAGGAGCAAACTAATAAGCAATTACCAGCAAAGACTTTTGTGAATTATTGTAGGGAAACTCCAGACGTTGACTTTATTATCAGGAAAAACATGGGAGTAGTAAGCCCCGCCGTTTGAGGGACGGAAGTGACGTCATAGGAGGGGGAAAGGAGGGGGGAGGAAACCGGAAGTGACGTAACGGTGGCTTAATCGTGAAAGATGACGGGGGTAGAGTTTCTTTTTATCCGTTGGCAATCTGTCAAGACATGTGACGGAGGGGAGAGTTTTCTTAAAGGGACAACACAGAATCCTGTCAGAACATGAAAGAGAATGACGTCATCAACCGAAAAGTGGACAATGTATTATATTTTTTAATCAGTAATTAATTTTTAATGAGTAGTTCATTAATCAATTTTAATAAGTAAATTTTATTATTTTATTGATTATTAATTAATTATTTAACTGACTATTTTAATTCGCTAAATTTTTTACAAAACGATATTGCACTGTAGGGGATTTGAACCCACCATCTATAGCATGCGAGACCAACGCGCTACCGACTGAGCTACGGAGACGTTACCTTGAGCTTTCTTCTTTATGTTTTCACCTCTTACGAGATAGGGGTGGGAAGAGGTTTTCCCCACATGGCTTTTAACTTCAAAGTATAGTCCAAGGAGATTGATAAATGACGTGATTTTCTCAAAATATTCATATGATATTGGTGATTTGTTCATTTTTGTGAACATTTTTTTAAACAACTAGAAAATATTGTTCGAGATATTTCTTTCTTGAAAAAATATTAAAACAATCCCATTTTCTTAAAATTTTATTTACATTATTAATAATACGATCAGATTTTATTTTTTAAACATGCAAAAAAAAAAAAAAAAGATTTTGCACATGTTCCTTATTTATTTTATGTTTTTATAAATTACAAAACACACACACACATATATATATATATATATATATATATATATATATATTATTTATTATTATTTATTTATTTATTTTATTTTATTTTATTTTTATTTATTTATTTATTTATTTTATTTATTTATTTATCTATTTATTTTTTTGAGAAAAAAATTGAATTCTTTTTCTGGAAAATTTATAAAAACAATTCAAAAAACTTATGTTTTAGTTATTTCTTTTCTAAAAAATTTAAAACAATTTTATTTTCTTACACTTCACTTACAATAGTAAAAATACTATCATATTTAATTTTAAAACATGCGAATTTTTTTTTTTTTTAACAGTTATTCATTTTTTATTTTTAAGTTTAATAATAATAATAATAATTTTAAAAAAATTAAAAATTCTTTTTTTTTTTTTTTTTTTTTTTTTTCATTTTGTTAATTCTGTATTTTCTTTTTTCTGAAATTTTTAAACTTTTTTTATTTTTATTAATGTAACTGTTTTTAGGTTTAATGAAATATTTAAAAAAAAATATTTCTCTTCTTTTTTCAGTTTGTTAATTCTATATTTTCTTTTTCTAAATTTTTTAAACTTGTTATTTTTAATTTTATTAATGTAACTGTTTTTAGATTTAATAAAATATTTTTTAAACATATCTCTTCTTTTGTTTGAGATTGTGAATTTTATATTTTCTTTTTGTGAATTTTTTTAACTTGTTATTTTTTTTTTTTTTCTTTTTATTCTTATTACTAATTTTAAGTTAAAAAAAATATTTAATAAAAAAAATTATCTTTCTTTTTTATTTTATAAATTCTTTTATTTTCTTTTAGTGAAAAAATATAACAAAAATTACTTATTGTTACTATTTAATGAAACTTAATTGTATTACTATAATTATTATTATCATTATTTAGCAATATAATGAGATTTTTTATGCAATGTTCTTTTTCAGTTTAAAAAAATTATATTTTATCTTGTGAAAAACTTTTTAATCATTTATTTATTTCTTTAATGTAACTGTATTTTCTTACTCGCAAATTTTCAAAAGAGTTATTATCATTTAATAATTTGGATTAAGTAAAGAATCTGTTTAATACTGTCATATTTTAAAAGATATTTTAAAGAAAAAATGTTGAGTGTTCTATTTTAAGGAAATGAAATTTAACTTATGCATTCTGCTAGATTTGCTCAGGGAAAAATTACATTGAGTGACTAAAATTATAATTGTAGTCCAATCTAAAACAGAATTCCACTCGGCATGTGTTGAACTAAGGGATTTCTTTATTACTATTATTATTAAATAAATTGTTTTGGTATTACTATATACCCATTATGATACTTTTTTCATCACACCGCAATATAATTCATCATATTCACAAAACTTTCCATTATTTTCAGATTACTTCTTAAATATATAAATCTACTGAAACAGACACCGAATCTTCAATAAATTAATTAGTTTTAAAAATAGTTTATCTCCTTTTGGGAAAAAATGTATGACATCTTGTATTATTTACACATAACTAATCAATATTCCAAAATAATAATTTGCGAAATTTTCTTGTACATAACAGTTTTTTCATAATTCTGATAGAAATTTATAAAAATGAATTACCTTACAATGACCACCTATATCACTAAAGTCTTCAAAACACAAATCTTCATTCATACACATGAAATATTTTCATTATCTTATCACCTTGTTGACAATTCGAGTTCATGCTATCCTTTTTATTCAAAAGCATGTTAACAATTTAAGCCATGACACTTACCTATGTTTGCATAAAGTTACAATTAAAATGTCCCATAGTTTTTTCAATTATTTTTTAATAGCTAAAATAATAATAAAAGTGTTTGAAATTATTAGCTTTATAATTATACATTTTAAAAAATAACGAAGTTTTAGTACCATTTATAAACTGGAAATATATTGTGTTAACTTTCTTATACGATAAATAGTTTAAAAATAAATATTTACATAGTTTTTATCTTTACGATAGTTTTATATAGAATGATTCATTAAAAAAATATATAAGTTATAACTGATACCTTTTTATTAGAGCAAGAATCTAACTAAATAACATTTATCTAATTTTTAAGTGATCAATAATAAAAAAGTGGCAGTACATTTTTTAAACAAACTGAACATTATATATGCATTCTTTAACTTATTAACTTAGACAACACATTCTGTTTATATTTGTACACATACATCATCTCATTTTGGATTTTAACTTAAATAAATAATGTTTATCACTGTGGTTTACAAAGGAAAAGAAAATCTACACATAAAAGTTCTAATTCATAAATATTTACTGATTAAAATAAATATATCTTATAATGAAAATCATCTTTCATAATGTTCATTAAAAAACTTAATAAAAATTCACAAAATTTTCTAAATATAATTTTTTTCACATATACAAATAAAAAATATTTTACTATGTTATTATCTGTTTTGACAATTTTTTATGTCTGAGTAATATTATTTTAGCATAAAGGAATTTATATCAGATATGAGATTTGTTGGAACTTTCAAAATTTTTTGATAATTTTTCAGATATTTTGTTGTAGTAAAATTTATTTTATTTCTCATGCAAGCTGTCAGAAAACGCGATGCAATTTTTTATTTAATTTTTCTTATTACTTTTTCCTGTATCTGAGCATTCTACTTTCAAATATTTTCTAAGTTTATATATTGAAAATATGGTACCTTGCATACGTTTCATTTCACTTTTGGGGAAAATCATCGAGTTTATTGAGAATATTAGAAACATCGCACTATTTTTAAAATTTATGCACGGGTTGCGAAATTTTTACTCATTTCTTAATATCCGTTATATTCCATTTAGTATGTTTTATGGAAGATCATAATAGTACACTTACAATAGAAAAAATAGATATAGAGCACAAGAACTTTAATGACTTAAAAAACCGCTTTCCACGAATCTTTTTTTCTTTTCACTTGAATTACATTTTAATTTTTAAAAAGTTTCTTTTAAAATAATTTTATAATAATCTTAACATGAATTAAACACAATCGATTATTAATTTTCCCGGCAAATTAAATATTTTGAACAAAGTTGACTTTTGTGAAAGTTTTGGCGTAACACCAAATGAAATTTCGAAATACTGTTTTTATAAAAAAAATACGCTAGATTACTAATAAAATCATCCAACCTATACAGAAAAACGCTATGAATTTTTTAAATTGTGAATAATATGAAAAATAATTTATTGTAAATTGTGTTTATATAACTTAGTTTGTAATGAAAATAAAACTTGAACTATGGCTTTATGCAATTTTATTATTATTATTATTAGTTATATTATTAAATATGGAAGATATTATTATTATTATTTATTTTTTTCAGAAAAAAAAATATTTCATAAATTATATGCTCGGATGATGACCAAAAGTATAATATTTTAATGTGTCTTATAATTAGCTCTTTAACGAACGATAAATGTATATTACCTTTGATTTTCAAATATGTTTTTTAAAAAGTACATTCAATCGCATTTATTTACTACATATTATTATAAATGCAAAGGGAATATATCTATCATTTATAGACAGGATATTTTTTCTAAAGAATATTAACATAAACTAAAATATAATTTTTTACAAGGCCTTTTTGTCAAAAGATAAATTTACAAATAGTAATCTAATAAAGTAAATTTTTCCATTAAAATGTCGCATAAATAATAATTATTTACAAAGCAGTTTTTATAATTTTACATTTTAAAAATCTATATATGATATCGTGCGTAAGTGTATGACTTTCATCATTGAAATAACGAAAGTTATTTTTAAATGTTTAAACTTCCAATATGATATTTCTAATAAGTTTAAAGAGTCGCATCTCCATTCATCTATTAAAATTAATAATAATTCAAATAGAATTATAAATACTCATACCCCAATTTTTTTCTTTATCCTATGACTCTGCATTTTAATGATTGGAAATCCATTAAGTGAATGGATAATTTATCTTTCAATTGAATGAATGCTTTACACAAGTTACCATCACTATCAGTAAATAAAAAGTCTTTCATGCAATACAGCTAAGATAACTAATAATTACAATTTCAAGTAAACAGAGGTAGTATTTTAGAAGTATAGCACTTAGTAAATTTTTTGTTTTAATTGTTTAAATGCATGTCTTTAAAAAAAATATATATATATATATATATATATATATATATATGCAATACAGCTAAGATAACTAATAATTACAATTTCAAGTAAACAGAGGTAGTATTTTAGAAGTATAGCACTTAGTAAATTTTTTGTTTTAATTGTTTAAATGCATGTCTTTAATATATATATATATATATTATAAATTAGTACGTTTGAGAGATAAGGTTTTATTACATTCCTAATCAGTCACGATCACAATTAACTAACATTTTTATTTTGAGATAAAAACAATTCTTTGCATGGATAAATATTAACAAAGGATTTAAATAAATGAACAGAAAATAGTACTTTTCATAAGTACTTAAATACAAATGTAATTTTAAAATTCAAGATATATTTTTTAAAAATCAAATAATATATTTTTCAAATTTTATTTAAAAACTAAAATAAAATATTTACTTACTTTTCGCAAGAAATTAAATTAAAAAAAAAAAATGTTTTATTTATCCTAAAACTTTATTCAAAAAAGTAAAAAAATCCATTTCCTCTATCCTAAGCATTTAGTTTCATTAGAGAAAAAATTCTACAAAAAACGAATATATTTAAAGTCACATCCAAATATTTATTTATTTCATAATGTTTTATTAAAATTTATTTATTTATTTTATTATTTTTTATATATTCAACAGCAGTTTTCCAATATATTTTTACTGCTAACATAGCTTTTACTCAAAATTAAACTTACAAAGTGTTCTCTAAAATTTCTTTTAACAAGACGTTTTGTTAATTTGAGATTTTGAATTTAACCAATTTACCAATCTATCTTTCGATAAGTGTCTTTCACTTTTTACCGTTGAACGTTATATTAAAATTTATTTAGTAAAAAACAAATACTCTTACGATAATGAGGGTAATAGAAAAAAGTATTTTTATCATTTTAAACTAAAAGTGAACTGCATTATATGAATGAAAACAACTTTATAAAATAAATCAACTTTGAGAGAATTATCATATATTTTTATATAAACAAAACTAACAAAAGTTTTTGCATTATTTAAAAATTCCTTATCAAAAATATGATATCTTTTTGAAGATTAAAAAATATCTAACCAATGATTAGTTTAATTTTGCTTGAAACAACAGGAAAAACTTTCATTTAGACTCCAAATGGTGTTGTAAATGATTACCTGTGAAGCAATTTTATAATTATTTTGTTTATATAAATGTTAATTACGTTGTATTCATCAGGAAGATTTCCATAAAAACATTGTAATTTGGTACGATTTTTTTAAACGTTAGTTAGTATTTTAACATTATACGTATTCATTTTAAATATTTTGCACTCAGAAATTGTAAATCAATCTTACACATAGCTAAAAGAATTAAATACTATTATTCATAGATGTATATAAAACCAAAATTCAGTATTATTTCTGATAAAATATTTCGACCAAATTAAAAATTAAGTGCCAGTAGACATAAATTTTAGCTAGACATTTTTTAAACATTTTCTGAGAAATAATACGTTATCTAAGAAAATATATGTTTGTGTTTGATGTCCCCCCTTTTTGCACTCGGCAAGTGAAAATTTTTATTTGTTAACCCTTTTTATGTTTTCTTTCGGATTATGCATAAATATCACTCTTGAACTGAAAGCGAAACTTATGAAATTTACTTCACTTTTTAACACATGGACAAAAATTATGATTTCAGTAATAAATTAATAAAATCATTGTTTTTTGTCTGTTTAAATTGGATCAAATTTCATAAGTTTCACCTTCAGTTCAAAAACGATATTTATACACATGTCGTAAAACATAGAAAGAGTATACAAATAAAAATTTTCACTTTCCGTGTGCAAAAATGGGACATAAAAACACAGATATATATTTTCTTAGATAACGTATTACTTCTCTGAAAATGTTTTGAAAATGTCTAGGTAAAAATTTATGTCTACTGGCACTTAATTTTTAATTTGGTCGAAATATTTTATCAGAAATAATACTGAATTTTGGTTTCATATACATCTATGAATAATAGTATTTAATTCTTTTAGCTATGTGTAAGATTGATTTACAATTTCTGAGTGCAAAATATTTAAAATGAATACGTATAATGTTAAAATACTAACTAACGATTAAAAAAATCGTACCAAATTACAATGTTTTTATGGAAATCTTCCTGATGAATACAACGTAATTAACATTTATATAAACAAAATAATTATAAAATTGCTTCACAGGTAATCATTTACAACACCATTTGGAGTCTAAATGAAAGTTTTTCCTGTTGTTTCAAGCAAAATTAAACTAATCATTGGTTAGATATTTTTTAATCTTCAAAAAGATATCATATTTTTGATAAGGAATTTTTAAATAATGCAAAAACTTTTGTTAGTTTTGTTTATATAAAAATATATGATAATTCTCTCAAAGTTGATTTATTTTATAAAGTTGTTTTCATTCATATAATGCAGTTCACTTTTAGTTTAAAATGATAAAAATACTTTTTTCTATTACCCTCATTATCGTAAGAGTATTTGTTTTTTACTAAATAAATTTTAATATAACGTTCAACGGTAAAAAGTGAAAGACACTTATCGAAAGATAGATTGGTAAATTGGTTAAATTCAAAATCTCAAATTAACAAAACGTCTTGTTAAAAGAAATTTTAGAGAACACTTTGTAAGTTTAATTTTGAGTAAAAGCTATGTTAGCAGTAAAAATATATTGGAAAACTGCTGTTGAATATATAAAAAATAATAAAATAAATAAATAAATTTTAATAAAACATTATGAAATAAATAAATATTTGGATGTGACTTTAAATATATTCGTTTTTTGTAGAATTTTTTCTCTAATGAAACTAAATGCTTAGGATAGAGGAAATGGATTTTTTTACTTTTTTGAATAAAGTTTTAGGATAAATAAAACATTTTTTTTTTTTAATTTAATTTCTTGCGAAAAGTAAGTAAATATTTTATTTTAGTTTTTAAATAAAATTTGAAAAATATATTATTTGATTTTTAAAAAATATATCTTGAATTTTAAAATTACATTTGTATTTAAGTACTTATGAAAAGTACTATTTTCTGTTCATTTATTTAAATCCTTTGTTAATATTTATCCATGCAAAGAATTGTTTTTATCTCAAAATAAAAATGTTAGTTAATTGTGATCGTGACTGATTAGGAATGTAATAAAACCTTATCTCTCAAACGTACTAATTTATAATATATATATATATATATTAAAGACATGCATTTAAACAATTAAAACAAAAAATTTACTAAGTGCTATACTTCTAAAATACTACCTCTGTTTACTTGAAATTGTAATTATTAGTTATCTTAGCTGTATTGCATATATATATATATATATATATATATATATATATATATATATATATATATATATATATATTTTAAAGACATGCATTTAAACAATTAAAACAAAAAATTTACTAAGTGCTATACTTCTAAAATACTACCTCTGTTTACTTGAAATTGTAATTATTAGTTATCTTAGCTGTATTGCATGAAAGACTTTTTATTTACTGATAGTGATGGTAACTTGTGTAAAGCATTCATTCAATTGAAAGATAAATTATCCATTCACTTAATGGATTTCCAATCATTAAAATGCAGAGTCATAGGATAAAGAAAAAAATTGGGGTATGAGTATTTATAATTCTATTTGAATTATTATTAATTTTAATAGATGAATGGAGATGCGACTCTTTAAACTTATTAGAAATATCATATTGGAAGTTTAAACATTTAAAAATAACTTTCGTTATTTCAATGATGAAAGTCATACACTTACGCACGATATCATATATAGATTTTTAAAATGTAAAATTATAAAAACTGCTTTGTAAATAATTATTATTTATGCGACATTTTAATGGAAAAATTTACTTTATTAGATTACTATTTGTAAATTTATCTTTTGACAAAAAGGCCTTGTAAAAAATTATATTTTAGTTTATGTTAATATTCTTTAGAAAAAATATCCTGTCTATAAATGATAGATATATTCCCTTTGCATTTATAATAATATGTAGTAAATAAATGCGATTGAATGTACTTTTTAAAAAACATATTTGAAAATCAAAGGTAATATACATTTATCGTTCGTTAAAGAGCTAATTATAAGACACATTAAAATATTATACTTTTGGTCATCATCCGAGCATATAATTTATGAAATATTTTTTTTCTGAAAAAAAATAAATAATAATAATAATATCTTCCATATTTAATAATATAACTAATAATAATAATAATAAAATTGCATAAAGCCATAGTTCAAGTTTTATTTTCATTACAAACTAAGTTATATAAACACAATTTACAATAAATTATTTTTCATATTATTCACAATTTAAAAAATTCATAGCGTTTTTCTGTATAGGTTGGATGATTTTATTAGTAATCTAGCGTATTTTTTTTATAAAAACAGTATTTCGAAATTTCATTTGGTGTTACGCCAAAACTTTCACAAAAGTCAACTTTGTTCAAAATATTTAATTTGCCGGGAAAATTAATAATCGATTGTGTTTAATTCATGTTAAGATTATTATAAAATTATTTTAAAAGAAACTTTTTAAAAATTAAAATGTAATTCAAGTGAAAAGAAAAAAAGATTCGTGGAAAGCGGTTTTTTAAGTCATTAAAGTTCTTGTGCTCTATATCTATTTTTTCTATTGTAAGTGTACTATTATGATCTTCCATAAAACATACTAAATGGAATATAACGGATATTAAGAAATGAGTAAAAATTTCGCAACCCGTGCATAAATTTTAAAAATAGTGCGATGTTTCTAATATTCTCAATAAACTCGATGATTTTCCCCAAAAGTGAAATGAAACGTATGCAAGGTACCATATTTTCAATATATAAACTTAGAAAATATTTGAAAGTAGAATGCTCAGATACAGGAAAAAGTAATAAGAAAAATTAAATAAAAAATTGCATCGCGTTTTCTGACAGCTTGCATGAGAAATAAAATAAATTTTACTACAACAAAATATCTGAAAAATTATCAAAAAATTTTGAAAGTTCCAACAAATCTCATATCTGATATAAATTCCTTTATGCTAAAATAATATCACTCAGACATAAAAAATTGTCAAAACAGATAATAACATAGTAAAATATTTTTTATTTGTATATGTGAAAAAAATTATATTTAGAAAATTTTGTGAATTTTTATTAAGTTTTTTAATGAACATTATGAAAGATGATTTTCATTATAAGATATATTTATTTTAATCAGTAAATATTTATGAATTAGAACTTTTATGTGTAGATTTTCTTTTCCTTTGTAAACCACAGTGATAAACATTATTTATTTAAGTTAAAATCCAAAATGAGATGATGTATGTGTACAAATATAAACAGAATGTGTTGTCTAAGTTAATAAGTTAAAGAATGCATATATAATGTTCAGTTTGTTTAAAAAATGTACTGCCACTTTTTTATTATTGATCACTTAAAAATTAGATAAATGTTATTTAGTTAGATTCTTGCTCTAATAAAAAGGTATCAGTTATAACTTATATATTTTTTTAATGAATCATTCTATATAAAACTATCGTAAAGATAAAAACTATGTAAATATTTATTTTTAAACTATTTATCGTATAAGAAAGTTAACACAATATATTTCCAGTTTATAAATGGTACTAAAACTTCGTTATTTTTTAAAATGTATAATTATAAAGCTAATAATTTCAAACACTTTTATTATTATTTTAGCTATTAAAAAATAATTGAAAAAACTATGGGACATTTTAATTGTAACTTTATGCAAACATAGGTAAGTGTCATGGCTTAAATTGTTAACATGCTTTTGAATAAAAAGGATAGCATGAACTCGAATTGTCAACAAGGTGATAAGATAATGAAAATATTTCATGTGTATGAATGAAGATTTGTGTTTTGAAGACTTTAGTGATATAGGTGGTCATTGTAAGGTAATTCATTTTTATAAATTTCTATCAGAATTATGAAAAAACTGTTATGTACAAGAAAATTTCGCAAATTATTATTTTGGAATATTGATTAGTTATGTGTAAATAATACAAGATGTCATACATTTTTTCCCAAAAGGAGATAAACTATTTTTAAAACTAATTAATTTATTGAAGATTCGGTGTCTGTTTCAGTAGATTTATATATTTAAGAAGTAATCTGAAAATAATGGAAAGTTTTGTGAATATGATGAATTATATTGCGGTGTGATGAAAAAAGTATCATAATGGGTATATAGTAATACCAAAACAATTTATTTAATAATAATAGTAATAAAGAAATCCCTTAGTTCAACACATGCCGAGTGGAATTCTGTTTTAGATTGGACTACAATTATAATTTTAGTCACTCAATGTAATTTTTCCCTGAGCAAATCTAGCAGAATGCATAAGTTAAATTTTATTTCCTTAAAATAGAACACTCAACATTTTTTCTTTAAAATATCTTTTAAAATATGACAGTATTAAACAGATTCTTTACTTAATCCAAATTATTAAATGATAATAACTCTTTTGAAAATTTGCGAGTAAGAAAATACAGTTACATTAAAGAAATAAATAAATGATTAAAAAGTTTTTCACAAGATAAAATATAATTTTTTTAAACTGAAAAAGAACATTGCATAAAAAATCTCATTATATTGCTAAATAATGATAATAATAATTATAGTAATACAATTAAGTTTCATTAAATAGTAACAATAAGTAATTTTTGTTATATTTTTTCACTAAAAGAAAATAAAAGAATTTATAAAATAAAAAAGAAAGATAATTTTTTTTATTAAATATTTTTTTTAACTTAAAATTAGTAATAAGAATAAAAAGAAAAAAAAAAAAAAAATAACAAGTTAAAAAAATTCACAAAAAGAAAATATAAAATTCACAATCTCAAACAAAAGAAGAGATATGTTTAAAAAATATTTTATTAAATCTAAAAACAGTTACATTAATAAAATTAAAAATAACAAGTTTAAAAAATTTAGAAAAAGAAAATATAGAATTAACAAACTGAAAAAAGAAGAGAAATATTTTTTTTTAAATATTTCATTAAACCTAAAAACAGTTACATTAATAAAAATAAAAAAAGTTTAAAAATTTCAGAAAAAAGAAAATACAGAATTAACAAAATGAAAAAAAAAAAAAAAAAAAAAAAAAAGAATTTTTAATTTTTTTTAAATTATTATTATTATTATTAAACTTAAAAATAAAAAATGAATAACTGTTAAAAAAAAAAAAAAATTCGCATGTTTTAAAATTAAATATGATAGTATTTTTACTATTGTAAGTGAAGTGTAAGAAAATAAAATTGTTTTAAATTTTTTAGAAAAGAAATAACTAAAACATAAGTTTTTTGAATTGTTTTTATAAATTTTCCAGAAAAAGAATTCAATTTTTTTCTCAAAAAAATAAATAGATAAATAAATAAATAAAATAAATAAATAAATAAATAAAAATAAAATAAAATAAAATAAATAAATAAATAATAATAAATAATATATATATATATATATATATATATATATATATATATATATATATATATATATATATATATATATATATATATATGTGTGTGTGTTTTGTAATTTATAAAAACATAAAATAAATAAGGAACATGTGCAAAATCTTTTTTTTTGCATGTTTAAAAAATAAAATCTGATCGTATTATTAATAATGTAAATAAAATTTTAAGAAAATGGGATTGTTTTAATATTTTTTCAAGAAAGAAATATCTCGAACAATATTTTCTAGTTGTTTAAAAAAATGTTCACAAAAATGAACAAATCACCAATATCATATGAATATTTTGAGAAAATCACGTCATTTATCAATCTCCTTGGACTATACTTTGAAGTTAAAAGCCATGTGGGGAAAACCTCTTCCCACCCCTATCTCGTAAGAGGTGAAAACATAAAGAAGAAAGCTCAAGGTAACGTCTCCGTAGCTCAGTCGGTAGCGCGTTGGTCTCGCATGCTATAGATGGTGGGTTCAAATCCCCTACAGTGCAATATCGTTTTGTAAAAAATTTAGCGAATTAAAATAGTCAGTTAAATAATTAATTAATAATCAATAAAATAATAAAATTTACTTATTAAAATTGATTAATGAACTACTCATTAAAAATTAATTACTGATTAAAAAATATAATACATTGTCCACTTTTCGGTTGATGACGTCATTCTCTTTCATGTTCTGACAGGATTCTGTGTTGTCCCTTTAAGAAAACTCTCCCCTCCGTCACATGTCTTGACAGATTGCCAACGGATAAAAAGAAACTCTACCCCCGTCATCTTTCACGATTAAGCAACCGTTACGTCACTTCCGGTTTCCTCCCCCCTCCTTTCCCCCCTCCTATGACGTCACTTCCGTCCCTCAAACGGCGGGGCTTACTACTCATGGGCAATGATCATAATGTCAAAAAAGAATTCAGATTGGTTAACCACAGGGAGAGACATAGTACAGAGGGAATTTTTTAAGTTAGCAAGTTCACGGCCTATTCAATAAATAAAATAATAATCTGGTGTGACATTCACCCTTCTTTCTCTTACCCAGTTAATTTTAGAAACTTAATATATTATAATATCTATATAAATATTTCTCTAACGGGGACCAGTTACGATTAAATTTTGTAGAAACAATACGATACTGATGTAATAATAAAAAAAAAAGAGCCCAGACTGTTTCGGCGACAAAATTTCAAAAGTCGCCAAAGAGTCCTTTACTAAAGTTGATCCAAATATTTACTTACATCGTACAGAGAAATTTAAGGGAAAGGAACAGCTTTAACATTGGTCCCCCTTGAAGAAATTTAAAATTTGACTCCGAGGAAGACATTTCTCACTGAGGATTTCACTTACACAAATGGAATAGTCATTTTTATTCATAGCCAAAATGGTAACATGGCTAAAAAAGTTACTATATCAAGCATCCTTAAATTACCAACTCAAATTCAAACTTAATTACCTTGTTTTCTTATTATTTTTTTTATTTCATTTTGCACGCGCGTTTTTTATTTCCTAATTCAAAATTATTTAAAAAAAAAAAAAAAAAAAAAAAAAACTTTTTCGATATTGTTTGTTTCGAAACTGACTGTTAGTATTAATTTTCTTTTCTTTTTCTTAAAAAAAAAAAAAAAAAAAAAAAAAAAAAAAAGATTTTGAGGAAATTCTAGCAAAAGCATAATTTAGGTACGGTACGGAAGACAATTAGTTTTTTTTTTTTTTCAAAACTAAATTCTGCTTTTCCCAGAATGTCATAAAAATCTTTATTTATTATTTATTTATTTATTTATTTATTTATTTATTTTGAGAAAAAGAAAAGAAAATTAATAATAATCAGTTTCGAAACGGACAGCATCGAAATTTTTTTTTAATAATTTTGAATTATGAAATAAAAGGCGCGCGTGCAAAATGTAATAAAAATAAAATAAGATTTAAAAATGGACAATATTTAAGCTCGCGGACCCAGTTCAATGATGTAATAAGAAAAAATGACGGCATTAGTCTAATAAGATTATCTTTTTTTTTTTTTTTTTTTCTTTTTTCCAAATTACTTACATTGAGCTAAAAAAAAAAAAAAAAATGGAAAAATTAACTAAGTGTATTTTTCACATAACCTGGAAATGTGGAAATGAAATAAACAACTGAAAATATTAATTTTTTTTAAATAATAACTAATTTGTTGGTTGTAAATTTTGTAAATGCATAAATAAAATTTAGAAAAACACATTACGTAATCAGCGATTTTATAAAGAAATGCCCTCAAAGGATAACACGGGGTTTTGCCGTCTACGAGGGCAGGTATAGTGTCCCCTTAAAATATTTTTTTTTTTTTTTTTTAATAAATATTTGATTGGTGTGGTTTTTATTCTACCCAATTACTAACTTTTAAGCATTTTAATTTTATCTGAAGTTTCCATGCTATGTAAACAGTATTTATTATATTTATCACTATATTGTAAAATAATTACAAGATAAAAAGAACTTTTTGTATACCACGTTTTTAAATTTTCTGTTGAATCATGTAAACGCTACCAAAAGCAGCGGGAACCCGAAACAATTGGCTAAAAGTACTGAAAAAATTACTTGTCATCGTGTTCTGAGCTATTCTAAAAGTTTAAATTCTCTAGCTAGTTGGGAAATTGAATTCTTTTGAATCATATAAACGCTATCGAAGGCAGCGGGTCCCGAAACAATTGGCTAAAGCTATTTTAAAAATGAATTGTCATCGTGTTCTGAGCTATTGTGAAAGTTTCAAATGTCTAGCTAGTCGGTAAGTTACTTAAAAATAGATTGCACGATTTGTACCGGAAAAACAAACAATAAAGCGAGTTAATAAAAACATGGTAATTATCGTACATAAATCATTACAGCATTTCACTTAACTGGCCTTTATCTCTTTAAAGTAATGCAAGTAACAACTTTGCCATGTTCCTTAATTTATACCGGAGTACCTTTAGTTTCGTCTTTATTTTATACCTTTTGATTTATAAAATAATTTTCTATAATGTATAACTACTATAAAATAAGGAAAAAAAACATTCTTATAAAAAACAGTGGTAAGAAAAAAGGTGGCGATAAAAAGTGCTTCGGAATAAATTAAAGAACTTGGCAAATCTAAAATATGTGTATATTAAAGGTGTTTAAGTAGTCAAATTTATGTTGAATCCACCTACGTAAGTATTTTGTTATTCACGAGCTTTGACTATACACTTGTAAGTATTTCACGTTGAAAGCGAATTTTCAAATTTATTATATTACATTTGGAAACGAATTCGTTATTTGATTTTTCTGTTACGATTAGCATAGCTTTATAGAAATCATTGACCTAGAATTGAACTAAATATTTATTTAAATCTACAATTTCCATTTAAAGAACTGTTCACAAATTATAAACTGCTACGCAGAACAGGCCTTGAATTATATTAAATATTTTTCATTAAATTCTTTCATTTTTAACCGAATTTAGTGGTTTTTGGACAGTAAGTTCATAGATACTATTTTTAGCCAGGTTTTAATTTTTGTAATAGTCGGAAAAAATTTCTATTTCCAAACATCTTTGTTTTCTAATAATAATAATAATAATAATAATAAATTGCTTATCATCTAAAACAATTCGAAGGTTGGGAGATTGATAGCTCGCAAATTTTTAAATATCAATAAAAAATGACTTAAAAAATATTACTATAATTTATTTAAAAAATTGTTTTTAATAACATTTCAAATTTGTACCGAATTTAAAGATTTTTGGATTTTGAACCCATCATCAATTTTTAAAACTAATTTTTAATTTTTGTCAAAATCTTTTCAAAATTCACGATTTTTTTAATGCCATATTATTACTCTGATTTAAAAAAAAAAAAAAATCTGGAGTGACCCCACTCAACTTTCCGAACATTGAGTAATTAACGGTCTTGTAGATAAATTAAAATAAGAGGAGTTGTTAAACAAACAAAAGAGAGAAAATTATAATACGGTGTTTGAGTATTTTTCTCCATACATTACACGATGTTTAATTTAACGCTACTGTACTTTGAGCCCATAGATCATAATGATAAAGAATTTTTCGTTGTGTCCCTGTAAAAACCTGTAAATGCTAGATTCACCAAAATGCTTATAGTTAGTGCAACAGTCATTTATAATATTTCTATGAATTTTCATCTCCATCGGATAAGGCATTAAGACGATATCGCATTCTAAAGTTTGAGCTCGTATGCCACAAAGATAAAGAAATTTGCATTGTGTCCCTGTAAAAAGATCTATAAGTGTTAGATTCTCTAAAGTTCGTGTAATGGTGACCTATACCATGTATATAAATTTTCAGTTCATTTGAATAAGGCGTTTAGTCGCTGTCGCACTTTAAATAATTTGAGCCGCCTGTAGGTCGTAATGATAAACAATTGTTATTTGTGTCCCTGTAAAACTCTGTATGTGCTAGAATCACCAAAAGCAATACAGTTTGTGTGATGGTGACCTAAAACATGTATATAAATTTTCAACTCAAACGGATAAGGCATTTAGATGCTATCGCACTTTAAATAATTTCACCCCATAGGCCATAATGATACAGAATTATTTGTTGTGTCCCTGTAAAAAAACTTACAAGTGCTAGATTCACCAAATCCTATTCAGATCATGAAACTGTGACCTATAATATGTGTATAAATTTTTTACTCAATTAAATAAGGTGTTTAGACGCTATCGCAGTTTTAAAAATTTGGTCCCATAGGCCATAATGATAAAGAATTTTTCTTGGTATCCCTGTAAAAAAACTATAAGTTCTTGATTCACCAAAATCTATGCAATATGTGCAACTGTGACCTATAACATGTGTATAAATTTTTTGCTCAGTTTAATAAGGCGTTTAGATGCTATCGTACTTTTAAAAATTTTGGCCCCAAAGGCCATAATGATGAAGAATTTTTCTTTGTGCGCCAGTAAAAAAAACTATAAGCGCTAGATTCACCAAAATCAATAGGATTTGTACTGCGGTGACTTACAACATATGTACCAATTTTCAGCTCATTCGAGCAAAGCGTTTAGACGTTATTGTGCTGCTCACTCACACACATACATGCACACATACATACATACATACATACATACATACACACACACGTACATACATCATCATAAAAAGAGTAAAAACGGACTCAGGGGACCTCAAAACGTATAGAAACATCAAAATATCTAATTCGGATTTTTGACGTGAATACAATGCTTTCCTTACATCTATTCGGAATTTATATTCCTTACATATATTCGGAAAATAAAAAAATCAGAACTGACTCCACTTGACTTTCCAAACATTAATTATTGCTGGTTGCATAAAAAAATTAAAATAACAGAAGTCGTTAAGTAAACAATAAATTAAAAAATTATATTAGGGTGTTTGAATATTTTTCTCTATATAGCATGTTATTTACGCGATTCCAATATATATACTGTGAGCCTATAGATCACAATGATAAAGAATTTTCTGTTGTGTGCTTGTAAAAAACTATAAGTGCTAGATTGACCAAAATCTACGCCAAAATCGTACTTTAAATAATTTTAGCCTTTAAGCCATAATGCTAAAGAACTTTTAATTGTGTCGCTTAAAAAAAAAAAAAAAAAAATCAATAAATTCCAGATTTGTCAAAATCTATGCAGTTCCTGTAACAGTGACCTAAAATATGTATTTAGATTTTTCAGTTTATTCACACTGAGCAAAAATGAACTCAGGAGACCTCAAAAAGTATAGATATACCAAAATCTCAAAGTCAAAATTTTGATCATGAATACAATACTTTCCTTACATATATGTGTTCGGAAAGTAAAAAGAAAAATTCTGGAGTAACTCCACTCGACTTTCCTAACGTTAAGTAGTTAACGATTGTATAAATAAAGTAAGACACGTCGTTAAATAAACAAAAGTGAAAATTATAATACGGTGTTTCAATATTCTTCTTCGTTGTTTAAATTTACGCTATTGCAGTTCAGATAAGTTAAGCCCATATATCATGATGATAAAGAATTTTTTGTTGTGTTCCTGTAAAAATCTATAAGGGCTAGATTCACCAAAATCTACACAGTTCGTGCGTCGGAGACTCATAACATGCGTATAAATTTAAACTCAGTGTAATAAATTATTTAGACGCATAATGTCCTACCAATGTCCGAGCGTTTCAGCGCTCGATACTGTAGACGGAAAGTGTCCTGTTCCGCCCCACAGATTATCATACAGATAGGACAGTGAAGCTAAAAGGCGAACCGGAAATATATAGTCCAGTCAAAATAAGAAAAATAGAAGAAAAAAATCGTGTAGTTTTGAAATTTTGCATACTCATAGCTGAGGGGGTCCTGAACAACATACTAAAAGTCCCCGCCCGTGGGAGGTGAGCGGGGGGTAGGGGGGGCAATTAAGGGGGGCAATTTTCAGTTTTTATTAAGTATCTTAAAAACTATCGCATTTAGAGAAAAAATGTCAATTACAAAATTAATCTACGTACAATTTCCTACAAAAATGTATATTACATTTTGTTTTTACGATCATTAGTTTAGAAGATATAGGGAGATGAAATAACACATTTTCTTGAAAAATTCTTTTTTGCAATAGTAAAATCAACTAAAGTGTGCAATTAAAAGGGTTCTTGTCAAATATTTTCTAATCTAAAAAACAAATATATACATAGGGAATATGCAAGGATAATACAGCATGTTTTGTAAGTTTTAAATAATTTTAAGGCTAGCAGGCGCAAGTGGCGATTTGAGTAAAAATCTAGATAACGAAGACCCAAAACCGATCAACATAAAAAAAAAAAAATCGTGTAGCTTAGAAATTGAGCACAGTTATAAAGTTAAGTGCTCTGAATAACATACTAAAAATCCCTAACCATATGGGGGGGGGCATTTAAAGGGGGCACATTTCAGTTTTTATTAAGTACATTTAGAGAAAAAAAATCTCAAATGCAAAATTAATCTACGTGAAATTTCCTAAAAAAATTGTATATTCTATTTTGTTTGTATGATCAATAGTTTAGAAGATATAGGGGAACGAAATAACACATTTTCTTGAAAATATTTTTTTTTTTTTTCAATAGTAAAATCAACTAAATTGTGGAATTAAAAGGGTTCTGATAAAATATTTTCTAATGTACAAAACAAATATATGCATAGGGAATATGTAAGGATAATACAGCATGTTTTCTACGTTTTAAATAATTTCAAGGTTAGTAGGCGCAAGTGGTGTTTTGGTAAAAATCCAGATAACGAAGACCCAAAACTGATCAACATTAAAAAAAACTTATATCTTTGAGACTTTTTTTCTCTAAATGCGATAGTTTTCAAGATACTTAATAAAAACTGAAATGTGCCCCCTTTAAATGCCCCCCCTCATGGTTAGGGACTTTTAGTATGTTATTCAGGGCACTTAACTTTATAACTGTGTTCAATTTCTAAGCTACACGATTTTTTTTTTTTTTTTTTTTATGTTGATCGGTTTTGGGTCTTCGTCATCTAGATTTTTACTCAAACCGCCACTTGCGCCTACTAGCCTTAAAATTATTTAAAACTTACAAAACATGCTGTATTATCCTTGCATATTCCCTATGTATATATTTGTTTTTTACACTAGAAAATATTTGACAAGAACCCTTTTAATTGCACACTTTAGTTGATTTTACTATTGCAAAAAAGAATTTTTCAAAAAAATGTGTTATTTCATCTCCCTATATCTTCTAAACTAATGATCGTAAAAACAAAATGTAATATACATTTTTGTAGGAAATTTTACGTAGATTAATTTTGTAATTGACATTTTTTCTCTAAATGCGATAGTTTTTAAGATATTTAATAAAAACTGAAAATTGCCCCCCTTAAATGCCCCCTGCCCCCCGCTCACCCCCCACGGGCGGGGACTTTTAGAATGTTGTTCAGGACCCTCTCGGCTATGAGTGTGCAAAACTTCAAAACTACACGATTTTTTTTTTTTCTATTTTTCCTATTTTGTCTGGACTTATCCAGATTTTTACTCAAACCGCCACTTGCGCCTACTAGCCTTAAAATTATTTAAAACTTACAAAACATGCTGTATTATCCTTGCATATTCCCTATGTATATATTTGTTTTTTACATTAGAAAATATTTGACAAGAACCCTTTTAATTGCACACTTTAGTTGATTTTACTATTGCAAAAAAGAATTTTTCAAGAAAATGTCTTATTTCATCTCCCTATATCTTCTAAACTAATGATCGTACAAACAAAATGTAATATACATTTTTGTAGGAAATTTTACGTAGATTAATTTTGTAATTGACATTTTTTCTCTAAATGCGATAGTTTTTAAGATATTTAATAAAAACTGAAAATTGCCCCCCTTAAATGCCCCCCCTGCCCCCCGCTCACCCCCCACGGGCGGGGACTTTTAGTATGTTGTTCAGGACCCTCTCGGCTATGAGTATGTAAAATTTCAAAACTACACGATTTTTTTCCTCTATTCGTCAAATTTTGGCCTTCGTTGCCTGGACTAATAGTAGCACCACTAGTGTCAACAGAAAGGAACTACAAGTGTTCAGTCTACATGAATAACATCTTTGATCAAAAATTGTTTTTCTATTTCGCGAGTAGTTAGTAGCAGGTTAGTATGGGAAGTTTTCTTTTTCTTCACTTTCTATTGTTTTTGAATTCACAAAATTATCCTCAAAACATTCACAGCTATTCTTCTAACAAATAAAAATTAATTTTTATAATGTTTAAAAAATATGCTTTGTCAAACATATTCATATTCAAGTACAAACTGTAATTCTGAAATAGCAGTATGAAATCATTAAATATTTAACGTTGCTTGGTTTAAATAATACAAAATGCTTTAAAATGAAAAAATGTTTTTATTTTATGTATATTCAAAGTTTATTTTCTTAATATTTAGCACTTGCTTCTTAAAATAAATTGCTTTTAACAATCAAGTTTGTAACCAATAATAAAGTTGCCAAACGAAAACGTACGTGCAGTTTTCTTTCCTTCACTTTTTCTACTACTTTTAAATTCGCAAAATCATAACATTCACAGCTATTTTCTAAGAAATAAAACTAATTTTTATTATGTTTGAAAATAAATTTTGCCAAACACATTCGTGTTCAAGTGTAGAAATTAATATAACAAACTGTAATGCTGAAATAGCAGTATGGAATAAAATCTTAAATATTTAACATTGCTTGGTTTAAATTGCTTTAAAATGAAAAAAATATTTCCGGTTTATATATATTTTCGAAATTTATTTGCTTAATATTTAGCACTTGCTTCTTAAAATTAATTGCTTTCGACATTCAATTTCGTAAACAATAACAAAGTTGCCAAATGTAAACATCGGTACAATGATTATTTGGTTGGATGTTGGGTTTAACGTTGCACTAATATTACAGTGAACATAGATACAATAAAAATAAGATGAGCGACTGCGTAAGCTGGAGAGCTCGAGAAACTTACAGCCGTTGACAATAGGGTCGTTGCAGTCAAATTTTGGTTACCGAAGAATATACGGGAGTGTCCTATCTGTATAATAATCTGTGCTCCACCCCAAGTATCACACTTTGATATAGCGATAGGGAATCGGAGTTTTCCGTGGTTTTCTTCGAATTTGCGTGATTACGGGCTAGAACTCCTTAGAAAGACACTTGAGGAAGGTAATTTTCTTTACGTCCAGATTTCTAGTGTAGATAATTGGCCTTAACACCTTTACGGTGCAAGGAAATTTGGTTTATATAAATTACACTGCCACCGGAATTAACGAACAAAATTAAATTAAAATAAATTTGAAATTTTAAGCTTTAAAAAAACGGCTTTTTCTGCTACTTCATAAACGTGAATTTTAGTTAAAAATTTTTAGGGATGAGTTTTTGCAGTTGGAGCTCAATAATTACGTCCTCGCAGCGAGGACAGCGCGCCACAAAGGGTTTTAATCCGACAACGAACACCACCTCCCCAATGCCAATTCCTCTGACACCCTTAAGTTAAAATATATTAATTTATCTTATGAGATATTGAATATTCACTTACCAAATAACAGACAGGTAACTAGAACAAAAAAGTATCCTCATCTATTCAACAATACACACATTAATTACAAATTCTTATTGAAAGATCGAAATAACCGTTCACGTAAAACAGAAGCAGAGCTTTCTGGGAAAACCAAATCTAATCCACATTTCGCTGAAAGAATGTACGCATCTCTAAACATAAACCAAAATTTTTATGTGCAACGTCATGTAAACTGTTTTGAAATTCCATAATATAAGATAACAAGATTTCCTTTATCGAGGATGAACGATGATCGAGCTCAAGCAGTTTTTTTCTTCTTCTTCTAATCTTAATCAAAGTGGCTGTTGCATCTGATAAATGAGTACTGAAGAAAGAGAATTTACCTTCCATGAATCATTTCCATATGATATTTCGATTTCTGCATAAAAATATTTTTCGCATATTATTATTTCTTGACTTTATAATCAGACATTATATCTGACGCACTACGTGTTCATTGCTCTCTCTTAACCAAATAAGAGTAGAGAAATCTGGGACAAATTTTAGAAATTGAGTTTTTGATACATTTACATGTTTTGGGTTCCCAGAAAATTAATTTGAAACAGAAAATATTTTTAGCGGTTGATGTGTTTTCATGACTGTAACACTACATGTGTGTTCATGTCGTAATGTCAGATTCACAAACCTGCATATCTGTGTATGTGTAGGTGTACTGGGATTAGGATAATTGAAAAATAAATCCAAACTTGTCTTCCGAAATGTGTATAATATGGGGTGTTACTTAAAACTTTTCTTTAAAATCGGACAGATTATCACGTTGAAAGACATGCAATAGTATACAAATATTATTACGTCTAAGGGCTAAATATCTGTACAGTTAAACATCTTTAGAAATGATATTAACATATAGGAGGAGTTGGGGCACTTTGGACCAGGCTTAATTACTTTGGTGCTATTTATAAGTCTTATTTCAATTTCCAGTAGACTTAAATCAACGAGATATATAAATTAGAGTGCTGATTCAATGGATGAAGGATTAGCTTGCCGTGGTTCAAGAAGGATCACGTGACATGCTCCAATAGGTTGCTGTGTTTGGCCCTTTATCGCTATTTTGGCATTTAAAATATCAGTTTGACAAATTATCAATATTATTAGGTAACATAACAGTCCTATGACCGAAATAAATTGCTTTTAAAATAATTTTACACATATTATTTCACATTTTAATAAATAATAAAATACCTTTTTCTTCATCGTTTCCCAACAAAGTTTAAAAGTGTTTATAAAAGAAAATTTAAACTTTTAAAGAGCTAAATTTAACAACAAATAATAATTTTTCAACTATTTTTAAGCATTTTGTCAGTTAAAGTTCAACTACAAGAAATAAAAAAGAAGTAAAAACAAAATCAAGATGCTTTAGAATAAAAGAATATTAAACTACGTAAGTAAACAAAAACATTGGCAGTTATGGCTTATGCGAAGAACAATCTCCAAACCGTTGCCATAGAAATTTACGGAAAATAAGCTGCTACCAAGGGAACCACCGAATACGCAGGTGAAAGGAGATCATTTCACATGACTCATCTTGGACCTTCTCAAGGGTTACCATTTATCACTCTACTTTATATATCTCGTTGGCTTAAATAACCCTACAAATCCTATGATGAAAACACATTATGCAGTAATATTAAACCATTTTTATTTAAAAAGTTTTTATTTCATCACTGCTGAGTAATTTTTAAAGTGTTGTATTTTATTTTTACTTTCCGAGCATACATCTGTAAGGAAATTAATGTAATCATGACGGAAATCCGACTTTGAGATTCTCATGCACCTATATCTTTTTGAGGTGCCCTGATTCCAGTTTTGTTATTTTTACGGGGATGTAATATGTACCAATGTACCTATATGTGTGAAAACGATAGCGTTTAATTCCTTTGTTAGAATGAGCTGAAAATCGGTACATATGTTGTAGGTCAACGTAACCTTATTGAATTTGGTGAATTTAGCACCTACAGTTTTTTTTTTTTTTTTTTACACAAAGAAGGGACACAAAGAAAAATTCTTTCTCATTATGGGCTACGGGCTCAAAATATTAAAATATCTATAGTATCTGAATATAGTTAATAGTATTAATAATAGTATAGAATATATTATTTGAATATAGTTAAGCACTTTATTCAGATAAACTGAAAATTTATAGATATGTTATAGGTTTCCGTCATCCGAACTGTATTGTGTTCTATGAGAAGTATTTCTATAAATCATATTTTAGTACTTTTACTTTGCACAAATTTCAATGAAATTGAAATGCATTACTCGAGTTGACTATATGACGTTTTCTAATGAAAATAGAGTAAATACCACTACTAGTTTGTGTACAGGGAAACCTGAAAGTATTCCAAAGCATTGCATTTTATATGTGAGGTATTTCTATAAACCAAATTTTAATAACTTTACTTTGACAAATTTTAATGAAATTGAAACATGTTATTTATATGCACAAAAGAATACTTTCTATAGAATGTAGTATGATTAGCATTAGATTTACACGGTCATTCAAAAATATTGAGTTACACTGAAGGTTTATATTGTAAATTTGCTGGAATTATACTTTCGTTTACATACACAATAAGCATCTAACAATTTTTTAGTATGAATATGATTTTAATTTGAGTATCTATCTGTCTGACTGTCCGTCTGCCCGCCCTCAGCGTCCGTAAATATTTTCAGATTTTTTATTTTTTTTAAATGATATATGTTATTGAAGTTCATGACAGAATGTTCTATATTTAAAATGACAATAATAGACATTGTACAATTGATTTGTATACAGAGACACTCACACAAAATAAAATCTGATGTAGGCACCACATGACTTCCTTATATATCAATCGGAATATATGTATTGTTATGAAAACACTGACATTTTTGTGTAAAGTAACTGATTTGTAAATAAACAGGCAGGTTCCAGTCTAAGAAAAAGTGAAGCAAAGAAAAAAAAAACTGCTACTCCAGCCACAAAAGTCACGAAAATTGGATTATATATCTGTATTGATATGTATAAAGGATTTAAGTCAAAAAATGTCGATTTTGAGTTAAATACATAGTCAGACTCAGAAAAAATTCTCAATCGATTGGTATAAAGGATTTAAGTCTATGTCATTTAATCTTTGAGAAAATCGATTGGTAAAAAAAGGCTCAAGTCAGAAATTTACCATTCATGTATGGTATAAAATATTTAATTCAGTTTTATCCTGTTTTTAAATGAAGGTTGACAATCATTGAATGATATAAAGGGTATAAATCAACGTAATCCCTTTTCCCTAATCGATTCTTCTGATTTGTTTTTAGTTAGTTTAACTTTATTTTTCGTCTCCTGAAAAATTAAGATTATGGACTTAAATCATTTATACTTATCAGTACAGATATACCGCGGAGACAAATACAGCAGATTTTTCAGAAATAGTTCTCCACGTATAGTGTTGTTCATGTGTAACTGGGATTCAAATATAAAATTATATAACATTTCATACGCATTGATAAAGTGCTAACGTAGTTAGTTCTATAGCTATGATTCAACAGAAAATTAACAAAAGTAGATTATAAAAAGTTTTTTATCTTATAATTTTTTACAATTGTTTCCGCGCTGTTGAAATGATATATTGTTTTAGTGTCTGTAAATATATAATATTACAAGCTACAAGTTAAAAAAAAAAAAAAAAAAAAAAAAAAATGTCCAAAGCACATGTATAGACATATATATATTTTTTATTATTACATAAAAAAATTAATGTATAAGCTATACAATAAATGCCTTTTTGAGAAGTAATAACTCTAGTACTAAATAATAAATATTATAATAAATTTTGTAGTTAAAAAAAAAAAAAAAATGTATTCGCTTAGCTTTAATATTACATGAAAGAAATACAAAATGAGTGTCTTTTGTAAACACAGTCATGGGAATAAGCGGTTTAACTTATTACCTAAAATTAATTTGATAGTGATCTCACATACGCAAATAAATAAACAGAAATCAGCTCAGATCTTAAATGTAATTCAAATACAGAATTCGAATTTTTTTTTTACAAATATTTGGTTTTAATTTACGTTGATAATAAACAGATACACCAATAGTTTGTAAAAAGAAATTCACATTCAGGACATCAGAAAACACGTAATTATGACAAAAAATAACCTGGTGTGTCACCCACACCACTTTCCCTTACCCTGAAATTAAATACAATAAATACAGCTTTGAGATTAAGAGGTAAGATAACGAGTACTGTTATGTAAACCTATGTTAAAACAATTTTACTTAGGCTTCGGAAGAGTTTTATATGATAATTAGTTCTGTATGAGGGGGGCTTACCGCCCCCCTCAACCCCCCCGTTTAATTACTGCACCTACATTTATATAAAATTTAAATCTGTTATTAACATTAAAAGTCCACTTCAAATTATTCAGACAACTTTCACACGCAACATTCCTTGGAATTTACCAATCTTCATCAAACTTTTCCATCAACAAACTTATATTAATTTGAAAATACAACATGTGGATCTCCTAAAATTATTCGTTTTTAATTTACTCAAAGACACACAGACAAAGATCAAACGTTAAAAAACTTGACTTCAGTAATCAGGAAGCCTCAAAACGTGTAAATATACAAGAAACAAGGGATGAATATTTAGTTTAAAAACATACATTATTTACCATATCTCTATGAGGAAATTCATTTCAATTTCTGAGCAGCTTTCCTGGAAATGGTAAAATATTATAGTAAAGCACATTGACTAACAATAAAAAAGAATGTTGTCGCTTAAATATTTACAACCCTGTATGTCTTTTGAATATTATGTACAGACCACATGGTGCACCTGAATATACTTCTATAGTAATAATACACGGTGCAGCCTGAAATACACTTGCATCAATTTGCAATTGTTGTCGCACTTTTATCTCGTTCTTTTGTTTAACCTTGTAAACGAACAGTGAAAGATTTCTATACTAAATTCTACATGAGACATGTTTTTACACATATAAAAAAATATACATTCGTTTCATTTGGTTCAGTGCAGTCTATAGATGTTAAACTTTACTTACCTACAATTTCCCCCATACACGTAATGTATTTGAATACGCTTGAGTGTCCCTGTACCGGAACCATTTGCTTCATCTGAACGAAAAGATTAGTGTAGCCCCCCTATATGATACACATTTAGAATACCGAGTCTGGAACTTCTGCTACTATTTTTTCTTGAGATATGCTGAAAACACACACACACAAACACACCGCTAAAAACATGATTTTTGGGTTCAGGGAACCTCAAAACGTGTGAATATAACAAAAACTCACTTTCGAAAATTTGACCCTGAAACAATACTTTCTCTACCTTATGGGTAAGAGAATGTAAAAAATTATGCCAAAGAATACTTTGCATATCATATGGACATGAAACAGTAAGTATGAATTCGAAGCAGTTTTTTCTGAAGAATTGATTTGTTTAACTTAGGATAGTTCTGTATACGATCAACAAATTATGTACACATTGTAGAGAATAAGCGGATGCCATATTCTCAATTTTAGATCTTAACTCCTAGATCTTAGATCTTACTAGATCTTAAATATGAACTAAGGTAGGTTAACTTAAAATTAACCTAATAAATTAGGTTAACTTAATTAATTTATGAGCATGAAACTTGAATCTTGCTTATTTAACTTTACTGAAATAGATAATGAAATAACAACAGAGTCAGATATATAAAATAAATGAGTTTTTATTTGAGCTTAATAGAAAAGGTGGGCGTTGGACTTTAATTATATTTAATAACTTGTAAACTTAGTTGGGCAGCCTTCTTAAATACTTTTAATTTTACTTAATCAACCACAAATAATTTTAACTACTACATTTAACTTCATTCACCCTCGCGGCTCCGTAATCTTTCGATAACGAGAGGATTCCCTGACACCATTATCTACTCGACTTACTTCAACTAACCTCTAGCTGCTATCGCTAACCTCCCAACTATTATCTCTTCCAACTAACTCTCTTACTCTCCTTCCAACTAACTAACCACCATCCTCTCTCTCTCCAACTAACACTCAAAAGCAATCTTCCTTCTCCTTTTATACAGCTTCTTTCCAAAATACTTTATAAAATTAACATATTACAATTTCGTTCAATCCAGGAACTAACTCTATTGATCAGCCGAATCCTAAATTCTTCGTATTCATGTGTTACTTGTAAAGTGTGAATTTTAATTGTAGCATTACGCTAATATACCTCACAACATCGCATATTATATTTAAATTTAACACAGTATGAAAAATACATAACAATGCTTAAAATGCACTTCTTCCATATATAGATAATATACATTTTTTTTTTTTTTTTTTTTAATTTATTATTGTGTGTCTGCGAACTTTAAACGAATGATGAATGGTTTCCACACCACATTCTATGCGAAACAACCTTTTATGTCGTGTAAAAATTATTTATTCATTTCGATTTGTTTAGTTCTGTCTAAAGATGTTAAACTGTACTTACTCGAAATGTCCTCCATAAATGTAATGTATTTGAATTTTCTTGGATGTCCCTGTACACAAACCATTTGTCTGATTTTAATAAAACAATAGCGAGCTTCGCCCGCTAGCGGGTCAGTATTTTTAAATGAATTACTAAGATGAATGAATTCTCAAAATTGCATCTTATCACTCATTAAAATTACTCTTAAGTAAAGGAAAAAAAAAAAAAAAAAAAATCAATAGGGAATGTGCACACATGGGGAAATTAATCAAATTTACTTTTTTCTGATAGATCTAGACCCACAGTTTCCAAAAATATTCTTAAAAAAAAAAATGTATCAATCGTTTGTAAATTAACCTTAAAATTCGGCGTACACCGCCCGATTTCAAAAAGGGATGCGTTTCGACGTGACGTCACACTTTATGACTCTCCACTAAGAAGGAGTTCTACTCCCCACTCTCCGGAAGCGGAAGAATCTAGCATTGCAACAGGAGATCCTATTGTACTGTAATTTTATGTCAGTGTTATTTTGTTAGCAGCGACGATTTGTCTATTAAGTGATATTTAAAAAAAAGTTTTTTCTTAATTTTAACTTCGATCTTTATGATAAATTCTGTATTCTCTGACTTTATTTATCTTTTGAAAAGAAATAATAGTTCAGCTGTTTCTTTTAATACCTAATCTGTTTCGATTAATAAAACGTTACTTTTTTTTTTTTTTTTTTTTCAAAAAGTAATAAAAATGTTTATTAAAGGGAAATGACAAAACAGTTATAGGTAGTTGTTTTTCTTATTAAACTAAGTTAATTTTTCTCCAATTTTACAATAATTTTTTGTCATTATTCTGAAAAATATTCCATTAAAAGCGTTGATTATTTTTTTTTTTTTCCCTCTTCTTTTTTCAAAATTTTTTATGTAGTAATCTGCTAATTACCACTTAAGCAGAAATTTAACTAACATACCCCCCCCCCTTTTTTTTTAAAACCATATTCTGGATACTGGAATTATTTAGATTTTTATAAAAAAAAACAAAACTATTATTATTATTATTACTATTTTATTCGAGAAAAAATTAGGTGGGGCCGTGCCCCGTTGGCCCTTAATGTAAACCGCCAGTCGCCACTGAGTGTAGAATCCCTGTATAACACATAATCAGTTTGGGCTTCCACCTACTATTTGTATTTAATATGAAAATTGTTTTGAATGAAATATTTTGTATGTTTTGAATGAAAATTAATTCCTCATTCCACACGGTAGGCAAAGTATTCTTTTTAGTTGAACTTTCAGCTTTTTTTTTTTTTTTTTTTCTGTAATTGAGCGTTTTAGGATTTCCTAAATACTAAAGTAAAATTTCTAAAAGTCAGTAAATTAAGAATAGTGAAGTCCAGCTAGATGTTTGTGTACGTCTGTTACCAGTGTAACTTAAAAAGGAAGTTTACATGAGGTTACTACGTAAAATTTCGTTAAAATCGATAAGTTTTAAGAGCAGTGGAGGTGAAAATTGTAAGAATAATTTGGAATGAACGTTTAAATTTAATAGCAGCCTTGATTGAATTGTATATAAGTTATGTACTGTATTCAAACGGAGGTTTCAGGGAAGGGGGGGGGGGGTTGCCTGTTTGTCGAATCAAGCTGTCCCTAAGCCTAGTTTAGTTTTAATTCTGTTCAACGTAGGTTTATGTATTTGTTACCTTACCCCTTAATTTGCCCTAAAATGCAGTGCTGTGTGTGTGTGCCACACCAGATTATTTAAAAACAAGAACTTACTTAACGGATCTGAGTTTTCTGAATGCGAAAATATATATTTGGGAATGACTTATTAAATTATCATTTCAAGTTTCCTCTTAGACTAACATGGTGTTCGAATGGCAGAGAAAATTAGACGATGCGTCAACTTAAGAGAAAATATCTTGTAACTCTTACCCCTGTAAGTATTTTGATTACTAAACATATTTTAAGAGAAAGTAAGTAAACAATTACATGACTTTAAGAAGAAAAAATATCTGTACCCAATATAAAAAACCGACTAGGGGGCCTTTTATCCGTAGATATAGTAATAATATATAGATTGATCATTGGGGAGAAAAAAAGTGATTCCTTTTCACTTGGCAAAAGGCGGCGATTTTACCAAAATATGGCCGTCTTTCCCCGAGTGAATACGCACGGGAATGCACACGAATATTTTAGCAAATAAAATTCTGATTAATTTATTTATTAAAGGTAAATGAAAAACTCCAGATGCAGTTTCAAATTCATTTTTTTTTTTTTTTTTTTTCTTTCAATACCACTTAATGGCTGATTCCAAAGTTTTTTTTTTTTTTTTTTTTTTTTTTTTTCAGCATCAAAAAACTTTGCACAATAGCATGGGGATGATAGATCTATATATATATATTACGCTATCTATGCTTTTATACCTCATTTACGTATATGTATGGTAATTCATGTATTTCTGTGTTATACAGATACAGTTTCGACTGTACCAATAGTTTGCAAATATCTTAATTAATAGTACTGCACATCTGGCATATTAAGCAAAAAAAGAAAAAAAAAAATACAGCAGAAAATTAGAAACATTTGTTTATTCAAAACAAATTGTATGCTTTTTACTTTTAGCACAATTAAAACAAATTAACATTCTCACTTGTTATTGGATGCAAAAGCTTTTATCAAAACTTCATTAGCAACTATTGGATTTTGAACTATAAAAGACTGCCAATCAACTCTCACAATAACTTCTTGAATATGCTTTGCAAAGAAATCAACAGCAGAATCAATCAGCTCCTTTTCTGTGTGTTGAACGGCCAGGGTAAGAGTCTCGCAGAAAGTATCCAGTGACAAATTCTCTTTTACGAATTCTAAACAAATTGTTCGAAGATCTTGTACGTCATATTTGTCAGCAATTTTAAAAAGACCAAAAACGTTTTCGCTTGAGAGATTTTCTACCTTTCCACAGTAAAGGAAATGAAGAAATTCTGAAAAACATTTTGAATCACAGTCCTTAATGTCTATAATTCCCGTGGCTTTCTCCTTCATGTCATTTCTGAATGTAGAAGCTAAAACAGTAGATCGAGCCATCAATATCAGCTTATGTGCTTTGAATTCTTCCTCTCCCACTTTGATGACAACATCACAGCTCTCTTGATCGTGAAACAATTTTTTCAAGTCTTGAAGCATGTTATTGACCGATATTTCAAACTGAGGCTGTGATATGCAGCAAGAACCTTTAAAAAAAGAAATAGAAAAGAAAATTTTTCATTAATTTATGTCTGTTTCCCTTCAATATTTTGTATAAATCACACATAAAAAAGTATTCGAAATATAGATTCTTGTGGTATTTAAAGGCATTTTTTTTTATGTTAATCATTTTAATGTTACGTAATTTTTAAGAGTATTTCATAGCAAATATACATATGCTATGAAATACTCGTTGCAAGTAAAACTAGTTGCAACGAAACTAGTGGCAAGTAAAATTATAGAGAAGTAGTTTATATTTTTGTACTTATGTATAAAATGTTTTTCTGTGTAAAAATTCTTAATAATTTGTTCTTTTTACAGCACACAAGCTACAAAAATTACTATTAATATTATTCTAACAGAGATTTTTTTTTTTTTTTTTTTTTTATCAGTTTTTCACAACGATATTACAGAAGAATGAAATATATATTTTTTTATGTCCGCACGTATTTCAATTTTTGGAATATACTACTGATCATTAAAATTGCTTACATCAGGAAGCAATGCGTCCCGACAACACAGTCGTGCGTTTCCTTGTACAAATGTTGCGTTCTGAAGGCGATTAATATAGGGCAGAGCCATGAGTCATAACCCATCAGAAATGCATAATTCAGAGTGTAATTAAATAGAAGGTGATCGATGTATCCAATGGCACCCCATACGTATCACTTCAGGTGATGGGCCAGTATACTGATGTCGAATGGCAGCTTGCAGTGTGCATTCTTTTCGATGCCGCCAAATACAGATGCATCCATCTTGGTTAGAGATAAAAATGGTCCGAAAAAAAAAAAAAAATAATAATAATAAAAAAATGGAACTTTTTTTTTTGAGGGGGGGGGGGGATTTTTTTTCGGGTTTTTTTTCCAAAGGGGTTTATTTCCACCCTGAAGAATTGAAAATTAAAAAATTTCTGGCATAAAATAACGTATTTAGAAATTTATAATATTTACACTCCGATGCTTTTATCTTGAAATATTTTTTCATAAAACTAAATTCAAAACTGGTGTACAAATAATATTTAAAATTTAAAACTTCTTCACACACCATAAAGTTTAAGACAGTACAACCGGTTTCGAAAGGACAAGGCCTTTCTTCTTCAGGCGCAAAAATCACGTGCCTTGGAGCGCTATGCACATACGGAGTTTTAAGCAAATCGGGTCATAAATACCTTTTTATGTGAATTTAAAATTTTCAAGTGGCCGGCACTTGGAAATAAAATGGTGGGTTAAGTTGACAAACATATCAAATGCATTTGTGAGACAAGTTGCCCAGTGAACACGTTCAAGACAATTATATGATAATATCACTGTCAAAATTTGGTTCGATGTGGAGCATTATTTCAGAAGTTATCGTGTTTTTAAATTTTCAAGAGGGGGCCTGATTTCAACTGGCCCGCTTAGTATAAGATATCCGGTACTTTCCAAAAAATGGCGGTTAAAGTTCATTAATAAACTTTGTTGAGACCCTTATATGGACTATGTATACATCAAAATTCAAACAAATTCGGAATACGCTTTTTACAATGGTAATTTGAAATTTTCAAGTGGTCTTCACTTGAAAACAAAATGACGGAGCAACTTGGTTAACAAACTCATCCAAGATATTTATATGACAAGCTCGCTGTGTGGTACCTGATTTCAAGTGGTAATCTGATTTCAAGTGGCCCCGCTTAACTTAAAATTGCCGCCACTTTGTTAAAAATGGCAGATAAAGTTCATTAATAAAGTTCATTGAGACCCTTATGTGGTCTATATTTACATCAAAATTCAAGAAAATCCGGTCTGAAATACGCTTTTTTACAATGTTGATTTGAAATTTTAAAGTGGCTCCCACTTGAAAACAAAAAGTCGGAGCAACTTGTTTAACGAACTCATCCAAGATATTTATAAAATAAGCTCCCTGTCCAAATTTGGTTCGATTTAGAGCATTACTTCGGGAGTTATCGTGATGACAAAATTTTCCTTATAGATAGATAAACGAAGTGATTGCAATAGTTCGATTTCTAAAGAAATCTACCTAAAAGGTATAAGTCATTTTTTTTGCAGTGCGGCTTTTTTTTTTTTTTTTTTTTTTTTTTTTTTTTGTGGCTTAGTGTATACATATAATAATCTAAAACATACTCTTTTAATGGCAGCACAATGCTTTTTCCAGACATTAGCAACCTGTATATTTTTAAATTTAGAATAAATCCTAGATTCATCTTTATTAATTAATTTATTGTGCAAAAAACTGCCAAAAAAATTGTGTGAAAGTGTCCGAATAAAACTTTCCATCCCTTTTTTTGTAAAAATTATACGCTTATTTAAATAACTACCTGAATTTTAAAATAATGAACTCTGCCCATTATTTCTACTGGTGATATCGTCTTAACTACAATAAAATTAATAGCAAAATATCCCATTTCATGCATTTAGTTCAGACATATATTGACTTTCTTCTATCTAGAAATATTTGTGGCACGCTTTCTTTGTTTCTTCTTCTTTTATTCTTTTTCAGAGGGAATGCCATTTAAAAAATATATCACTTTTTTTGCACCCTGTCTCTCTCTCTAATTATAATAACTTCTCCTATGCAGCAGAAAAAATGTAAAAATTGACCTCAATATATTTACATCAATTACAATTTAGAGAACATAATTTAGTTGTAAGGATTATTGCTGAGATATTAAGCGTCGGCTTTTACAAATCTCTGTGATGTAAATAAATGATGATGGAAAAAAAGTGATTATAGATACATGAAAGAATATATAAATTAAATGAAGTGTACCTTGTGCCCTCAACTGTGGGCATTCATGGTCGAACGAATTTCTTAATTCAACGACATCATTGCAAGTTGGACATCGGATGGGTTTATTCAGGCACTTCTGCTTATGAGACGGAAGGGATTCGGCATCAAATTCTTCCTTGCAGTCAGAACATTTGGCTTTAGCAGGATTATCTAAAATAAATAAGACACATCTGTGAAGGAAATTTATGACTAAGAACTGTAAATTGACATTGTAAGTGAAGTATTTTCTCTCGGCTCTGATGGATTTGATAAAGCAACCTTTTTTCTTTCTGCATATTTTATTATGAATAAAAGTTGTTTTAGCTGAAATTTCTATTTTTTAATGAAATGAAAATTATATTTCTTTCAACTAGGGATGGACCGGATATCCGGAAAATATCCGGTATCCGGCATTTTCGGCTGTTTTTTCAATATCCGAAATATTATCGGACATCCGGATCAAAACCACCGGATATCCGGTTTTTTAATATCTTGTTTTCTTTCATTAAGATATAGTGAGAGATGCGAGAAACAACTTTTGTCCCTCCGTTTCCGGAGAAACTTCAAAAAACATCTTCTTAAATCACGTCATTTAGAGGAATAATTTCATGAAATTCCACATTTGTGTCTCCATTAGTTTGACTCGGCATTGCTGAGTGAGCAAGCACGTCCGTCAGGAGATCTGCCTTTGTAGATGTAGATTCCTGCAATTCATTTCTTTTAATTAAAAATAAGTATTTTGTGGTCATCACAAGACTTTCTTCTGTATTTTCCTATATAAATTCACTAAGGGCAAAAAATTTATTAAAACTATTATTTATTAAAATTATCTAACATGACGAATGCAAATGATTTTCATCTTAAATAAAACTAACACTAAATATCCAAAGAAAGACCATTTTACTGTCTATAAAAAACATCTTTAAAAGTGCTTTTTTATAACGGTTGTCTCGCACATCAAGTTTTGCACAGTTATATGCCACACAAGTTGAGATATAACCTTTCCGTTATCGAGGAAATTTCCTGTATAGCCGCGCCATCTATTGCCCTATAAGCATCCAACTTGTATCAGTATAATGTCTCATAATGGCCTTCACATGTATGAAGTTTTGTTTGATGATACGCAATAGAACTTGAGATACAGCCTTTCCTTAAACTGCAGAAATCGCTCTGTAGCAGCACCACTTGTTGATAAGTTGACATTAAAAGTTTATAGGCGCTAATTTAGGTCCAGGTGCATCTACATGTAAATTTATATGCAATTCTGTGCAGTAGCTCCTTAGCTATAGCCTTCCCTTAAATTGCGGAAATCGCTGTATAGCAACATCACCTGTTGGCCAATAAGCATTCAAATTGAACTGGTATAAGGTCTCATAATGGCCTTCTTACATATTAAATTTTCTTTGATTGTACGCAATAGAACCCGAGATTATAGCCTTCCCCTTAAATTGTGGAAATCACTGTATAGCATCGCCACCTGTTGAGCGGTTGACACCAAAAGCTGGTAGGCACTAATTTAAGTCAACTTGCATCTACACATAAAATTATATGCATTTCTGTGCAGTAGTTCTTGAGATATAGCCTTCCCTTAAATTGCAAATATCGCTCAACAGCACCGACACCTGTTGACCGATAAGCATTCAAATTACACCAGCATAATGTCTTATAATGTCCTTCTTACATATTAGTTTTGTTTGCTTATACGAAATAGATACTGAGATATAGTCTCCCCTTAAACTGCGGAAATCGTTGAATAGCAGCACCACCTGTTGAGCAGTTGACACCAAGTGTTAATTGGCACTAAATTAGGTCAATTTATATGCATCTTGCATATTTATATGCATCTGCATACAAATTTATATGTAGTTCTGAGCAGTAGTTACGGAGATACAGTTGCCACAAAATTTTTGTCCACACACACAGACGGACAGACAGACATTTTCTAAAAATGGTCAAATCATATTCTAGACCTCTCAAAACGTGTAAATCTGTCGAAAACTGAAGTCTAAAATTTTTACGAATCTTTCTTCTATTGAATACAGAAGAACGTAATAAAATAAAATAAAACTATTATGGCTTATTATCCCAATGGTATTTACAATTTTACTTTATTCTATATGTATATATAGAGAAAGTATTCGATTCGTGAAAATTTTTGAACTCCAGTTTTCAATAGATTTACACGTTTTGGGATATCCTGAATACGATTTGACTGTTTTTAGAAAATGTCTGTCTGTCTGTCAGTTTGTGTGTGTGTATCACAAATTCTGTGGACGCTGTAACTCACGAACCAATAAACGAAATTTAACTATACTTGGTATTTAGTTGAACTCTAGTATAAACTGGTGCTGATTAGATTTGTGTAACAACTTCTCAACAGGTGGTGCTGTTTAAGATGTTATTTCTAGGGATATTTGTTTTCAGTTTTCTCTAAGATAAAAATCATTTGCATTCTTCATGTTAGATAATTTTAATAAATAATAGTTTTAATAAATTATTTGTCCTTATTAAATTTGTATAGGAAAATATAGAAGAAAGTCTTGTGGTGGCCACAACATACTAGTTTAGTTATTGTGTGCTCTAAAAATCTGAAATTTTCATGTGTACTGGGAAAACGGACTGCCAGATATCCGATCGGATATCCGGATCCGGCAAAGTAAAAAAATATCTATAATGCCGGATATCCGGATCCGGTAAAACCCATATCCGGTCCATCCCTACTTTCAGCTGAATACTATTCAAAATCTTCCCATAGGTGATTTTAAACTCATAAGCCACTTTAACGACTATACATCAAAAATATATAAATTAAATGAAGTGTACCTTGTGCCTTCAACTGTGGGCATTCATGGTCGAACCAATTTCTTAATTCAACGACATCACTGCAAGTTGGACATCGGATAGGTTTATTCAGGCATTTCTGCTTATGAGATGGAAGGGATTTGGCATCAAATTCTTCCTTGCAGTCAGAACATTTGGCTTTAGCAGGATTATCTAAAATAAATAAGACACATCTGTGAAGGAAATTTATGATTAAGATTTGTAAATTGACATTGTAAGTGAAGTATTTTCTCTCGGCTCTGATGGATTTGATAAAGCAATCTTATTTTGTCTGCATATTTTATTATGAATAAAAATTGTTTAAGCTGAAATTTCTATTTTTTAATGAAATGAAAGTAGTACTTCTTTCAATTGAATAGTAATCAAAATCTTCCCGTTGGTGATTTTAAACTCATAAGCCTCTTTAACTGTTGGTGGTCAGAGGAGATGCCACTTTAATTTCTGAACCTTCAACGTACCCTCTAAACTTGTTTAAGGTCCATACGACGGCCAAGGCTTCACGCTCAATCGTGGTATAATATTTTTCGGCAGAGCTTTAGAGTCTACTGGCATACTCTATGGGATTCAATTGCAGGAATATTGCACCCAGGACAAAACCACTTGCATCTGTTCGAATAATAAAAGGTTTTGTAGGATCAACTTGTTTTAGTACTGATGATGTTACTAAACATTGTTTAGGAGTCTGGAAGGCTTGCTATTCAATTCCAGTCCATTTCCAAACACAGTTCTTTTTTGTTAAATTGCTAACGGGGTCAAGCAATATCTGAAAAATTCAGGAGGAAATTTATGTACAACGGACAAGTAAGTTTGCAAAAGGGATTGAACTTGCTTAACATCTCTTGGACAAGGAATGTTTTGTATTGCTGCAAATTTATCTTGATCAACCTCTATATTCGAACTGGGGTGAACCATAATCTAAGATATTTCCCACGGGCACATGCAAACTTGCATTTTTCTCTGTTTGCACATAATTTAAACTTTCGAAGTTTGTCGAAAACAATTTTCAAATCTTTGAGGTACTGTTCAAAAGTAGGGGATAATATGATAATATCATCTAAACAGTTCAGAATATTTACTGTAAGGTAGTCCATTACGAAACTGATCCATGAGACACTAAAAAGTAACTAGAACGTTCCTCATTCCGTATGGCCTTCTTTTTGTACCTAAATGTAGTAAAAGGGCAGAGAAATGCAGTCTTGTTTTGATCAGCTCGGTTGACCTCGATTTGACGATAGCCTTATTTTCGGTCAAGCGTTGACACAAATTTTGTGGAATTTGAAGAATGACATCCGGAATCCCATTACTTAATACTTTAATTAAAATTAAGCACAATCACAATAAATACATACATCGCGCGCAGTAAACAGAACATAGTTGAATGTAGGATACATAAGACGAATATAACTTCTTACAGCCCACTGCCTGTGGCCCATGGCCACACAGGCGTCTTACACGAAAAACGTCTACATCTTTCAGCAAGAACCGATGAACTCCTGACTGACTTCTGAAATTAAAATGTTTTCACTTCACTTTATGGATTGGCAAAATATCATTAGATATTTTGCCAAGAATGGCGACAGCGCCGTCTATATTGTTAAAGATAGGGAAGATGGCTCAATATCGATAGGCTATTTAATATATTCGTAAGAGTTTGAACTTAGCGCGTTACAATCTCCCCCTCTGTTCCCGAGCCTACGTCCCGAGGCGGGAACATCACTTAAAGTTTTTCTCAGTCGATCTCTTTTTAAAAGATACCACAGGAGATTGGGCTTCTGTGACTATAATATTTTAACATGACGATTGCGCAGTAGATACCTAAATTTAATTTAATGCGTAATATGAATATGGCTATTCATTTGAAACAACTTTGAACCAGGTTGGTTCTACCGACGGAATGCAAGACGATTCCTTAATAATTACCTTGGACCATTGCGGCTCCATAACACATCAGAATCATTGCGATTCTTTCCAAAAAAAAAAAAAAACTCTGGACCATTGCGGCTCCATAATATATCAGAAGCATTGTGATTCTTTAAAAACTTTGGACCATTGCGGCTCCATAATACATCAGAATCATTGCGATTCTTTCAAAAAAAGAAAAACTAGGACGATTGCGGCTCCATAACACAGCAGAATCATTGCGATTCTCTCAAAACAACTTAGGACCATTGCGGCTCCTTAACACAGCAGAATCATTGCGATTCTCTCTCTCTCAAAAAAAAAAAAAAAAAAAAAAAAACTTTGGACCCAGGGTGACGATGCCCTCAAGATAACTTTGAATAGCGCGCACATTTCTGAAATCTATAATTTATTTTCGGCAGTATCTTGAACTCCGAGCTCTAATGCTAAATTATAGGTTTTCTCTTTTTTTCTTTCTTTCTTTCTTTTTTTTTCCCCATGTTTTTTAAATTTCTAATTTTGATTTATTTCTATTATAAAATTATGAAAATTATTCACGTCGACCTAGAATAAATAAAAATTTACCCATTTATTAAAAAATACTACTCATACTATTATTGTATAATTTAAGCACAAATACACAATTACTGTTAATAATACCGTTAAATTGTCCATCTTCCCTTTACAATGAAATACAATTAAAATCAACTTTCAAAATACTAAGAAAATTAAGAATAATAATTAAAATATTATTGATATATCATTATGGCGGGAAATATTTCTTTTGAAAATTCTTTTTTCGTAAATACACAAAATATACTAAAATGTTATTTAAAATATATATATTTAATATAAAATTAAAAAGTTTTATTTTAAAAAGTTTCATTGTTATTTTCAGAACAACTCTTAAAAAAAAAAAAAAAAAAAAAAAAAAGCATTTAAATGAATATAAACATATTCCGGAAGTGCGTGGCAACCTTTAAAAAATAAATTACTCATTCAAACTTGGTCGAATAACTAATAAATAAAACAAAACACTTCGAAACCAAAGCAATTATTTAAAGACTAGTTTCGTAACTGAGTACCTAAAAAACAAAGTGTATATTTTAAGAACAATATATTCTGTATTTGCTTTTTCCTTAAAAAACACCAATAAAATTCCATATATGAAGAAAATTCAATTCTATATTTAAAAATAAAAATTTAGAATGATAATTAAAAATATATTATCTATATAATAATAGGCAAGCATAAAATTTGTAGTCCCTTTTTAACATATTAATTATGGGAGTAGAGGGTTGAAAATGGTATCATTCGAAAGGTATGATTAGCCGGAAGGTGCGAATACAAATATTATTTTCTTACGATGTCAAGAAGGTATTTAAAAATACATTTATTTTTTATGCGTTTTCTCCCATTTTTCCCTTTTATACACGTATTCCTTTACATTAAAAAATACCTAAAAGTAGAAAGTTGTTAAATCTGGCAATTTCATAAAGCTCAAATAAAACCATAGACACAGTAATTTGTATAATGTAGCATTACTATACGCAAGCGAAGTGATGACGTCACTGTCTGTCCATGGAGCCATGAAAAAGATTTTCTATGTTAATCGTCCATTGGATTTTTTGTAAAAAATTATTAAAAAATAACGGAAATTATCTGCCGATTTTAATTCCGATATTTGGGTATAGTTATATATAAGTTACTGTCTACATGTGTTTGATTGAGTTATTTTTTCTGTAAAATTCATAAAATTTTAATTTAAAATCACAAAACTCCAGAAAAAAAAAATGGCAAACTTCCAGTTTCGAATGTAAACATAAACATTTCATTTCAAAGGGTGAGTGATATTTAAAGAATAAATATTCAACTAATATACTTGTGCTGGAGTGAAGGTGACAAACATTCCAAGAGGTCAGGGGTCGTGTGACCAGACGGAACGGAGCCAAGGAGGGCCGTCTGAAAGACAGTTGCTTTGTGTGAAAAAATTTTGTATTTTCTAAAGAAGCGGTAACATCACTAGTTTTCAATTTCACGGATGGCTTTTGTTCACTACCGACATTTCTCTGAGTTTCGGGTAGACGAAGATTGGAGGAAAATGATATCACAGGCAGACTGATATCACGATCAACGAATCAGTGCTTCGTGTGGGGTATTCCCCTCCCCCTCCGAAGGTGTGCTCGGAAGGAAGAGACACTCAAAAAGAGCAGAGAGACTTGGTGCTTAAAAAGGTGTAGCATGTTTTTTTTTTTGGAGGATGTTCGGAGGCGAGCGAGAATTACTTTTGTATTACAACCTTTTTTTTTTGTTAAGTTTTTACCAGTGTTAAATTTGAATAAAAAAAGTAAAAATCGACACTACTGGACTCATGCAATTTGTATTCCGTTCTCCGAAGTGTACTCCCAAAAATCACCACAGCTTTAATTAAAAATATAAATTGGTGGCATGTCGGGGGAATGTTGTTTTAATGAAAAAAAAAAAAAAAAAAGCATCGAACTCTGTCTTCTATGTGTTTGCGGTGAAAAAGTAAAAAAGAACGTTTTGCTGTGAGCCGGGTGACAACTGAAATTCCTGAGCCTTACTGGAGATTATTGATGCCTGTGACAATAGCGTGGGAAGTAGAAAGGATGGAAAGGGTTCTTTCGTGTGCTGCTGATTTCCCTGGAGACGTCAATCAAGGTGGATTTCAGGTATGCTTTCTTCCGTTATCAGATATGTAAAGTACCAGAGATTGAGTTATGTGGGTTGATAGTTTTTATTTTTTCTGTTTGTAACAATGAATTTAGTTACGAAGCTTTAAGAGTAAGAATTTAGTTTTTATGTGTAAAATTTTAAGCACGGATATCTCGGATTCAAGTTAATAGTTAAGGCGGTTGAAAAGATTAGTTTCGTGACTTAACGGGGCGTTTACTTGAGAGATAAATTTACTGTTAAAGTTCTGTTTATTGTAACGGTGAGCTTGGTAACTTTAAATTGTTGTTTAAAAGTTTCGATAAGATTATAATTCTAAATTCTTTTTAAAAGTAACGTAAGGATTGGGTATACTGTAATTGTTTATATAGGAGTATACTGGAAATTAGTTGATTTTCCTACTTTTAAAAATTCTAGGATTTTTTTTTTTCTCTAGTTGTTTATTTTAACTAAATATAGGTACTGTTTATTGTATCTGGGTAAATATTGTAGTTAATGTTTAGAGAAAAGGTGTTTAAAGAATTTCGTAGGTGATAATCAAAGTGTTACTTTTGTGTATATTTTCATGGTATTTGATTTGTTTATTGTTTTTATTACAGGTGCATTTTTTTTAGTAATTAGGGAAATTGTATTTTGTAATTATGGCATTTCTCATTAAGTATACAAAAAATGTATTGTTAGAGTTAGCGGATGAATTTGGTGTTTCGGGGCTAACAGATAAAAGCAAAAAACTGGAAATCTGGGAAGCCATTGAATTGAAAAGGCGGCTAATTATGATGAAGGGGTTGCGAAGGCGCTAATAGAAGGGATTTTGGAAGAGAAAGAAAGGAAAGCGAAATTGCAAAAAGAAAAAGAAGTAGAAGAGCGCGAATTGAAATTACAAAAAGAAAAAGAAGAGCGCGAATTGAAATTACGAAAAGAAAAAGAAGAGCGCGAATGGGCGTTGCAAAAAGAAGAGGCCGAACGAAAATTTGAACTTGAGAAACTCAGAATCCAGAGCGCTGCAGAAACTAGTAGCGTAGAGGCGGGGAGTTTAGTTCAAAAGGCGGTTTTGAAGAAAATTAATTTAAAGGACATAGCTCCGAAATTTGACCCAAAACAAATGGATATTTCTCTTTTTTTCACGATATTTGAAAGATTAGCGCGTAAAGAAAACGTTAGCGAACAGGACTGGATGTCGCAACTTATCCCTTTGTTGCCGAGCGACGTCGTACAAATAATTATAAAATTAGACGAGTCAGAGGCTGATAACTTTCAACATGTAAAAAAAGTGTTGATGAATAGGTTCAGGTTGAGTGCGCGTGCGCTAAGAACGAAATTTGAATCGCACAACAAAAAAAGTGAAGAATTGTGGCTTGATTTAGTTTACGATTTGCGAGGGTACCTAGATAACTGGCTTGAGACTTTAGAAATTAAAGATTTAGAGTCATTAAAGGAACTGAGGCTCACGGAGCAGTTAAAGAAAAGGGTACCATGCGAAATCAAACAACATTTTGCAGATGTGTGAGAAGAAATCAACAAAGCTTCGGATTTGGCGGAGAAGTGCGACAAGTATGACGCGGTTAGAAAGAAGAATGAGAAAAGAGAATGTAAGCCTTTTCAGCGTTTTACGAAGGATAGAAATTCATTTGGGAAGGATTGTCAGAAATTCGGGTCAGGTAAGCATAATGGCGGGAGTAATCCGAAAGTTGAGTCGGCTAAGGGCGACAAAAAATACTCAGGAAGATTAAAAGGGGATAAAACCGAATCTAAAGATCGTGATTTTGATAGAAATAGTAAAATTGTGTGCTATCTGTGCTAGGAAAAGGGGCCATATTCGACCTAACTGCCCACAAAACCCTAATCGCAGAACAAATCCGATCAATAATTTAAGTGCGGGCGAAATTTTATGTGTTGGTTTTGAGCCTTATATTGGTAAATTAGAAATAAATGGACAAGAGCGCGAATTTTTGAGAGATAGTGGCTCAAATATTGACGTGTGCGAAAGGAATATGATTTCTGTTGAGGATTTACTGCCGGAACAGGTATGGATTAAGAAACCGTTTGACGAAACGTGTAGATGTTTACCTTTGGCAAAAATCGTTTTAAAAGGGGAATTCGGAGAGGTCATTACTAAAACGGCTGTAAAACCGGCTAATTTGAGTCAGGGAATATATCTTCTAGGCAATAAAACCGAAGAGTTAATTGAGTCCAATAAAAAAATTGTTAATCCAATTAATGCGATAACGCGAAGTCAGAAATGTGAGCAAGAAAGGATTAAGAGTGCGCAGTCCAAAATAAATAATGAAAAGTCAACTCAGGAAAAAATTCAGAATTTTGAGGAGGAACCGGTTTTGATAAGCGAGTCGTTAGAGGAGACTAGTGCAGAAAATAAGGTTGTTCTTCCTGTGTTAAAAGAAACAGACAGGTGTCCATTAATCGGGGTTTCAGCTGAAGAGTTTCAAAAAGAGCAAACTGCGTGTGACACGTTGAAAAATTGTTGGGAAAAAGCTAGGAATGAAGCGGGAAAGGAATTTAAGATAGAAAATGAGCGGTTAATTCGAATATCGGATTCTAAGCGTAACCAAAACCAGATGCAGTTGTGCGTGCCAAAGAAATTTAGGGTAGCGATTCTAAACCTGTGTCATGATTCTGTGTCAGGGCATTTAGGCTCGTGTAAAACTAAGCAGAGGGTGTTGACTAATTTCTTTTGGCCAAATTGCTATCAGGAAATCGAAGAGTATGTCAAAACTTGTGAAATTTGTCAAAAAGTAGGACAAAAAGGGGATAAGAAGAAAGCTCCGTTGAGATTAGTACCGATTATTTCTGAACCGTTCAGACGTCTGTCGATTGACGCTATAGGTCCGCTTGTAACGCGCAACAAAAATAATCGTTTTGCGATAACGGCTGTTTGCGTCGCTTCAAAATTCCCGGATGCTATTCCTGTGGAAAACCTAACTTCGAGGTCAGTGATCAATGCCTTTAAGGAAAATTTCGCGAAGACCGGATTTCCTAGAGAGTTAGTCTGCGATCAAGGTGTTTATTTTACGAGTGACTTATCGACAGCATTTCTTGAGAAGTATGATATCAAAATCAATCATTCTTCTGTCTGTCACCCGCAATCTAATCAGGTGGAAAGAATGCATTCCACTCTTAAGAGGATTCTCAAAGCGTTATGTGTCGAAACGAAAAGCGATTGGGAAGAAAATCTGCCTATGGCTCTTTTCGCGTTGAGGACGGTGCCGCATGAGAGCACGGGATTTTCTCCTTCACAGCTTATTTTTGGGAAGAATTTGAGGATGGCTCATACCACTGTTTACGAAAATTGGATGCAGGAAGAGGAAATGAATCAAAATGTAGTTGAGTATATTTTGGATTTAAATGAGCGCTTAAAAAGATGTCAAGATTTGGCAAGGGAGCGCATGACAGAATGTCAACAAAAAAGAAAATTGTGGTACGACCAAAATGCGGTGTCCCGAAAATTTAAGGTGGGAGACTCGGTGTTGGTTTTGGCTACCGCAAAACCAAATAAAATGGTAGTACAGTGGCTAGGTCCAGGTGTAGTTACGGGGGTAATATCCTATTCGAACTATACGGTAGATCTTCCGGGAAGGAGATGTAAGGACACGATTTTCCACGTGAATTTAATGAAACCTTATAAACGTCCAGAGTATGTCAACTTAATTTTGGAAGAGGGTGGCGAGGAAATTGAGGAGGATGCATCTATCCCGTATCCGATTTCGGACCCTAATCATTTCGACTTGACAGACTTAATTAAGGGGAGTAATTTGAGAAATAAGGTTTCGGAAGGGAATTTGGCAACTTTACAAAATTTCCTAGTAAAGCATAAAACGGTGTTTTCTAACGACCCTGGTACGACCCATAAGGTAGAGTTGGATATCATTTTGACAGATGATAAGCCGATTCGTGAAAAACCCTATCGCATGTCCCCGCGGCAGTTATAAATTATGCGGAAGGAGATTTCCAGGCTGTTAGAGTTAGGGGTGATTGAGGTGGGTCAGTCAGATTACGCATCGCCTATGATTCTTGTAGAGAGTCCGGGGAAAGACCCTAGGCCGTGTGTAGATTATAGGGCCCTCAGTGCCAAAACCCAAGTGCAATTTTTCCCGTTACCGAATATTGAGGAGGTTGTTCAGGAAGTGAGCACTGCAAAATATATTTCAGTAATGGACCTGACGAAGGGGTATTTCCAAATCCCGTTAACGAAACGTGCGCAAAGGTATGTGGCGTTTGTAACCCCTTTCGGTGAATTTATTCCAAAAAAAATGATGGTTGGATTATTGAATGCTCCATTTTATTTTTGTAAATTAATTAGTGAGGTGCTAGGGGATTTAGTGAGTTTTGTGAGACCATATGTGGATGATCTGGCAGTGTTTTCATCCAGTTGGGAGCTCCATATCCGGCATCTGGACATTGTGTTACAACGTTTGGAGGAGGCAAATCTAAAAGTGAAACCGGCAAAGTGTTTATTCGCCCAGAACCATGTAAAATTTTTAGGGCATGAAGTGGGGGTCAGGGAAGAGGTCGCCGAGTGACGCGAAAATCCAAACTATCCAAGAATTTTCCATTCCAAAGACAAAGACGCATGTAAGGTCATTTTTAGGTCTGACCGGATTTTACCATAAATATATAAAGGATTATGCGACAAAGGCTGCGCCTTTGACGGATTTGTTAAAAAGGAAAAATAAGAGGGAAAGAATTGAGTGAAGTCAGGAATGTGATCAGGCATTTAATGTACTAAAATTAGATCTAACTAAGGGAGCGGTACTCTATGCTGCGGATTTTTCAAAAGATTTCATTGTTCAGACTGATGCAAGTCTTGTAGGGGCGGGTGTGGTCCTAGCTCAAAATTTCGGGAATAACGAGGAGCATCCAATTGTTTATCTGAGCAAAAAACTCTTAAGGCGGAGCGTAATTATAGTACCATTGAACGCGAATTAGCGGTAGTCATTTTCGGGGTGAAAAAACTAAATCATTATTTAGATGGGCAAAGATTCGTTCTTCAAACCGATCATAACCCTTTAGTTTATCTTAAAAAAATGATGGGCACAAATTCACGTTTGACGAGATGGGCCTCATGTTTACAACAATACAATTCACAGTCGAGCATAAGAGCGGAAAAGAGCATTTGAATGCAGATGCGTTAAGTCGCATGCATGAAGAATAGAAAAAAAAAATGCCTTTGTTTTAGGTAGTGTTTTTGGACTGTTTGTAAATATTTATTAATTTTTTTTTCTCCAATTGTATTCCAAAAAAATGTTTGAATGTATTGATTATGAATTATTTTTTCTTTCTTTTTCATGAAATTTTATTGTGTAATTGTGAAATTTCAGTGTTTGACTTTTAAAATTTTTGTTAGGTGTAAAACCTTTGATTGTCATCACGAAATTGCATGGGAATGTTTAATTTTTTTTTTTTTTTTATATATATATATAATGTGAAAAGATACCTTGGGATCTAGGAATTATGCACGGTGTAAGACTAGAAAATTTATTTTTAAGATTATTTTTGTAGTTCTATGAAAATTCAGGGGGTTGTATCGAAACTTTTTTTGGGGGGGGGTTAGCTCAACTCTCTGATGTTGCATGTTTGATAATGGGAGGAGGCAGCTGTGTCTTCTGGATCCCATTTTACATCCTGAAGGCCGTAAAATGGTCTTTTAAGAGGGAGGAAGCTGTGCTGGAGTGAAGGTGACAAACTTTCCAAGAGGTCAGGGGTCGTGTGACCAGACGGAACGGAGCCAAGGAGGGCCGTCTGAAAGACAGTTGCTTTGTGTGAAAAAATTTTGTATTTTCTAAAGAAGCGGTAACATCACTAGTTTTCAATTTCACGGATGGCTTTTGTTCACTACCGACATTTCTCTGAGTTTCGGGTAGACGAAGATTGGAGGAAAATAATATCACAGGCAGACTGATATCACGATCAACGAATCAGTGCTTCGTGTGGGGTATTCCCCTCCCCCTCCGAAGGTGTGCTCGGAAGGAAGAGACACTCAAAAAGAGCAGAGAGACTTGGTGCTTAAAAAGGTGTAGCATGTTTTTTTTTGGAGGATGCTCGGAGGCGAGCGAGAATTACTTTTGTATTACAACCTTTTTTTTGTTAAGTTTTAACCAGTGTTAAATTTGAATAAAAAAATAAAAAATCGACACTACTGGACTCATGCACTTTGTATTCCGTTCTCCGAAGTGTACTCCCAAAAAACACCACATCCTAAATAAAAGGAAAATGGATTTGTTACTAACTGCTACATGTATAAGTAGACGATACGGAAAAAATTCCGATTTCCGTTTTTTGCTGAATTTACATGTTTTGATCTTCCCTTGCATTTTAATTAAGTGAAATTGACTAATTATTTTTATTTTCTAAAAAGTGGATTTATTATTCTTTCCTTTGCATATATAAGTAGAAAATATAAGATTCAGAAAAGTTTTAGATTTTCAGTTTTCGATAAAGTTACACGTTTTGAAATTTCCCGAACTCAATTCGACCATTTTTGAAAGATATCTTTTTTTTTTTTTTTTTTTTTTTTTTTTTTGTTCAAACACTGTACTTTATGAACCAATCGAATTAATTTAACAGAATTTGATACTTGGTTGGGCCTTGGTTTGACATGGTACCTATTAGCGTCTGGGCTGTATCACACAACAAGGGGCGTTTTCACGTTACGATTTTCTCTCATTTCAGGAAAGGCTAACATCTACAGAGAGAAATAGTTATATTAAGTAAAACTCTGCAGATTCATTTAGAGTGAATATCGGCAAACGATTGCCGCAGCTGTGTTGCAATTGCATTCCGTTTAGGACAAGGCAATAACTTTGCTTTGCCTCGCTTTGCAAAAAAAAAAAAAAAAAAAAAAAAAAAGATGGTCGAGTTTCGACCACTGGGCGATACTAGTTGATATTACTACTTTATGTTTCTGAGCTCAGATATATTTAATAAAACCACTCATTAAAAAAAAATAATAATAAGTAAAAAAACTAAAACACATTTATTTTTGCACAAATAATTTTCTAAAAAAAAAAAAAAAAAAAAAAAAAAAAATCCCGCAGAAATACGTATTTTAATGAAGAATAAAACATATCATTTTTTTTTTTAATAGATTCAGCAAAGAAAGAGAGAAAAAAAATAATAATTACCTTTTAACTGGCGAGTTGAAATAGATTCAATTAATTTATAATATGAAGAGACATAAATATATCACTAATAGTAATAACGGAAACGGGTTGGGGAACAAGGGATGGGGGAAATGGAACTAAAAGATTTGCAAAATAATGAGAACTGTTTTCTCTTTTTTTCAGATCGACTGAGAATATTTCTATTTTTGTATTATAGAATAAATTTCGATATTTGCATAAAAGATGCACATGGTCAGCAATGTGGAACAAGAATTTTCTCTATTTTTGATCGCATGTGATATTATTTGAATTAAATAAAACTCGCTTATTGTACATCACTGTATAATGATTTATATCATTCCTTTTACGAAGAAGACAATTCACTTTGTAGACGAATTTATAAATTATTTTTCCTTTTAAACTGAAGAAATCATTTCGTAAAAATGCAAGACGACTCGAAACAGACACTTCACGCACATAATGCAGAACGCTTCTTCCGTAAGCTTTATAGGAAATAAAAGACACAGTAGAGCCACTTTAAAACCAAAACCCTTTAAAATTTGTTGAATTTGTCAGGCTGACGTATATTACACTGACGACTTGCATAAACGATAATTCAGGTTGTTATAATCTTCCGTAAAAAGAAATTGCACTTTTATTCGGGCACATGAAAAGAGGCACAGATTCGTGGCCTTTTCAATTGCAATTGTAGGATGACAGCAAGATTTCCTTTAGAACAGATCAATATATTTTTCACGAAAAATATACATCCAACAAAAACTTCCAGAAAGGATGATACAAGTTCAAAAAAATGTTCGACGGGCTCGATTTGAAACATTGCACTAAGATATATATTATATGATTATTTTTACTTTTACGTTGGGCGCCATTATAATAGATATTCCACGATAGAACATTGAAGAATGACATCTGGTATCCCATTACTTTAATTAAAATTAAACACAATCACAATAGATGCATACATCGCGTGCAGTAAACAGAACATAAATGTAGGATACATAAGACGAATATAACTTCTTACAGGGCACACTGCCTGCGGCCCATGGTCACACAGGCGTCTTACACGAAAAACGTCTACATCTTTCAGCAAGAACCGATGAACTCCTGACTGACTTCTGAAATTAAAATGTTTTCACGTCACTTTATGGATTGGCAAAATATCATTAGATATTTTGCCAAGAATGGCGACAGCGCCGTCTATATTGTTAAAGATAGGGAAGATGGCTCAATATCGATAGGCTATTTAATATATTCGTAAGAGTTTGAACTTAGCGCGTTACAATCTCCCCCTCTGTTCCCGAGCCTACGTCCCGAGGCGGGAACATCACTTAAAGTTTTTCTCAGTCGATCTCTTTTTAAAAGATACCACAGGAGATTGGGCTTCTGTGACTATATTGTTTTAAAAGATAGGGAAGATGGCTCAATATCGATAGGCTATTTAATATATTCGTAAGAGTTTGAACTTAGCGCGTTACAACAGAGTTTTAGAAATCTGAAATCTGACCGAAGTTTGCAATTGGAGACATGTACCCGGAGGTTTGAATCCCGCGGACCTCCCGTCTAGAGGATGTTCTTTTGAACAACTACAGAAATCGAGATGATGGGAGGGTCCTAGTTGGCTTTATTTACCTGAAAATGAATGGCCTCAAATAGAAGAAGACCCAAACGAAGAACTCATAAACAGCGAAAAAAGGAAGACAATCCTAAATCTTTTAGATAAAAAAGAAGATAATTTCAATCGATTTTATCAATATATTTCCTCTTACAAGAAAACTGTTAACACCATTGTCTGGATATATAGATTTTATCATAATTTGAAGACTACTGAGAAAATGCCCGAATTGGATATTTCAGTTGAAGACTTTTAAAAACCAGAAAATGTACTTCTACGATTAGTACAGCAAGAATCTTTTTCAGGGAGAACAGATCCAAAATTAAGAAATATATGGCCTGTCGAAGATAAAGCTGGTCTCTTAAAAGTAAGAACGAATATAATTCAAAGAAACGACAGTGAAAACTTCCGATATGCTGTAATCTTACCTTACAAGCATCCCGTCGTCCAAAGATTGATATTCGAGAAGCATTTAGAAAATCAGCACGCTGGTGTCAGCACTTTAATGACACTACTAAGAGAAAATATTTGGATACTTAAGTCTAGAAAATGCATTAGAAATTCAATAAGAAAATGCGTGATTTGCAGAAAACTTCAGACTTCCAAAATAGATGTTGAACCTGGAGTACCACCCGAGGACAGAGTACGAGAAGCAGCCATCTTTGAAGTGGTAGGCGTGGATCTAGCCGGTCCTCTTCATCTTTCCTCTTTGTCTACAGAAAGTAGACATTCAGTCTCTGAGAAGGTTCATAGCAAGGAGAGGCAGACCCTACATCATCTATTCAGACAACGGTAAGAACTTCCTTGTAACCAGTAATGCTCTCTCGAGTGTTGATTGGGAAATCATCTGTAAGGTAGCTTCCATCCAGAAGATCAGATGGAAATTCAACCCTCCTGCAGCACCGTGGTGGAAAGGTTGGTGGGAAAGGCTTGTTGGAATGGTTAAAGGAATCCTGAAAAGAAACTTTGGTCGTGCATCTTTGAATTACGAAGAACTTTACACCATACTGTGTGACTGTGAACAAGTGATTAATTCACGGCCTATAACCTATGTTTCCGAAGATAACACAGATCCCTTACCTTTAACTCCAATGATGTTCCTAAGAGAACTACCAACATGAGGAGTACCTGACCTAGATACTTTAGATTCTAAAGATCATAACCGCAGAGCCAGATATAGGCAAATAATTAGAGAAAATTTAAGAAACAGATTCAGAGCTGAATATTTAGGACAATTACGCCAACATGCATCTAAGACCAAAAGATTCAAACAATTGAAAGTCGGCGATGTTGTCCTACTAGAAGATTTCAAAAAGAAACGTGTTCACTGGCCTTTGGCAAAAGTGGTCGAATTTTACCCAGGCAAGGATAATGTGATACGCATGGCTAGAGTGAAGACCAAAAATGGACTTTTTCTGCGTCCATTACAAAGATTGTTTCCTTTAGAAATTGACAGTACCGAACATAACAATCACCCCACTTTACATAAATCTCTCCAAGAAAATTTAAGTTTTTCCGAAAACAAGAATCTCTCACAGAAACCGATACTCATTCCCAGAGAAAAGGAACCTGTGAAAGACCCTCCAGAACCTACCAGTTCCAGGACCAGTAACAAGAAGTCCACAACAGATGATCCCACTTCCAGTTCCCCGGTGGTCTTCCGAACTGGCCGTGTGGTGAAACCCCCCTCAAAGACTCCAACTTGGATTGTTGAGTTCCTCCGATTAGTCGCAACTCACGGTGGGAGGATGGCGGAGATTCCCCGTTCAATCTTCTGTTTTCAGAACAAATGACTCCCCAGACAGAGTGACGCGCGCCTCTTTTTTTTGATTGCGCCACTCTTTCGTTTTGAAATGAGAAGTGTTCGAAAGATGTATTTCAGAAAAGGACCTTGAATAAAAATGGGGCTACGAGAAGAGCGTTTGTTTACAGAAGCCCCGGTCCTAAAGAAGAACAATTAAAAACTAATTAAGAACTAATCTTCAGAATTAATAATTATGAAATAATTAGAACTTAGAACTTTAATGTTAAGAAATAATTTAATATTTACTTGTAAATAGGTGTAAATAGCTATTGTTTGTGTTTCGTTTTCATGTATGCTAACCATGGATTAAATTCTATATTCCCAGCAAGCAGTGCTCTTCATTCGTCGACTATTAATAGATATCATAATTTTTCATAGCTGCCACCTTCCACACCCGGACCTATTGCACTAGAAGCTTTCAGGTGAGAGCCATCTAAATCTTATTAGTTAAGAATTTTACATATGTAAAGAAATATATTTTAGAAGAATTACTTTTGTATTAAATTAAGAATGCTGTAACGGGTCTCTAAGAAATAGAATTTAGATTCAAATCAGAAGTAAGATTTGTTGCAGCAATACGAACAAAAAGTATATTTAGATTGTATTTGTACTGATCTCTTATTTAAAAAAAAAAAAAAAAGTAGTGTGTTGTGGCCACCACAAGACTTTCTTCTGTGTTTTCCTATACAAATTCACTAAGTGCAAATAATTTATAAATCTATTATTTATTAAAATTATCTAACATGATGAATGCAAATGATTTTCATCTTAGAGAAAACTAACAGTAAATATCCAAAGAAAGACAGTTGTATAGTCTATGAATAACTTAATAAAAAGTGAGTTTTTATAATGGTTACCTCGGATATCAAGTTTCATACAGACATATGCCTTAGAATTTGAGATATAGCCTTTCCGTTATCAAGGAAATTTGTAGTAGGGGAAAGTTGTCCAAAACGGGGACGCTAACATATCTCTGTCCGCAAAAAAAAAAATCTATAAATAAGAAAAATTCGGCAAAGCATTTCCTGATTAGAACATGTCTTGGACTATCAGATGGCAGAGTTATTTTTAAAAAAATATCATCAGTATAGGCAGAAAAAACATTTTTCTGAAAAATGGGCAAAGTCCCCGTTTTGGACAACCAGTTGGGTAAAATGGGGTACTCATAAGAAATAACATAAATTCAAGTCCTAATGCAAAATTTTATTACAAAAACTTGGATTACAAAGAAAAGATGAAGTTAACTCTTTCGGTCCCATGAATATGAAATTTTCATCTACCTCAGGATCCCGGACAAACGACCGAGATTTCACCCCCACGGAAGCACAGAGCGGCTTCTTTTTCTATTCATGTGCGTGTCATTTCAACACACCTGAAGATTAGGGGAAGAATGGATTATTCTCTGGTCCAGTTTCATTGCAGAGTGCAAATCTTTAGGACAAGAAAACTCCCTTCCCTACCCCTTCTTGTCACCATAAAGTTAACCCGCCCACTTGTTATCTGCACTGACAACTAACCGCAGAAAAATGACCATAGCGAAGATAAAAGAGCGAAAAGGGGGGATGAAAGATCTCAGGCGTTTTAGGGCCGGAATGGGACTGAGAGCTTTCGGGCGGTTTCGGCCGTTACGGGAACGAAAGAGTTAATGCAAAATCAAGATGCAGATAAAGTATTTTGTTATCTTTTTCAACAGTTAACAGAATGACACAAAATATAATCAAACACAGACGTCACATATGAAATTGACATCGCTTTTTTCAACACTTGAACAGACTTCATGTGCCCAACTTCGACAGCTGCTACATTGAATCTACCCCTTTTTGTCTTTCGAGTCAATGTAAAGTTCATTACAAAAAATACAAGTGTCCTCGCTAGTGTGTTCCTCATCAGATGATAATATTGGGTCTTGAAAATTTTTATTTTCTTCTCCTTTTTAGTTTTTGGATAACTAGGATTAGATTCGGTGGGATTCTTGACCAATTTTCTTTTCTGTTTATTCTGCTTTGCCTTTTTCTCCTGTTCTGCAGCTTTCAATTCTGCTTTGTAAGGTGATGAAGTGAGTATGACAGTTTTACTTCTCCTCATGTCATTCACTTTTTCTTTTCTTTTCTTTTTTTTTTTTTTTTTTGCGAACGTTCAGTTTCTTATGGTAGAGGCATTATTATTTTAAGCGAAATGTTAAAAGCTGAACATTTCTGGGGTTCGACGTCCCCGTTTTGGACCACCGTCAATGTCCCCGTTTGAGCCGACCATGACGTTTGCTAAAAATGTGGCGTCTCTTCACATACGTGTCAGACAAAACTGTAAAGCAATGTGTGAAAATGTACATTAAATCTAGACGAATCCATAACGTACTTACCAAAATCGAACGTTCAAAGGTCACTTGATAAGATACAATACAGTGTACGGCCACAATCGAAATGAAAATCTCAAAAATTTGAAAACATTGTAGAAAAAAACAGATCCGGTAAAATATGTCAACAACTAGATTCAAACTTGCTTATAGCCGAATTAGAATTATCGTAGACTATTGGATTCAAAGAGGACAGCACTAATCAATGAGAAACTGAACGTCCCCATTTGACCCGCCGTCCCCGTTTTAGACAACTCTCCCCTATAGGAGTGCCACTTACTGACCGATAAGCATCCAAATTGGATCAGCATGATATCTTATAATGGATTTGTCACATATCAATTTTCGTTTGATAATACGCAATAGAATATGTGATATAGCCTTCTCTTAAATTCCGGAAATCACTTTGCAGCAGCGCCACCTGTTGAGTGATTGACACAAAAAGTTGGCAGACACTAATTTGTGTCAATGTGCATCTACATATAAATGTATATATGCAATTCTGTGCAGTAGTTCTTGAGATATAGCCTTTCCTTAAATTGCGGAAATCGTTGTATAGCAGCACCACCTGTTGCCAAATAAACATTCAAATTGAATCAGCATAATGTTTCATAATGGCATTCTCACATATCAAGTTTTGTTCGATTATACGCAATAGAACCTGAAATATAGCAGCTGTATAGCAGCGCCAAATCTTTAGTGGTTGACACGAGAAGTTGATAGGTACAAGGTCAAGATGCATCTACATATAGATTTATTTACAATTCCGAGCAGCAGTTCTGGAGATACGCAGTCACCACAAAATTTTTGTCCCACACACACAGACAGACATTTTCTAAATATGGTCAAATCATGTTCTAGATCTCTGAAAACGTGTATATCCGTTGAAAACCGGAAGTCGAAAATTTTTACGTATCCAATACTTTCTTCTAGTGAATATAGAAGAAAGTAAAAATATTTTTGAGTTGGTGGGTGGGTGTAGTTGTAAAGTCTACTAATTACACGAAGTTCCTAGTCCTCTATGTCTATGGAGTGCCTTCGGGGAGGAGGCTTTCCAAGGAATCCTAACCCGTATTTAAACGAAGTTTCGGAGAAAAATATTTTTGAAATGTCCAAGCTGATTTGTGCTAATTAGTTATGTTTTTACTGATAATAGGATATATAGTACTGCTCTTTAAAACATGATTTAATGGACTTTATCTGCTTTATGTAATAAATCCTTGACACGTGACAATTGCAGGGAAAATTGCGGGATTATAATGTTTATATTTATGCTTTATGGGAAATGTTTGCATTGTGTAGGGAAATATTTCTATGTAGAGGGAAATTCATAGGGAAATCGAGAATCAGAAGTCACATGTTGGGTATGATTTAGCCTGGAACGCAAGAAAACGGATATTATCCATTTATTCAAAACTGCATAAAATACAACGAAATTAACATATACTATCCTGAAAGACAAAAGTAGTTCCCGATAGAAAATGGAATGATTAGCATTAATAGCTGAATTACAAGGCCAAAAAAAAAAAAAAATATATATATATATATATATTCAGATATATTATGAGATTTAAATACAAGTGTAGTATGAGTTTTTTTTTTTTTTTTATTAATTTCTTATTGTATTATATGGTGCGTACATAAATTTCAAACAATACACAGATCTTCACATAGGAAATGAATTTATGTAAAGATATAAAGAGTGGGATTTTTTTCCCTCACTAATTATAAACAAAATCTAATTTCAACTTTCAACACGGAGGTAAAACACATTGAAAGTTAAATGACGTAACAACTAAATACATTTCGAAATGTTCCATAATATAGAAGAACCGCATGTTTTTTTTTTCTTTTTAGTTTATCTTTTAAACTCTAATCTCAAAAAATACTTTATCCTCATTTTTTAACACAGATAGGCAACTGCATTGTACCAAACCCAATAGATAGAGAGCCATTGAAACACACACACACACACAAATCTATTTTCCACTTCTGAACAAAATAAAAGTATTCTTATTTGACTACTTATTTTATTTTAGTAATTGGATATTATTGGCATTTTTGGTATTTAACAAAAGGCTCACCTGCGTCATAGGTTGTAGATTTGGAGCAGGACTCTGTCGTACAAACTATGGTCAAGACTCCATTAGGGAGGAGAGTGGACTTCTTCTCCATAAGCTCGGATCTCTTCAAAAACTTAGGATATCCATATCCTGCTGAGTATGTAAACTCACGTGAAAGTTGTTTCTTGCGATATTTCTTTCCGTCGACATTTTTTAGGCTAAAAGTCCATGCCATACTTTTGGATGGGCCGGATGACAATCGACGAAAAAAAACTTCAATATATCCTACTGAGTCTGAATCACCATTCGGCCAGATGCTCAAACACCAGTATTCTCCATCAATTAAAAAATGAGGACTGTAATAACGTTTTCCCTCTTCTTTCGAAAGAGAAAGAAAGTCGTCTATTCGCCACTCGACAGTAAATTCTGGTTCTGCAAGTTCGTGCACTCTTCCGATGGTAGCCATGCCAAGGACTTTTTTATAATTTATTACTTGTCCTTGAATTATATTTTTCCCAGTAGATTGCCTGAAAAAACGGTAGTTTAACATATTCAATATTAAATGGTCAAAATCTACACAATTCTTTTATAGAATATATATAGAGAGAGAAAAGAAAAAAGAATTCAATATAATTCCTTTTTAATAAGTTTTTCTTTATAAAGCATAATGTGGCATTGCCTACGCATATTCATTTACAAACACACAAGATATTCTACATTATCGTTACAACCAATGTTTTGCAGAACAACTATTTTCGTACAGCAATATATCTAGTATTCGATCGCAAGAAAATATTACAAAAGTTTTCGACGAAAATCTGTTTCTGGAAAACATAAATTGTAAATTGATACTTCCATGCGTAGGTTTAATCTGGAGAAGTACGAGGGTTGATCCAAAAAAATGTTTACAAGCAGAAGCATTTGAAATGTAATAGTTGTGGAGCGAATATTTCCACCCAGGGTGGTTGACAGATGGCACTAGTTGTCCTACAGCTGTTCTACGAGTAAGTAGCGTCAGTACGCAGACACTTAAGAGCGACAGTAATGGCACGACGTCTAGAAAAGTAGTCTCGCATAGAGGTGCGAGCCGTAATTCGATTCTTATGGGCCAAGAATGTGGCCACATCTGAAATTCACAGACAAATCGTTGAGGTATACGGGGACAAAGCAATGAGCTTCTGCATGACAATGCCAGGCCCCATACAGCTCGCCAGACTCAGGAATTGCTGCAAAGGTTCAAGTGGGAGGTCTGGAATCACCCACCATACAGCCCCGATTTGGCTCCAAGTGATTATTTCCTTTTCCCGGCATTGAAGCGAAACTTATCCGGAACACGGTTCACCTCAGACGATGCAGTGAAAACAGCTGCCGAGAAATGGCTCAATGAGCAGGGCCCTGATTACTACCAAGACAGGATAAACAAGTTGGTCGAACGTTCTGACAAATGCCTAAACAGGTTTGGCGACTATGTGGAAAAGTGAAGGCCAGATGTGTCTCTTGATTCCCATTTGTATCTTGTTTCTATTGTTAATAAATACTTTTTCATTTGCCTTGTAAACTTTTTTTTGGATCACCCCTCGTATAACAAATGACACACACACACTCAAGATAGAGAGAAATTGATACTTTTCCACTTTACAGAAATTCGTAAATTGAAATTTAAGTAGATTAGTTAAAGCACAATCCAAACTAGTAGATCTGTAGATCAGGAGCCTCAACGTCGTATTTGTATCGCACATTATTCAACAGGCTATTTTTATTTTTTCCTTATTATATAATATATATATATATTGATTTGATTGGCTTGATACATAAACAGATAAGTTTCTGAGCGGGGCTGCCGCCCCCATCAACCCCCCGCTATCTCTCTCTTTCTATACCTATCTGTATATCACATATATGTATTCTTAATAACTGATAGTCTTGTATTATTTCCCTGAAGTTTATAAATATTTGTACCAAATTTCATGCAAAAATATTTCATAACATATCGGAATTATTTTATGTAACCATGTAACTAATTACAAGCTCTATGCCCATACTTTTCAACAGAAAAACATGCCGTTAAAATTCTAATATAATTTCATTATATTTAATGGGGTGTAACCATGTTAAAATACACTTTTAAGAAATACCGACTATAGACAGTAATAGTACGAAATTTTTTTATGTATCTTGGAAAAGTAGCCCCAGTTATTATATTACGCCAATTATAAGAATACATCTAATTAATTATAACACATTAATTTTTCAAACTAATTTGACATCATTTGGATGATTACAGTACGACATCGGAATTTTTTTGTGTGGTCCCATAAATAATTTATTTAGTCTATATACATACCCTTTATTAAGAGTAAGCAATGTATGTTAATCTGTATGTATCTTTACAATGTATGTTCCATTGTGTTCAATGCAGCATAAACTCATTAAAGTGCGCTTAAATAAAAAATTGTCCATAGACTCTAATGTCATGAAATTTTTTTGTGTATCTCTGTAAACAAACCATAAACGTTGTATGCACGAGTAAAACTTATTCAGCTTATTCTACATTTTTCATGAGTAATTGCTCGAAATTTGACATAATTTGGATGATTACGTTGCATTGTCAGAACACTTTTGTGAGGTCCTGTACATTAATTAAAAAGCCAAAGAGCGCATATTTTCTGCAGAAAACATAAGTTTAAGCCTCTGCCTAATGTATACTAATCCCTAATTTTGTCTATTGCGAAGTAATGATGTTAAAATGCGTTTAAACGAAATTCACCCATATGCCGTAATGATAAGAATTTTTTCGTGTCCCTGTACACATTTCATAAACAATACAGACATAAAAATTATGCAGCTATGTCTATACAAAGCCTGAACATGTGTACCAATTTGAAAGTCAATAGCGTGATTTTTGCGGCCGCTATTGTGATACATGCATATTCTTTCCATAGACCGTACTAATAAAAAAAACTTTGGCGTGTCCCTGTACACGAACTACAAATGGATTGCACACCCAAAACTATACGGCTGATTCCGTTGGGTTCATGAAAATGTGTACTGAATTTCAAGACAATAGCGGAATTTTTGCGACTGCTATCGCGCGACAAACAGACGGAATTCTACATACATAATAGCCGGCCTAGTGGCTTGGTCGGCAGAGCGCTGCCTTCTCAGTCTCCAGGTTCCGAGTTCGAATCTTGGTGCGGGCATGGATGTTTGTGCTGCCCTATGTCTTCAACAATATTGTGTGCACGTATTTCTGTGAATTTCTGTAAAAAATATGGAGCAATCGAGATGAAAGTCATTGTAACTATAGATCTCAATAAATGTCTGTCAAATGTACATACATAATAAAAAGTAACGTTCATATATATATATATATAATGTATTTTTACCTTTTCCATATTTTTATTCAATTTAAGATGCCCCGACTACTATTTGGCATTCTTATAAAATGTCCGTTTGAGTTTTTCCATCTGTCTGTGTATAAAAAGAAAAGGGAAATGTCACTCTATTTCAAGAATTATTGCGCAGAATTAATATATATATATATATATATATATATATATAGTTTCATCTTGACATTAGTGCTAATCAGTTTTTGGCCTTACTCACCTTTTAGGTAGTGCTGTTAAACTACAATTCTCAAACTTATGAGAAGGGTTGATTTGAGCTTCTATATGCAATTATTGCATAAATTCATACGTAAGAAAGCCATTGTCACGAAAACCTTCCAAAAAAAAAAAAAAAAAAAAAAAAAAAAAAAAAGCCGCACTTGGATTATTCCTTTTCCCTTTTTGCAACCGCCAAATTAATCATTTAAAAAGCAAATATTTGAACAGATTTTATTACGTCGCCCTCCACGTACACTTTAGGATTGAGCCCAGTGTTAAAAATAAAATGCAACTGTCAGGAAAATTATAATTTTAGAAAGTATTTCAAAAATGGCAAGTATAAGACATTTAACGATGCCACAAAAACTATTGGTAAAAGGTGGAAGGCGAGGTGGAAGGCGAGACGTGATGCTATATATGAAGATCTATGGCTCTACAAATTATTGATTCAAGGACACAAATGAATCAGATCCAGACCCACCAAAAGGAGTTTTCTTGAGCTAGTTGTAGCCTTGAATGCTACACTGAATTTAAAACCGCTCATAGACAGTGCTAGAAAGTGTTAAAAAGGCTTAATGCAAAAGAAAATCTAACCATTATATTATAATTGTAGCCCTTAATGTAACAGAATATTTTAGTGTAGCCCTGTAAAGGTTAATCAAATCATATTCTCTAAAAAACATTTTAGCATATTAACATGTCAATTTCTTAATGATTTTTGCAGCAGAAAGTCATTTTTTGGGTGTCCCTGTACACAAACCAATAGAGATATTAACTCCATTTTCAATAGGGAACATCCGATAATGAACTTGAATAAAATTTTATCAGTTTCAATAAATTCCATAAATTTTTATGGGAGTTAGAGCGCTGAGTGACAGACAGATTGATAAACCAAAGTCATTAACACTTTTCAACCTTGTTGGAAAGTGTTATAACTGAGCCATTTTCAATTTCAGTGTATAAATTTGTTTATTATTTATCCTCTATTTTTTGTAAGTTCACGTGCTGAACAATATGTCAAAGAAAAAAAAGAGTTAAATGAATTTAATGCTTTTAATTTTTATGTAAAATAGGAGCGCGTGCTATCTTCAAAATTTGTTAAAATGTAAAGATTATGTGATGCGTGTGGCATCCACAGTTTTGTTTTTTAATTCAAGAAATAGAACAGAATAAAGTTAGCAACGATGTTAGTTGCATTTTTTCATATAGTTTGAGTTTTTAATTTTAGTGAACTACCTTTTACCGTAGGAATAATTTTACTATGTTTAATGATATAGGGAATTATTATACGAGCATAAGATATGCTACTTTAATAATTTTAAAGTGTAAATAAGTAGTATTTGGCGTCCGCTTTTATACAGTTTAATTTAGTAAGAGAAAAGCTAGGAATTTGCGGTGTTTATTCCGTTGCTTTACATAAAAATATTGGAGTCCATAGCGACAGGACCGTTCAAGTGAAGTAAAATTATTTTGATTATATTAAGATTAAAAACATGTTTAAAACCGTTAAAGGATTTAAAAAAGAAGATTTGAAGTGGGTAGCCGAAGAGATTGGAGAGACTTTGCCTTCGACGTTCACAATAGCAAGCTTAAAAGAGCTGATTTTAAATAGTAAAGAGTATGAAAAGGATCCCGAATTTGTGAAAGATATTTTAGAAAATGCCATAGCTGAAAGAAAAATAAAAGAAGAAAAACAAGAACAAGCTTTGAAAGAAGAAAAACAAGAACAAGCTTTAAAAGAAGAAAAACAAGAACAAGCTTTGAAAGAAGCTGAAGCGTTAAGGCTTGAAAAAGAAGCAGAACTAGAGAAAGAGAAATTAAGATTGAATCATGATTTAGAATTGGCGAGAATACAATCATCTGGGCAAATTCAAACTAATGCTATTTTAAGTAATTATGAAAATAGTACTATGAGACGAAAATTTACTTTACCTAAGCTGGAATTCAGGAAATTTGGCGGGGAAATTAAGGATTGGTTGCCTTTTTGGAGCCAATTTGAACAAATCGATAAAGATGATGAAATTGCCCCAGAGGACAAGTTCCAGTATTTAGTACAAGCAACAATCGCTGGTTCACGCGCAAGAGAAGTTGTTGAAAGTTTCCCGCCAACTGGCGCCAATTATTCAAAGGCAGTGGAAAGTTTAAAGGCTCGTTTTGGCAGGGAAGATATTCTAGTAGAAGTGTATGTACGAGAGTTATTGAAATTGATAATATCTGTGCAAACAAAAGGTAGATTTGCATTAACTTCATTATATGATAAGCTTGAGTCATATTTACGGGCGCAAGAAACATTAGGTGTTACCACTGATAAATATGCCTCCATTTTATACCCTATGGTTGAGTCTTGTTTCCTAGCAGACTTTTTGAAGGCCTGGAATCGCTCGAATCTCTCTTCTTCTAATACGGATGCTAAAGGAAGGTTGAATAATCTGATGCATTTTTTGAAAACGGAAGTAGAAGGTGAAGAGAGAATATCTTTAGCTGTAGCGGGCTTCGGTTTGACAAAGCGTGAAGATAATAAATATTCTAAAAGGAAAAACAGTGCAAGTGCAGACTATATGCGAAATAAGATATCGACAGCTGCAGGTTTATTGACAACGTCTTCTGCTTTAGATTTCAAAAGAGTATGCATTTTTTGCCAAGGCAAACATTTGAGCTCTGAATGCTTTTCAGCTCGAAAATTGAGTTTAACTGAGATACAAAAGATTGTAAAGGATAAAAATTGCTGCTTCGCTTGTTTGTTACCTAATCATACAGTGAAAAAATGTCGAGCAGTTTTAAGATGCATTATCTGTTCTAAGAAGCATGTGCCTTTGATGTGCGATTTGCGTGATTCTCAAGGTAAAACTGCACAAGAAAAGGTTGAAGAAAATTCAGTCAGTAGTGAAGTAAACATGACAAATTTTAATAAGCAAAGTGCTAAAGTATTCCTTCAAACCTTAAAAGTGAAACTCATCTCCGAAAACAAGCAAAAAACAGTTCGTTTATTGTTAGATTCAGCATCCCAAAAATCTTATATTTTGAAAAGTATAGCAGAAGAGATGAATTATACTCCCATTCGTCAAGAAAAAATGATGCATTCATTGTTTGGCGGAGTTACAACAAAGGAATGCCAACATAATTGTTATAGAATAAAGGTTAAGGATATGAAGGAGAAGTTCACCTGTAATTTTGAAGTGATGGATCAAATTACTATATGTGAAAACATTCAACCGGTCACTAATGGTCCGTGGATTAAAGAGTTGAAAGAATATGGAATCGAATTATCTGATGTAAGTCATTGCCGTGAAGTTATCGAAATATTGATTGGTGCTGATATTATGGGAAAGATGTTAACTGGCAAAAGAAAAGTATTGACATCTGGTCTTGTTGCCATAGAAACATACCTCGGTTGGACATTAGTAGTATGGTATTGATAAATATTAGCTCACCTAGCATGAAGAATTCTGACTCACTTTTTGATATATGGGCTGCTGTATGCATTTGCATAAAGGGTGTGGTTGGTTTCTTGTGAAATGTTTGCGTGTTTTATGGTAAATTATCGCGTGATGGTATTATTTTATGCTTACTCGAGTTTGTATCGTGTGTGATTAGACATGCACGTAGACATGCTTCATAAGGCTAATATACATTGAAGTTATAAAAAGTAATCTTACATTTTTTTTATGTATTTAATATTTAAAGAGGTTTTAATACTATGGTAGACCGGCGCCCCGGAGGGCGCGAGGCGCTTGATTTGAAGACGTGCGGGAACATGTTAAGGTATTAGTTATTTTTTTTTTTTTTTTTTTTTTTTTTTTTTTCGTGTGTGTAATATTTAGGTAGTAAGTTTTTTGTTATTTAATTTTTTAAAAAATCCCTTTTCGGCAAGCTTAAAGGCAAAGGTATTTTCCTTTACGTTAATGTTACAATTGTAAAGAAATTTTACATATGCATTAATACTTAGCCAATGTTATTTGATTTTTTAAAAATAGTAGTAGTAGAGTGTAGAAATGAAAGTTGTTATAATTGACAATAATAATTGTCAATTATAATTGAGAATTTTTTGGATTTTGAAATCTTCGTGACAAATATCGATTCATTTTCTGTTTTATGAGAAGGGTGTGGCACTTGATTTGAAAGCGTGTGGGAATGTCTTAAGATATCACGAATTTTTTTCGTGTGTGTAATATTTAAATAGTAAGTTTTTTTTTTCTGTTATTTGATTTTAAAAAGCATTAATATAGTGTAGCAATGAAAATTGTTTCTTGTAAAAAATGTTTGCGTGTTTAATGCGAGTTGGATATCGATGTTATGGTAAATTATCGCGTGATGTTTTTATTTTCTGCTTTTCTCGAATTTGTCTTGTGCGTGATTATTTTAAATACAGACTTGTTTTATAATATAAATATACATTGAAGTTAGGAAGTAAATATTAGTTTTATATGTATTTTGTCAAACATAGTTGACAATTGTAATTGACAAATTATTTATGTTATAAAATAAATTATTGGATTTAACTTACTTTTTTAATTGAATGATTTTTGTTGAAAAGGAAGAAGTTTTATTACATTCTAAAAAAAATCAATATGGGTGTGGTATTGTAAAAATTTGTCTTTGTTAAGTGTTTACGGGATTATTTAGACTGGACGCGGTTTATAAAATAAATATTTATCGTAACTTATAACATATTTATATTAATTGAAAAGACAGAAGCATGTTTGTGATTTTATTCTATTAATAAATATATAGATTTTTTTTTTTCGTGTGTAACTAAATGGTTTTTATTCAAAAGAAAGGAAGAAAAAGTTTTATTTCATTCTCAAATATCAATATGGTTTCGATATTGTAAAAATTCGTTTTTAAAATGAATATGGGCGTGGTGTTGTAAAAATTAATTTTTGTCAAGTGTTTCCGTGATTATTTAGATTGGATGTGGTTGATGAGATAAAATATTTATCGTAAATTAACGCATACATATGGATTTTTTTAAAATGATGAAATGAAAGAAATAGGTTTTTATTTTATTCTATTAATATATAGATTTTTTGGTGTGTAATTAAATAGTTCTCATTGAAAAGAAAGAAGAAGTTGTATTTCATTCTAAAAAATCAAAAAAGTGTTTGTTATTCTAAAAATTCATTTAAAAAATCAATACGAGTAAAGTATGTAGAAAAGTTGTCTTTGCTAAGTGTTTACGAGATTATTTCGACTGGACGCGTTTATAAAATAAATATTTATCATAAATTAAAGCATATTTATTTATTTATTTTTAATGAAAATACCGAAGTATGTTTGTTATTTTATATAATTAATAAATATATAGATTTTTTTTTTTTTTTTCGTGTGTAACTAAATGGTTTTTTATTGAAAAGAAAGGAAGAAAAAGTTTTATTTCATTCTTAAAAATCAGTATGGTTTCGATATTGTAAAAGTTCATTTTTAAAATGAATACGAGTGTGGTTTTGTAAAAATTTATTTTTGTCAAGTGTTTCCGTGCTTATTTAGATTGGATGCGGTTGATGAAATACATATTTATCGTAGATTTGCTCATACATATTGTTTTTTTTTTTTTTTTTTTTTTTTTTTTTTTTTTTAATGAAATGACAGAAATAGGTTTTTATTTTATTCTAGTAATATATAGATTTTTTGGTATGTAATTAAATGGTTTGCATTAAAAAGAAAGAAAAATTTTATTTCATTCTAAACAACAATATGGGTTGGGTATTGTAAAAATTCGTTTTTTTTTTTCCCCTTAATTGTTAGCTTAAACATGAAACATTTGATTAATTCATAAAAAAATATATATTTAAAATAATAATGCGATTATTTGAAATGAGGAATTTTGACAAAATCACGTACATATTGATAAATTTAGATAAAATTGAAGGAGTTGAATTTTTACTTTTGGTTTTATAACCAATATACAGATACTTACTTGCATAATTAAAGAATTGTCAGCGAAAAAAAAAAAAAATGAAGTTTTTATTTCAATTAAAAAAGAAAAATTTAATAGTAGTGTGGTTTAAAAAAAAAAAAAAATTCTTTTTTCTCAAGTGATTACGTGAATATTTTAGACTGGACGCGATTTATAAAAAAGAAATATATTATCGTAAGTTAGCGTATGCATATTGATTTTTCAAAATGAAAACGAAAGAGGTAGTGTTCTTTTTTAATTATTATTCTAGTAATTAATATATAGATTTTTTACGTATGTTATTAAAAATATTTCATTGAAAAGGAAGGAGAAGTTTTATTTCATTCTAAAAAACTAATATGGTTTCGTTATTGTAAAATTTCGGGTTTTTTTTTATATAAATCAATATGGGATGTGGAATTTTAAAAAATTAATTTTTGTTAAGTTTTTCCTCGATTATTCAGATTGGATGCAGTTTATAAAATAAATATTTATCGTAAATTAGCGTAAACATATTGATTTTTTAAATGAAAATAAGAATTAGGTTTTCAATTTTATTCTAATAGATAACTTATAGATTTTTATATATGTAATTAAATCGTTTTCATTGAAAAGAATGAATGCTTAAAATATATGTGTTTAAAATAATCAGGCGATTATTTGACATAACTAAATTTTACAAAATTACTTTCATATTGATTATTTTAAATGAAATGAAAGAAGTAGGTTACTCTTACTTTTATTTTACGAATTAATATATATATTTTTTTTGCATGCGCAATAAAATAGTTCTTATTCAAATAAAAAAGAAGTTTTTATTTCATTATAAAAAAAATTAATACGGTTGTAGTATTGTAAAAAATCAATTATGAAAAAGACATTAATAAATATTGTAAAAAAATGCCTATCTGGGTTTTGCAAACGATAAAGTTTTATTAGACACAAAATATTGTGTGTTTTGCAGAAACCGCAGCGGGTTGGTGTACTGGAAATGTTAATTGTAAAATTTAGCAACTGGAGTAAAATGGATAAAAATCCGTTTTGTGTTTATTACGCTTTTGAAGCATTATCGTATAATGTAAGCGAGACATTGTCGAACCCTTCGAGCACATACAGTTTTTCCCGTGAAAATGCACGAAGCGGTTAGTTATACTGTAATCGTAATTGGTGAAGAAGATGATTTTTTTTTTTTTTTTTCACGAACATTATCGCGGGGTTAGATGCGGTAAAACATTTTTTGGTTACATTAAAAACCATCGGTGAAAAACTACTTAAAAAAAAAAAAAAAATTAATTGAACCTCCAGTCGAAAGTGGTATTTGTTATGATATTGACATTTGTCATATTTATAAAAAATCGTTTTAAAGAAGGAGAAATAAAATGTGTAGATCATGCACACACATCTCGGGAAACCATATGCGGTACCGCTCCTCAAAAGTGCAATATAAATTATCGAAAAAGATATTTTATTTCCCTTTGTTATTTATAATTTAAAGAACAATGATAGTCATTTAATACTAAAAAACATACCGGAAAATTTTGAGAAAAGCAAATACGTTTATTCCGTGGTCAGTTGAAAAGTTTATCGTGTTTACTTTTGATTTTTTGCGTTTTATTCATAGTTGTCAAATTTTAGATGCTTTTTTAGAGATAATAGTAGAATATTAAAAAAATTCTGGTCGCAATTTTAAAATATTTTATAATTTTCACAAAAAATAATTAAAGAATTAACACTGAAAAGGCGGGTATGGTATTGTAAGAAGTTCGTTTTTGTTAAGTGATTGCATGATTATTTAGATGGTATGCGATTTATGAAATAAATATTTATCGTAAGTTAGCGTATACATATTGATTTTTTAAAATGAAACGAAAGAAGTAGGGGTTTTATTTTATTCTAGTTGTTAATACATACATTTTTTATGTATATAATTAAATTGTTCTCATTGAAAAGGAAGGAGAGGTTTCATTATCATAAAAAAAAAAAAAAAAAAAAAAAACTAATACAGGTTCGTTATTGTAAAAATTAGTTTTTAAGATCAACACAAGTATGGTACAGTAAGAAAGTAATTTTTTGTTAAGTTTTTCCGGGATTATTCAGATTGGACGAGGAGGAATGCACGTGCTTAGAAATGCACAAGGCGTCTAGTTATACTGTAATCCTAATTGGTGAAGATGATGAAATTTTTTTCATGAACATTATCATGGAATAGATGCGATAAAACTATTTTTTGACACATTAAAAACCGTCGGTTAAAAAACTGCTTAAAAATATAAGTAAATAAATAAAAATAAAAATAAATAAATAAATGAAAAATATTTCAATGAACCCCTAATTGAGAGTAGTATTTGTTATGATTCCGGCATTTGTCATATTTTGTAGAAGTCGTTTTAAAGAAAATGAAATAAAATGTGTAGATCATAATCACATCTCACGGTTTATAAGACGTTTCGCTCATCAGGAATGCAATTTATATATTACCGAAATAGATATTTTTATACCTGTTATTCATAAATGTATGACAGTCATTTTACGTTAAAGACATGAGGTAAAATTTTGCGAAAAAAATAATAAATAAATATGTTAATTCCGAGCACAACTGAAAAAATTTATCATGTTTGTTTTTGCTTTGTTTGCTTTATAGACAGTTTTCAATTTTTTTAGACGCTTCTTTAGAGACAATAGTAGAATATTTAAAAAATTCTGGTCATAATTTTTAAAATATTTAATAATTTTTAGAAAAATAATAAAAAATGCATATATTTTGAAAAGGAAAGGTATTTTTCTGAACAGCTATTTGTATAATGATTTTGATTCTTTACGGTTTATAGAAGATTTTCATTTTTTTAGATGCTTTTTTAGAGACAATAGTGGAATATTTTTAAAAAATCTCATCAAATTTTTTAAAATATTTAATATATTTTACAAAAATAATAAAAAATGTATATCTTTTGAAAAGGAAAGGTGTTTTTTCTGAAAAGCTATTTGGATAATGCTTTTGATTCTTTACGATTTATAGACGATTTTCAATTTTTTTTATGCTTTTTTTTTTTTTTTTAAGAGACAATAGCAGAATATTAAAAACAAAATCTCGTCATAATTTTTTTAATATTTAATAATTTTTTGTAAAAATAATAAAAAAAGCATATCTTTTGAAAAGGAAAGGCGTTTTTTTGAACAGCTATTTGAAAAAAACTTTTGATTCTTTACGTTTTATAGACGATTTTCAATTTTTTAGATGCTTCTTTCAGAGACAATAGTAGAACATTAAAAAAAAAATAAAAAATCTGGTCATAATTTTTTTAATTTTTAATAATTTTACAAAAATAATATAAAATGCATATCTTTTGAAAAGGAAAGATGTTTTTCTGAACAGCTATTTGGATAACATTTAAAAATTAAAATAACACTCATTTACCATCCAAACTAGATTTTTGTGAACATGCAAAATAAGATTATAAAAATTTTAACTGTCGGAATTTGGGAGGATTTTTTTTTTTTTTTTTTTTTTAATATATCAAACTTGCCATGTTCTCAGCGAGGTATTACACTCATTTCGATGCGTGTCAATGGAAGATATTTGAATCGATCCTGTGATTTTACCTCGATCCTACACGATTTTTTTATCAAAGGCGCGCAATTAAGTTGGAATGAGGGATTAAAGATAACAAAAGTTGAATTAAGACTTTTTAAAATCTTAAATAATTATCTGTGATTCGAGAAACAAATCAGAGGAGAGTTTTTATTTTTTAAACAAACGATATGTCGCTGCGAATAATCCGTATTGAATTAATTTAACGATGAAAAAAAAAAAAATCGGTTTTATCATAGAATGTAATTTAGACTACCCGAGGGGAAATATATTTGATACAAAAATGTGTGAAAATATCTTGATAAGTCGTTACTGAAATCTTTTGAAATAAATAATGACCATTTTACGCTTTTTTTAAACTGAAAATGTTTGATTTGTATTAGTTTTATTTTTAAATGTTTATCGTGAAAATTTTCAGCTTTTATACTTTGACGCGTATAGTTTATAAATGCACATTTATACCCAAGGACATCTTCCAGACATACTTCCAACTCGTAAATTAACCACGAACCGTTTTTAAGCAGCTATGTTGCACAATATTTAAATTTGAAATTTTATCTAATAATGGATTTGAAATTACGTAAATTACACCGGGTGTTCTTCTTTACGAAATATCCCTTGTTGAGAACTTACATAGAATTATTACCCTAAAAACGAATGCCAGCTAAACACGCGTTTTCAAAATCAATTTAAAAAAAGAAGAAAAAATTTTTTAAACTTATTATTATTATTATTATTTTTATTATTATTTAGTTGTCTCATGCTAAATGTGGGGAAAATAAAATAAAATAAAATTTTAGATACATTTGATACAAAAATGTGTGAAATTAGTTCGTTACCGAAATATTTTAAATAAATAATAACCATTTTACGCTTTTTTTTTAATTGAAAATGTTCGATTTGTATTATAGTTTTATTTTTAAATGTTTATCGTGAAAAGTGTCAGCTTTTATACTTTGACGTGGATAGTTTTATACATGAACATTTATACCCAAGGACATATTTATTCGAAGTTAAAAGAAAAATTTGGTTAAATATGAGATTTGAGCAATTTTGATCTGCAGTGTGCAGCTAACAAAAGCAAGTCAGGAAATTTTAAAATTTGAAATTATAGATAAAATTAGTGAATTTGTGGTACTGAAGACTAAACAAAATGATTTTTCTTATAATGGAAATAATAAAAAAATATATATCGTTCCATTTTACATAATGTGTGGCCCCAACAGTGGTCGAAGGGTATTGCGCTTTAAAAACTGGTAGACGGAAATGTTTCGAGTTCCTGGGTTCGAACCCGACACTTCCCATGACCTGGGTATCGAACTCGAAACATTCTCTAATATTTTTTTAATATTTCCATTATAAGAAAAATCATTTTGTTTAGTCTTCAGTACCACAAATTCACTAATTTTATCTATAATTTCAAATTTTAAAATTTCCTGACTTGCTTTTGTTAGCTGCACACTATGTTTCTTGATGCAAATCAAAATTGCTCAAATCTCATATTTAACCAAATTTTTCTTTTAACTTCGAATAAATTTGTCCTTGGGTATAAATGTTCATGTATAAAACTATCCACGTCAAAGTATAAAAGCTGACACTTTTCACGATAAACATTTAAAAATAAAACTATAATACAAATCGAACATTTTCAATTAAAAAAAAAGCGTAAAATGGTTATTATTTATTTAAAAGATTTCGGTAACGAACTAATTTCACACATTTTTGTATCAAATGTATCTAAAATTTTATTTTATTTTATTTTCCCCACATTTAGCATGAGACAACTAAATAATAATAATAATAATAATAATAATAATAAGTTTAAAAAAATTTTTCTTCTTTTTTTAAATTGATTTTGAAAACGCGTGTTTAGCTGGCATTCGTTTTTAGGGTAATAATTCTATGTAAGTTCTCAACAAGGGATATTTCGTAAAGAAGAACACCCGGTGTAATTTACGTAATTTCAAATCCATTATTAGATAAAATTTCAAATTTAAATATTGTGCAACATAGCTGCTTAAAAACGGTTCGTGGTTAATTTACGAGTTGGAAGTATGTCTGGAAGATGTCCTTGGGTATAAATGTGCATTTATAAACTATACGCGTCAAAGTATAAAAGCTGAAAATTTTCACGATAAACATTTAAAAATAAAACTAATACAAATCAAACATTTTCAGTTTAAAAAAAGCGTAAAATGGTCATTATTTATTTCAAAAGATTTCAGTAACGACTTATCAAGATATTTTCACACATTTTTGTATCAAATATATTTCCCCTCGGGTAGTCTAAATTACATTCTATGATAAAACCGATTTTTTTTTTTTTTTCATCGTTAAATTAATTCAATACGGATTATTCGCAGCGACATATCGTTTGTTTAAAAAATAAAAACTCTCCTCTGATTTGTTTCTCGAATCACAGATAATTATTTAAGATTTTAAAAAGTCTTAATTCAACTTTTATTATCTTTAATCCCTCATTCCAACTTAATTGCGCGCCTTTGATAAAAAAATCGTGTAGGATCGAGGTAAAATCACAGGATCGATTCAAATATCTTCCATTGACACGCATCGAAATGAGTGTAATACCTCGCTGAGAACATGGCAAGTTTGATATATTAAAAAAAAAAAAAAAAATCCTCCCAAATTCCGACAGTTAAAATTTTTATAATCTTATTTTGCATGTTCACAAAAATCTAGTTTGGATGGTAAATGAGTGTTATTTTAATTTTTAAATGTTATCCAAATAGCTGTTCAGAAAAACATCTTTCCTTTTCAAAAGATATGCATTTTATATTATTTTTGTAAAATTATTAAAAATTAAAAAAATTATGACCAGATTTTTTATTTTTTTTTTAATGTTCTACTATTGTCTCTGAAAGAAGCATCTAAAAAATTGAAAATCGTCTATAAAACGTAAAGAATCAAAAGGTTTTTTCAAATAGCTGTTCAAAAAAACGCCTTTCCTTTTCAAAAGATATGCTTTTTTTATTATTTTTACAAAAAATTATTAAATATTAAAAAAATTATGACGAGATTTTGTTTTTAATATTCTGCTATTGTCTCTAAAAAAAAAAAAAAAAAAAGCATAAAAAAAATTGAAAATCGTCTATAAATCGTAAAGAATCAAAAGCATTATCCAAATAGCTTTTCAGAAAAAACACCTTTCCTTTTCAAAAGATATACATTTTTTATTATTTTTGTAAAATATATTAAATATTTTAAAAAATTTGATGAGATTTTTTAAAAATATTCCACTATTGTCTCTAAAAAAGCATCTAAAAAAATGAAAATCTTCTATAAACCGTAAAGAATCAAAATCATTATACAAATAGCTGTTCAGAAAAATACCTTTCCTTTTCAAAATATATGCATTTTTTATTATTTTTCTAAAAATTATTAAATATTTTAAAAATTATGACCAGAATTTTTTAAATATTCTACTATTGTCTCTAAAGAAGCGTCTAAAAAAATTGAAAACTGTCTATAAAGCAAACAAAGCAAAAACAAACATGATAAATTTTTTCAGTTGTGCTCGGAATTAACATATTTATTTATTATTTTTTTCGCAAAATTTTACCTCATGTCTTTAACGTAAAATGACTGTCATACATTTATGAATAACAGGTATAAAAATATCTATTTCGGTAATATATAAATTGCATTCCTGATGAGCGAAACGTCTTATAAACCGTGAGATGTGATTATGATCTACACATTTTATTTCATTTTCTTTAAAACGACTTCTACAAAATATGACAAATGCCGGAATCATAACAAATACTACTCTCAATTAGGGGTTCATTGAAATATTTTTCATTTATTTATTTATTTTTATTTTTATTTATTTACTTATATTTTTAAGCAGTTTTTTAACCGACGGTTTTTAATGTGTCAAAAAATAGTTTTATCGCATCTATTCCATGATAATGTTCATGAAAAAAATTTCATCATCTTCACCAATTAGGATTACAGTATAACTAGACGCCTTGTGCATTTCTAAGCACGTGCATTCCTCCTCGTCCAATCTGAATAATCCCGGAAAAACTTAACAAAAAATTACTTTCTTACTGTACCATACTTGTGTTGATCTTAAAAACTAATTTTTACAATAACGAACCTGTATTAGTTTTTTTTTTTTTTTTTTTTTATGATAATGAAACCTCTCCTTCCTTTTCAATGAGAACAATTTAATTATATACATAAAAAATGTATGTATTAACAACTAGAATAAAATAAAACCCCTACTTCTTTCGTTTCATTTTAAAAAATCAATATGTATACGCTAACTTACGATAAGTATTTATTTCATAAATCGCATACCATCTAAATAATCATGCAATCACTTAACAAAAACGAACTTCTTACAATACCATACCCGCCTTTTCAGTGTTAATTCTTTAATTATTTTTTGTGAAAATTATAAAATATTTTAAAATTGCGACCAGAATTTTTTTAATATTCTACTATTATCTCTAAAAAAGCATCTAAAATTTGACAACTATGAATAAAACGCAAAAAATCAAAAGTAAACACGATAAACTTTTCAACTGACCACGGAATAAACGTATTTGCTTTTCTCAAAATTTTCCGGTATGTTTTTTAGTATTAAATGACTATCATTGTTCTTTAAATTATAAATAACAAAGGGAAATAAAATATCTTTTTCGATAATTTATATTGCACTTTTGAGGAGCGGTACCGCATATGGTTTCCCGAGATGTGTGTGCATGATCTACACATTTTATTTCTCCTTCTTTAAAACGATTTTTTATAAATATGACAAATGTCAATATCATAACAAATACCACTTTCGACTGGAGGTTCAATTAATTTTTTTTTTTTTTAAGTAGTTTTTCACCGATGGTTTTTAATGTAACCAAAAAATGTTTTACCGCATCTAACCCCGCGATAATGTTCGTGAAAAAAAAAAAAAAAAATCATCTTCTTCACCAATTACGATTACAGTATAACTAACCGCTTCGTGCATTTTCACGGGAAAAACTGTATGTGCTCGAAGGGTTCGACAATGTCTCGCTTACATTATACGATAATGCTTCAAAAGCGTAATAAACACAAAACGGATTTTTATCCATTTTACTCCAGTTGCTAAATTTTACAATTAACATTTCCAGTACACCAACCCGCTGCGGTTTCTGCAAAACACACAATATTTTGTGTCTAATAAAACTTTCTCGTTTGCAAAACCCAGATAGGCATTTTTTTACAATATTTATTAATGTCTTTTTCATAATTGATTTTTTACAATACTACAACCGTATTAATTTTTTTTATAATGAAATAAAAACTTCTTTTTTATTTGAATAAGAACTATTTTATTGCGCATGCAAAAAAAAATATATATATTAATTCGTAAAATAAAAGTAAGAGTAACCTACTTCTTTCATTTCATTTAAAATAATCAATATGAAAGTAATTTTGTAAAATTTAGTTATGTCAAATAATCGCCTGATTATTTTAAACACATATATTTTAAGCATTAATTCTTTTCAATGAAAACGATTTAATTACATATATAAAAATCTATAAGTTATCTATTAGAATAAAATTGAAAACCTAATTCTTATTTTCATTTAAAAAATCAATATGTTTACGCTAATTTACGATAAATATTTATTTTATAAACTGCATCCAATCTGAATAATCGAGGAAAAACTTAACAAAAATTAATTTTTTAAAATTCCACATCCCATATTGATTTATATAAAAAAAAACCCGAAATTTTACAATAACGAAACCATATTAGTTTTTTAGAATGAAATAAAACTTCTACTTCCTTTTCAATGAAATATTTTTAATAACATACGTAAAAAATCTATATATTAATTACTAGAATAATAATTAAAAAAGAACACTACCTCTTTCGTTTTCATTTTGAAAAATCAATATGCATACGCTAACTTACGATAATATATTTCTTTTTTATAAATCGCGTCCAGTCTAAAATATTCACGTAATCACTTGAGAAAAAAGAATTTTTTTTTTTTTTTAAACCACACCACTATTAAATTTTTCTTTTTTAATTGAAATAAAAACTTCATTTTTTTTTTTCGCTGACAATTCTTTAATTATGCAAGTAAGTATCTGTATATTGGTTTTAAAACCAAAAGTAAAAATTCAACTCCTTCAATTTTATCTAAATTTATCAATATGTACGTGATTTTGTCAAAATTCCTCATTTCAAATAATCGCATTATTATTTTAAATATATATTTTTTTATGAATTAATCAAATGTTTCATGTTTAAGCTAACAATTAAGGGGGAAAAAAAAAACGAATTTTTACAATACCCAACCCATATTGTTGTTTAGAATGAAATAAAATTTTTCTTTCTTTTTAATGCAAACCATTTAATTACATACCAAAAAATCTATATATTACTAGAATAAAATAAAAACCTATTTCTGTCATTTCATTAAAAAAAAAAAAAAAAAAACAATATGTATGAGCAAATCTACGATAAATATGTATTTCATCAACCGCATCCAATCTAAATAAGCACGGAAACACTTGACAAAAATAAATTTTTACAAAACCACACTCGTATTCATTTTAAAAATGAACTTTTACAATATCGAAACCATACTGATTTTTAAGAATGAAATAAAACTTTTTCTTCCTTTCTTTTCAATAAAAAACCATTTAGTTACACACGAAAAAAAAAAAAAAAAATCTATATATTTATTAATTATATAAAATAACAAACATACTTCGGTATTTTCATTAAAAATAAATAAATAAATATGCTTTAATTTATGATAAATATTTATTTTATAAACGCGTCCAGTCGAAATAATCTCGTAAACACTTAGCAAAGACAACTTTTCTACATACTTTACTCGTATTGATTTTTTAAATGAATTTTTAGAATAACAAACACTTTTTTGATTTTTTTAGAATGAAATACAACTTCTTCTTTCTTTTCAATGAGAACTATTTAATTACACACCAAAAAATCTATATATTAATAGAATAAAATAAAAACCTATTTCTTTCATTTCATCATTTTAAAAAAATCCATATGTATGCGTTAATTTACGATAAATATTTTATCTCATCAACCACATCCAATCTAAATAATCACGGAAACACTTGACAAAAATTAATTTTTACAACACCACGCCCATATTCATTTTAAAAACGAATTTTTACAATATCGAAACCATATTGATATTTGAGAATGAAATAAAACTTTTTCTTCCTTTCTTTTGAATAAAAACCATTTAGTTACACACGAAAAAATAAAATCTATATATTTATTAATAGAATAAAATCACAAACATGCTTCTGTCTTTTCAATTAATATAAATATGTTATAAGTTACGATAAATATTTATTTTATAAACCGCGTCCAGTCTAAATAATCCCGTAAACACTTAACAAAGACAAATTTTTACAATACCACACCCATATTGATTTTTTTTAGAATGTAATAAAACTTCTTCCTTTTCAACAAAAATCATTCAATTAAAAAAGTAAGTTAAATCCAATAATTTATTTTATAACATAAATAATTTGTCAATTACATTTGTCAACTATGTTTGACAAAATACATATAAAACTAATATTTACTTCCTAACTTCAATGTATATTTATATTATAAAACAAGTCTGTATTTAAAATAATCACGCACAAGACAAATTCGAGAAAAGCAGAAAATAAAAACATCACGCGATAATTTACCATAACATCAATATCCAACTCGCATTAAACACGCAAACATTTTTTACAAGAAACAATTTACATTGCTACACTATATTAATGCTTTTTAAAATCAAATAACAGAAAAAAAAAACTTACTATTTAAATATTACACACACGAAAAAAATTCGTGATATCTTAAGACATTCCCACACGCTTTCAAATCAAGTGCCACACCCTTCTCATAAAACAGAAAATGAATCGATATTTGTCACGAAGATTTCAAAATCCAAAAAATTCTCAATTATAATTGACAATTATTATTGTCAATTATAACAACTTTCATTTCTACACTCTACTACTACTATTTTTAAAAAATCAAATAACATTGGCTAAGTATTAATGCATATGTAAAATTTCTTTACAATTGTAACATTAACGTAAAGGAATCTACCTTTGCCTTTAAGCTTGCCGAAAAGGGATTTTTTAAAAAATTAAATAACAAAAAACTTACTACCTAAATATTACACACACGAAAAAAAAAAAAAAAAAAAAAAAAACTAATACCTTAACATGTTCCCGCACGTCTTCAAATCAAGCGCCTCGCGCCCTCCGGGGCGCCGGTCTACCATATTATTAAAACCTCTTTAAATATTAAATACATAAAAAAAATGTAAGATTACTTTTTATAACTTCAATGTATATTAGCCTTATGAAGCATGTCTACGTGCATGTCTAATCACACACGATACAAACTCGAGTAAGCATAAAATAATACCATCACGCGATAATTTACCATAAAACACGCAAACATTTCACAAGAAACCAACCACACCCTTTATGCAAATGCATACAGCAGCCCATATATCAAAAAGTGAGTCAGAATTCTTCATGCTAGGTGAGCTAATATTTATCAATACCATACTACATCATGGGCAAGGCGCCTCACACCGAAGTCTCAACAGATAATTTAGCAATGATGGTGACGTCTTTGTTTGTAAATGAAGCTGACATCTCAAACTTATGGAGATTGGACTTGATCGGAATAACAGATACTATAGAAAAGAAATCTAAAAGTGAGATTGACCGTCAAACAAAGGAACATTTCTTAGAGACAGTAAAAATTAACAAGGATGATCGTTACGAAATTTGTCTTCCTTGGGCTGACGACACATCTGCATTACCAGATAACTTGAGTTTGGCTGTAAGACGTTTGGAAAGTACAACTTCTAAGTTATTATCTAAGAACATGTACGGAAAATATGAAAATATATTTATGGACTGGTTGAATGAGGGGATCATAGAAGAAGTTCCTGCTACCAAAGTGAACTCTTATGGTAATTATTTACCTCATCACCCAGTTATTAAAGAGACCAGTAGTACAACACCTATCCGTCCGGTTTTCGATGCTTCAGCAAAGTTGGCTAACCATCCATCTTTAAATCAGTGTCTGCAGTGTGGCCCAAATTTGATTGAGCTTATCCCAGATATTCTTCTACGTTTCAGGGAAAGAAAATTTGGTGTAACCGCTGATATTAGAAAAGCGTTTCCTCAAATTAGCATTTGTGAAAAGGATAAAGATTTTCTGCGATTTCTATGGTGGAAAGATCTAAAAGAGAAGAAACTTAAAGTATTTAGGCATGCACGAGTCGTTTTCGGTGTAAAGTGTAGCCCTTTTCTTTTATCATCAGTAATTGAATATCACATCAAAAATAGTGCAAATTTTGAGGAAAGTTTCAAGCAAAGACTTTTGCATAGTTTTTATGTAGACAATGTCGCCACTAGTGTGCACTGTGAAGAAGATCTAAAGAAATTTATCTCGGACTCAAAGAAAATAATGGCAAATGGTGGTTTTGATTTAAGACAGTGGGAATACACTGGTGATCACGATGAAACGTCGAACCAGAAGGAAACTCAAGTATTGGGTCTGATTTGGGATAAGGTTTCCGATACATTAAAAGTCAACATGAAATGGCTAAACGATTTCAACACAGAAAGGATTACCAAGCGAAGTATGTTATCGGCAGTTCATAAAATTTTTGATCCTTTTGGTTTTACTGCTCCGGTGATGCTTTATCCTAAATTGATGTTACAGAAAGCTTGGAAATTAGGAATTAATTGGGATGACGAAATAACTGGTGATTTACAAAAAGAATTCCTATTATGGTTTCAAGAACTTAAATATTTAAATGATGTTAAGATACCAAGACATATCCAGATAACTCCAGAAAACTTACATGCATGCACAATTCATACTTTCGTTGATGGTAGTAAAGATGCTTATGCTGCAGTAGTATTCTTGAGGATAGAAAATGAAGATCAAGGGGAAATAATTCTGCTTGCTGCCAAGTCCCGAATTGTGCCTTTAAAAAATACGACTGTACCAAGAATGGAGCTATTAGCGGCTACTATTGGCGCTCGTTTGGCGAAAACTGTTGTGGATGCTTTGGGTTGGTAGGAAATGCAGCGATATTACTGGAGCGATTCCTCAACAGTGCTTGCTTGGATATCAAGAAATGAGAGCTGGTCTGTGTTTGTCAGAAATCGGGTTCAAGAGATTCAGAAATGAAGCAGTTCTTCATCATGGAAACATATACCAAGTGAGAAGAATCCAGCAGACTTGCCGTCTAGAGGCTGTAAGGCTAAGCAATTAGCTTTAATCAGATGGTGGGAGGGCCCACATTGGATGAAAGATTCAGCAGAATTTAGAAACCACATGAACACTTCCGATGAAGATTGGAATGAGGAAGAAATTCAGAAAGAAAGGTCAAAGTCTACTTGTATGTTGACGAAACCTGAATTTCCATCCAACAATAACTGGTATTACAGCTACTTTTCAAGTTATGAAAAAATCATACGTTTAGTTGCTTGGATTCTTCGCTTTAAGCATAATTGTTTAAATCCTGATAAGAAGAGTAAAGGCGAATTGACGGCTACTGAATTTCGGGAAGCTGAGATAAAAACTCTACGTATGGTTCAAAAAGAATCTTTCTCTTCGGAAAGTGATGAAAGATTGAAGACATTACAAACCTGTAAGGATGAGCAAGATGTCATTCGTTTGAAAACTAAAATAACTTACAGGAAAGATAGTGAAGATTTTCTCCATCCCATAATTCTCCCTTCAAAGCATGAAGTTGTTAAGCGACTTATTTTTTATATTCATGTAAAGAACTGTCATGCGGGGTTACAAATCCTCTTAAATTTGCTTAGAGAAAGGTATTGGATCCTCAACGGAAGAAAGAGTGTAAAGCTTGTGTTAGCCAGCTGTGTGATTTGTAAAAGGTTTAATTCAAGGGCTTTATGGACATCTAGTGCTCCTCTACCTGAAAACAGAGTAAAAGATTCTGCCGTATTTCAAATTACAGGCATAGATATGGCTGGTCCTTTGTATCTTAAGAACGATAAGAAGAGTTGGATTTTGATTTTCACATGTGCTATATATAGAGCTGTTCATCTAGAGCTAGTGACCTCTGCTTCCACAGATGCATTTTTGATGGGTTTGAGAAGATTTGTGGCTCGCAAAGGAAGATGCTCTGTTATCTACTGTGATAATGGAACAAATTTTGTTGGCGCAGCTAATTATTTGAGAAGCTTAGATTGGCAATGTATACAAAAATATGGGTCTGTCAACTCCATAGACTGGAAGGCGTGGTGGGGTGGCTTCTGGGAGAGGCTGATTAGGGTAATAAAAGATCTTCTTAAAAGAGTCTTAGGACGCGCCTGTCTTACGTACGAAGAAATGACAACTCTTTTAGCTGATGTTGAAAGTGTAGTGAATTCAAGGCCTCTAACATATCTTTCTGAAGATGCGACTGTAAAGCCTATCTCCCCATCTATGTTTCTTCAAGATGTTCACGAAATTCAGCTTCCAGATGTTGATGCAGTTGAACAAAATTCTTTATCAAAGAGGCTCAGATACAGGCAGTCCCTACTCAGAGCTTTGAGAGATCGATTCCGATCCGAATATTTGGGTGCTCTCATACAGCGAGCAAACAGAAAGCAGCCAGAAAAGGGTATCGCTGTCGGAGATATTGTATTAATTGGATCTGACAACAAGAAACGAATCCACTGGCCACTAGGCCGTATCACAGAGCTTATTTCTGGAAAAGATAATAAAGTTCGACTTGTAAAGGTTCAAACTTCGCAACATGAACTTTTACGACCTATTCAAAGATTATATCCTTTAGAAGTAACATCATCAAATAATAGTTCAAAGCTGAAAGAAGCATACTATTCAAAGGAAACCTCTGCTCAAACTGTTAAACCCTTTGTAACTTCAGAAGAGGAACCAGTCAGATATAGCAAAGCGGGAAGGAGAATTAAAGTCCCTGAAAGACTAATGTATTGAGAACTACACCTGCAACATTTGGTTTTGATTATAACCTATAATCAAAAGGTGGGAGGATGTTATAACTGAGCCATTTTCAATTTCAATGTATAAATTTGTTTATTATTTATCCTCTATTTTTTGTAAGTTCACGTGCTGAACAATATGTCAAAGAAAAAAAAGAGTTAAATGAATTTAATGCTTTTAATTTTTATGTAAAATAGGAGCGCGTGCTATCTTCAAAATTTGTTAAAATGTAAAGATTATGTGATGCGTGTGGCATCCACAGTTTTGTTTTTTAATTCAAGAAATAGAACAGAATAAAGTTAGCAACGACATTAGTTGCATTTTTTCATATAGTTTGAGTTTTTAATTTTAGTGAACTACCTTTTACCGTAGGAATAATTTTACTATGTTTAATGTTATAGGGAATTATTATACGAGCATAAGATATGCTACTTTAATAATTTTAAAGTGTAAATAAGTAGTATTTGGCGTCCGCTTTTATACAGTTTAATTTAGTAAGAGAAAAGCTAGGAATTTGCGGTGCTTATTCCGTTGCTTTACAGAAAGTGTTGAAAAAATAAAAATTCTCCATAGAGCTAATGTTAAAAGTGTTACAATTAATTTAAACAAAGCTAACTAAAATTTAATAACTAAATATACATCACTATGCGTCTTCTCCCCCCCCCCCCTATCCCTTGTTAAATTGTGTCTGCGTGCAAAATCTGGAACCGATAGCTCAAAGGATAAAGAAATGCAGAGCAAAGAAACACATAAGCAGGCAGATTTCGCAGATCTAGCGAGCCAGTATTTTTAAACGAATCACTAACAGTAACTTTTATTCTTAAGAAACGAAATAAAAAAAAGCGCGTGTATCCCTTCCCTGACCCTTCGTGCCCCCTAAAAAAAAATCATTTCTGATCGGGTAAAAACTCACACCGGATCCCCACTGTCTTCGGCAGCGCAGACCCATTCGCGCTGCGCGCACATATTCCTTCTCAAATCAAATTTTTATTCTTAAGAAAAGAAAATTTTAAAAAATCATTTCTTATCGGGTAGAAAGTCGGACCGGGTCCCCACTGCTTTTGGCAGCTCAGTCCCGTGGGCGCCGCGCGCGCAATTCCTTTCTGGACCCTTCGTGCCCCCTAAAAAAAAAAAAAAAAAAAAAAAATCTGATCAGGTAAAAACTTACACCTTGTCCCAACTGCCTTAAGCTGCGCGCACATATTCCTTCTCAAATCAAATTTTTATTCTTAAGAAAAGAAAACGAAAAAAAATCATTTCTCATCGGTTAAAAAGTCGATGAAATTTGAACTGCAACTATCCATTGTGCTGTTAACGGTGCACAGTAAGTTTGAAAGAATTTTGAAGAAAATTGAAGCATTTTGAAATTTGCAATTTTTGTTCCTAGTAGAAAAAACACGTAATGACAATCGTTAAAAGATTTGTTTCTTCCCCAGACATCGTAATGTCTGTGAATGGGTTGTCATGGTAACCGACAACGAACGGCAAACGACTTGCCTGCAGAATTTCATTACGGGATGAAGAAGCTAGCCGTATTCGATGGTTTAATGCCTAAAATTAAAAAAATTATAACTCATTCAGTTCTTGAAAGAATCATTCAATCTTTTGAGAAGTGATTGTCAAACCGAGATCTGTATACAAAAAAAAAAAAAAAAAAAAAAAAAAAAAAAAAAAAAGATTTATCTTTTAAAGATTTTGAGTTACAAAATGTTTTGTGAAAAAATCGATGTTTCGTAAAATCTAAAAATATCGATCGCTAATCCGTATTTTGTTAAAATATTTATATGGTTCGAAAGGGGATTAAACGAATTTTCCAAATATACCAGTTGTTAAGAAATGCGTCTGTTATTCTTTCGTACAGGGCGTTTCAAAAAAGACGATCGAGAAAAAGAGAAATTTTGGACACTTTTTAAAACACTTTTTAAAACTTTTTTTTAAATATAAAAATCCGTATTAAAAAAAAAAAAATTGTACCGTAAGAATCGGTAATAAATGCTCTTTCTCGTGGTACAGGTGTATTTTCAATATCTCCAACAGATCAGCAGCGATAGGTTTACGAAAAACCATGAAATTTTCTCTCTCAGCTTTTTCTTTTGCGGTACACGGTTCCGGATGAAAATGACGCTCGCCTGCCATTTTGAATCGTTTTTCGTTCGACATATGTCGACATTTTAATATTTATCTCCGCTAATTAGGGTTGCATCGTTTAGCAAATTAGATCATCTGCGATAATGAAGATCTGCGATAAATTCTCCGTCCGACGGTACCTGTCTGAAGTCCATTAACGGCGACCATTAGCGGCGAGCTTTAGCTGCTTCAAGCCGTTTCTCACAGACAGACATACACACAGACGGACACACACACGCGAACAGATTTTAATAATATAAGAGATATTATTACTTATCTGAAAACGCCTGAACCATTTCTCTTCTGAAAAATATAAGCTGATTTTCTGGGGACAGCATTCATTTTTAAGGCAATTTTCTAAGTTTTAAAAAAATGTAGAAAACAAATTATTAATGACAAATATTTTCTTTTTAATCCTTAATTATTAGGAATGAAAAAATACATCCATAATTGGATAATTGTAGCAATTTTTAACGCTTCTCTAATCTGTAAAATGTACTCTAATCTGGTCACCTAGTTATATATATATATGTGTGTGTGTAATTAATCGACGACACGTGGCCTCCAAAAATACGAGGTATGCGTCTTTCCAGAGGTTTCAGTCCACCCCTGCTAAGACTGCCACTTTTAATTGGAAAATATTAAAAAAAAAATAAATAAATAAATAATGTGTAAGTATGAAATTTATTTTCAAATTTATCATATTTTTTCAAACGATGTTCTAACAAATTACCTAATAGAAGATTTTTCTTTCTTTCAATTTATAACTGTAATTGAGCTAAAATGCTCCTGCTAGTAGAGTTTAAAAAACGCACGATTTAAATAAATGCTTCGATTTATTAAATACTTAGTTATCACAAAAAAATCTCGAATGACTCCACTCGACTTTCCGAACATTGAGTAATTAACACTTTTGTAGATAAAGTAAAGAAAGAGGAGTTGTTAAACAAACAAAAGAGATAAAACCATAATAAAGTATTTGAGTATTTTCTCCATATATTACACGATGTTTTATTTAACGCTACTGAACTTTGAGCCCATAGATCATAATGATAAAGAATTTTCTTTGAGTCCCTGTAAAAACCTACAAATGCTAGATTCACCAAAATGCTTATAGTAAGAGCAACAGTGATTTATAATATTCATATACATTTTCAGCTCAATTGAATAAGGCGTTTAGATGCTATCGCAATTTAACTAGTATGTCATCACTTTCTTCTACATTTTCCTATACAAATTCACATAATAAAAATAATTTATTAAAATTATTATTTAAAAAAAATTATCTTCCATGATAATGCAGATGGTTTCCATATTAGAGAAGTAGTATAACACTAAATATCCAAAAAAAGTCAATTTTACATTTAAATATATATATATATATATATATATATATATATATATATATATATATATATAAATATATATATATATATAATAAAGATGATCTATTAAGCATAGTAGAAGCCAAGCAACAGATACAAGATCACTGAAACACCAATGACCAATAAGATAAAAAAAAAAAAATATCATCAGTGGATGAAATACACTAATGTAAAGAAACCAGATCTATTAATTAACAGTCTGCAAAACAAACGAATCAATAAAGTAAAACAACAAATCTTAACTTAAAACCATAAACTTATCAAAATTAATGAAAAAACAACCCAAGAAACACAGGATAGGAAGAAGGAGGCAGGCGGATAGACTTGTGACTTGCCTGTGGGGTTACACTAGTTTTACGCCGGCAACACTCCCCCAGCCTGCCACAACCAGAACAGGAACCATATGGATTTAAAAATGCAAAATTTCAAAGCAGATGAACAACAATGAAACCACGAAGCCACAATGAAATTCAACGATTGATCACATTGTGTTTAACAGTATAATTAGAACATTAAATATAGTTGACAACTCAAAAATGAAAAATCTGAAATTTTATTGGAAAATGAAAGTTTGCATAGTAATACAAAGCAAATGCAACAAGCCTTCTACTTTTTTTTTTTTTTTTAAATTTAATTTCACAAACCCATCCAACCATCCAGCCTTACAACACCACCCCACCTCCGTAATCAAACATCTGCCCACCCAACCGCCACCTTTTTTATTGTCTTTTATTATTTTATAATTTTTTTGTTGATATACACAAAAGTGTACACAGCTTTTTTTTTTTTTTTTTTGTACTGACAGAGACATGGTTAAGGATATAAAATAGAAAATACAAAGTTTTTAGGAAAACCCATTTTAGCAGTGGCTGTGATCAGTTTATTAATATTCTTGTTTTTAAACTTTGCAGAGCATAAATTATTAATTCGAAATAAATGGTTAATGATGATGTTTCTAAATACCGAAAGATGCAGACATGAATTAAAATGTGTAAATAAGTTGACATTAAAACAAAAATCTTGCCGTTTGTCATAGATATCTGTGTAAAGTTTATTACCATCGATGATTATTTTGAGATCTAAAAAGTTAATTGATTGATTAGTCATTGTATTTTGAGTTAGCTTTAAATTAGGTGGATAATTGAAGGAAAAGCCATTTTGTGAGTTCTTGTTGAGATAAAATACAATAATATCACCGATGTAACGATAAAATCGAACATGATCATTGCAAATTTGCTTTTCATAATAATAAAGATAGAGATCTGCCAAAATACTGGGGCTACAACCTCCTTGTGGGATGCCTAATTGTTGCAAATAGATAGCGTTGTTGTGGAAGATATAATTATTATGGATAATAAAGTTAAGAAGTGTTTTAAATTTTTCTGCTTTAAAATTGTAAGGAAGATTAATTTGAGCTTTATATTCTTTAAAAAGACTGTAAATGATATTACTAAGATCTGATAACTCAATATTATTGAAAAGATCTTGAAAGTCAAAAGTCATAATATTGTCTATTGAATCGAGCGATTTTATGTATTGAATTAATTGAAAGCTATTTTTAAGACAGTGTAAATTATCAACTTTGCAAGTACATTTGTAAATTTGTTTTAGAATATCCAGTAGAGCTTTATTAGCATTGTTGTTATAAGTGTTACACCCAACAGTGACAGTGCGAAATTTAATTGGAGATTTGTGAAACTTAGGTATGAGAACTATATAAGGATAATTAAAGTTATTGAAGGGAAGTTGAAGTAGTTTATAGTAATTATGTATTTTTCGGTTATTAATAATAAGGTTATTATTAGTTAAACTGAAGATGTTACTATTATTGATTGAAGAGTTTAAAATAGAGAGATAGTAGGTTTTACAAATAATGGCATAATGGGGAAATTGCACATTTTTCATTTTGACTTGTAAATGATAGAGCATGAAAATACAAACATTTTGATACCATTTTTATGCATATTTGAAAACCGGATGCTTTAATAAATTAACTTTAAAAGACGTAGTTCTCATGTTGGCGGGAAAACGCTGCGTCACGTGATAAAACCTATCGTGACGTCACTATCCATGAAATGAACTGCCGGCTGAATTTCTCCCTCTTGTATTGTAAAGAAAAATCGTGCATTCAGCGAAATTTTGTATTCTTTCTTAAAAAAAAAATATATATATATATATATATATATATTAAAACTATTTGAACTCATTAAACATCACTTCATTCTATAAATAACACCAAGTTTCAATGATATTTTTTTGTACTCGCCTGCTGTTATTAATCCAAATTAAACTATAATCGAAATAATAGTTGATCAATAGAATTTTCTTAAAGAATGTTTTTAGTATGCTATGCCAAAGATGTATCTTTTAAATACTTGTTTTGTTTCATTTTATTATGTTTTATAGATTTATTATTATTTTATTATTATTATAGACTGAGTACAGAAATAAAATATTGCGATTGAGTAATAATATTTAACTGAATAATATGCATATTTTCATTGCTTAAATAATCTAGAATAGTTTATGCTAAATTAACCTAAATTAGATTACTTTTATAATTATGAGATGCCAGTATATCTGTATATATATATATATATATATATATAACTTTTTTAATACTACATTTCAATATTATAACTTAACAATATTTCTATTAAAATAGCAGCTGAAGATTGTGAATAATTAAAAACATTATAGTGATGCAGTTTGAGAAATTGAAAAGTATTTAAGGAAAATTACATGCGCTTATCATTCTAAATAAATAAATAAATTTAAAAGAAGGTCTCCGTACAAAAATATTAATATTATTTATATATGTATATATATATATAGAAACGCATTTAGTTATTTTTATAATGTAATTACTTTTTTATTTGGAAAAATTTAAAAATAGAAAGAAAATATTAATAGAAATAGAAAGTAATAATAATAACAACATTTAGCAATAGGAAAGATATAAAGTACTTTAAAAAAAAAATAAACACATGAAATATATATTAAATGTAATAATACCTTATAAGTTATACATGATCTAGTTATAAATATGAATGGTATTAAATAATTAATTAAAAATTTGCAGTAAATTTCAGCAATCAAACGCAATATATACACTGGTGGACAATTGCTAAGGACGGATGACAATAACTAAGCTATTGTCATCCGTCCTTAGCAATTGTCCACCAGTGTATATATATATATATATATATATATATATATATATACATTAAGTTCATTTATCAATGAAGCCTTAATGTAAAATCCAAATATGTTTAGAATATATCAGGGGTCGATCCAGGTAAAAACTGGGACCCATTTGCTTCCCCTTCACAAAATCCAAATATCTAAAATGGGCCCCTTTAGAAAATACAAATCCATAAAATGGGTCTCTTCACAAAATTCAGATTCATAACAACAGGCCTTTCTCAAGATTTATTTTTAAAAAGATGATGATTTTGTAAAAGTTTTCCACGTTAACAATATTATTTTTAATGAGTGTGTATACTTGGCTCAGTAATATGCTGTTAACTTGATAATGAACATTAGATAGAGTAACTTCTTAAGTGAAAGGTTTCGTGTGATAATTCTTTTTATCATAAAAAGAAATAAATTTTCACAAAATTATTTTGTTTTTCACAAAAAAAAAAAAAAAAATGTTTTTCACAAAAATGAGTCCCAAAAGTAAACCTGGAACAACCCTTGCATATACTATAACTGACGGTCTTCGCCTGCTTCGCTGGTCGCTAAATTTAATAAATAAAAATAAAAAAAAATAAAAAACTTATGTCTTTTATATCATTCTATAAACAAAAAATAAATAAATAGATAATTAAAAAATAAATTCATTGAAATCGCTCTTAACATCGTTTTGGTTATTCGCAGCCTGCGGCAACTTCTTTCCCTCCAGTGTACCCTGCTTTTTTGGATCTGGGTTCTTATTGCCCGCAGCAATGTCTTTCGTGGGCACTTCAATTTGTGTACATATCAGGAGGCGAAAGCTGCTATTATTCAAAAACTAAGATTTCAAGGATAGCTGTATCTCAGCATCTATTAAATATACTTTAAATTTGGTACCATGTACTTTATTGCAATCACTTTTTCTGCTATATTACCATTTCATTTCGATTAGTACAATAAATAAATAAATAACAAAAGATTTTCCTTTCAAAGGCATTATATAAATAATAAATAAGTTTTTATTAAATTTTAATTTTAATAAGACTAATCCTTTATGCGATATTAACATTTTCCCGATAAAAACATTTAATTATATTTTCCTTTTGAAATGAATTAATTAAATAAATAAATAGTTGTGTAACAGCCGTTGCTAATGTAAACAACGTAGAACAATATAATTCAAATAAATTTAAGAAAATTAAATGGAAAAATAAATGGATAAAATTGAAATATATATATATATATATATATATATTACTTAAAAAATTATAAAAACTAAATTTTTTTTAATAAAATAAAATAATAAATAATAAATAAATAATGCAATTTGAAAATAACATTTTTTTTTTCGTTGCAAAAACATGAAGTAAATATTAAATACATAATTAATGACTGCTCTATAAAATAATCATATATAATTTATAAAATAACATAATTAAAAAAATTCTGGTTAAAAAATAATAATAATAATAAAATAAATAATCAGTAAAATATATTTTTATGTACTATGAAATTTTAATGAATATTTTAATTATAATTAAATCTTTAAGCATACATTATGAAAAAAGAAATATTCTCACATACAAGCATCTAAAAAATTAGAGAAATGGAAAAAAATACTACTAATATATTAAAGCAATTCTAAAATTCTATTATGAAGACGTTTATAATTTTCAAAATATGAATACAGAACAAATCTAGATCGTTTAGCTTAAGCTACTCCTATATTTATGCGCTAATAAAATCGAGGTTTCTTCTCAAAAATGAAAATATGGAAACAGCATCTATTTTCGGAACATTATCCGATTGCTCTTTTACAAATCCAAAATCGACATTATACATATATATATATATATATATATATAAGATATAGTATAGTTATGGAAGGTTTAAGTTATTTCTTACAAAAGGTAAAAATTTTAAGAATAAACTATAAAATACAGATTAGAATAGTGCGAACAAAAAGAAAAGCAAGCGGTAAAAGAGTGTAAACATTCACACTTCGTGTACTGTGACGTCAATCCCCTCACGGAGCGTTTTCGGATCACGTGGTTTTGTTTTCGTTTTTAGCGATTTTAAAACGTTAATTAAAAGTTAATTTGAAATAATTTTACGATTTTAATTGGATTTTTCGGATTCCCAAGATTGATTTTATCGATTACAATTAAAAGAAATTGTTTTTCCTTCCGTATGCAACTTCCCCATTATTAGGTGATTTGTCAACATAAGTGATCACAAAGTCATCCTGTAGTGATTTGATTGAGTTAAGAAGTACAGATTTTTTAAATAACACCAGATTTGAAGAATTGATAAATAATGCATTTTTGATTTTTTGTAACACTAAAACTTTCCATTGAGTGAAGTAGGCAATAGGTTTATTATGAGTAATAGATATTTTATAAATAAATAAATCTAGGTCATAAGAAAACTGTTGAAAGATTTGTGGAATGCTAGTTTTAACTGGAAGTCTAAATTTGGTGCCAAATTTCATGAATTTTTTTAATTGATAATTATCAATTATATTGAGATTACCCGTGATAATGTGTCCATGGTCTCTGTCAGTAAATTTTGAGAAAGAAGGATCATTGCATTTACAGGTTACAGTGTTAGTAAAAGAGGTAGACTTAGATACAGAATTATAATTGAATATCTTTCTGCCAAGAGGAAGAGGATATTTGAAGGTACGAGATAGATTTAAATCTTTAATCGGAAACAAACATTCTTTGTCATTAATGATAGACGTAATGTTAATACTGTTCAATATTTGATTTGTAAAATTCACAATTAATTGAGTATTTGTTTTAAATTTGTTGGGCTTTTTATTAAGTTTTAAATTAAATTGTTTTATTTTGTACATTATAATATCATAAAAAATGTCTGAAAAATGTTTATTATAGGATTGGCTTTGAAAGACATTCAGAAAGTTTACTAAGTATTTCTTTTTAATTGCAAAAATAAATTTTCGAATAATGAACCAGTTATAGTTAGATAAGTAATTAGTCTGTAGATCTGAAATGAGTTTAATAATGGCACTTTTAGAAAAGATTAATATATATATATATATATTAATCTTTTCATATATATATATATATATATATATATATATGAAATTTATATATATATATATATATATATATATATATATATATATATATATATATTTGTTAAAAATGAAAAAAAAATCGATAACTTCATTTTAAATTATCGCAGATCTATGGTTCAACCATTCGTTTTGAAGGTACTGGCGAGCTCTTTTGAAAGATACCCATCATGAAAATTTACTCCCCTCGAGAATGGACTCCCCCCCCCCCCCCAAGGGGGAGGCGAGGCTCCTACACATACAAAAAAAATTTTCCCAGTTGACTATCTCTATTATAAATAATTTTTCTAAATTTCATAATGATTATTAAAAAATAAATCTTTTTATGCACATTTATACAAAATTTTGTCCTATACCATCATGTTAAAAATTTAGAAAAAGCGGGATGGCAACGCAACCTGTAAGACAATTTTTACCAAAAGTTGATAGGCACTAATTTATGTCAAGATGCAACTACATACAAATATGTATGAAATTCTGTGAAGTAGTTCCTGAGATACAGTTGCCACAAAAGTTTGTCACACACACACAGAGACTGGCAGACAAAGAGACAGATATTTTCTAAAAGTGGTCAAATCGTGTTCTACAGCTTTCAATACGTGTAAATCCATCAAAAACCCGAGTTCGGAAATTTTTACGAATTCAATACTTTCTTCTATTGAATATAGAAGAAAGTAAAAATTTGGTCCCACAGGCTATAATGATAAAGAATTTTTCTTTGTGTCCCTGTAAAAAAACTGTAAGTGCTAAATTCACCAAAATCTATACAGTTCGTGCAACTGTGACCTATAACATGTGTACAAATTTTTTGTTCAGATTAAATAAGCGTTTAGACGCTATCGCACTTTTAAAAATTTGGCCCCATAGGCCATAATGATAAAGAATTTTTCTTTGTGCCCCTGTAAAAAAAGTGTAAGTGCCAGATTCTCCAAATTCTATACAGAATGAGTAACTGTGACCTATAATATGTGTATAATTTTTTTGCTCAATTGAATAAGGCGTTTAGATGCACTTTTAAGATTTTGGTCCCATAGACCAGAATGATAAAGAATTTTTCTTTGTGTCCCTGTAAAAAAACTATAAGTGCTAGATTCACCAAAATCTATAGGGTTCGTACTATGGTGACTTACAATATACGCACCAACTTTCAGCTTATTCGAACAAAGTGTTTACACGCTAGCGTGTTCACTCACAGACATACACACACACACACACACACACACACACACGCATACATACACACACACGTACATACATACACACACACACACATACATGATCGTAAAAATAGTGAAAACGGACTCAGGGGACCTCGAAACGTATAGAAACATCAAAATCTCGAATTCGGATTTATGACATGATTACAATACTTCCTCACTATACTGTTCGGAAAGTAAAAATTAACTTTCCATTAACGACTTTCTGGTAATTGAAGTATTGCACTCTGTCAAATTTTCGATACCGAGTTTTCAGTTTTCTTACATGTTTTAAGGTCTCCTGAGTCCAAAAAAGTGTTTTTATCAATTAGTCAGTTTGTAAGTGTGCATGTGTGTGAATAGGGAATCTAATGACTATCACACATATCCAAAATGATTAAAAATAGAACAACTTCCAGTTTTCAATTTTTGGTGAAATTTGGAAACTGGACGTAGGGCCGTAAGCTGTACCACAAACACGACTCTAACGACTTCAAAGTTGCTATATAATTACCCTTTTAGATGTCATTTCTTATGCATTAGTTGGTTATTTCGAGAAAATTATGGGTGTCTTGTATAAGTTGGTCAATTTCAGGTCTCGAAAATGCATTTCTTTAAAAGGAGTCTACGGATATTCTCCAAAGTCGTCATATAAACTCTCTTTTGGATACCTTTTCCTTTGTTAATTGTTTGCTTCCAGTAAACAGAGGAATTTGCTAAATTTTGGTGAAAATCGACAGTAGGAAGGAAAGTCGGTTTCTCAAAAGGGACTCTAACAGTTTTCTTTGAATTTGCTACATGAACACCTTTTTAGATATTGTTTCGCACACATTACTTAGTTATCACAAGAAAATTAACCCTAGTCTTGATTAGGTAGGTCAATTTTAAATCTGGTGCTTGAGAACTCGGTTCTGCAGATTTTTTTACTTTCTCTTACCTATATATACATATTGTTACAAAATTGTAAATAATTGTGTTAATTTTTCTATAGATTCTTTCAAAGAGGCTTAGTAAATTGATAAAGTGTTAATTTTGTGCATTTCTAGTCGTTAAAAAGCCCCAAACGCATTAAAAAGCCCCAATAAGGCAGGTAATGGATTTGGCGCCAAATTTGGCGACTTTTTTGGCGACCTTGGCGAGAAAATCCTTATTGGGAATATGCCAAATATGGAAGATCTATTCTCATTCGCTGATGAGATACGGAAATTTCGGGAACTTTCCACACTTTTTTACAGGGCTTTTTAAGGGCTGTTTTTTTTCGCCAAGGTAGTCAGTTCAGTTTAGTGTGAGATCAGCTTCTGTCAATGTTGCATTGCTTTGAGCCTCTTTGGAAGAGACTTGCTTCATGTGTTATTGCTATACAGTTTGTACTGTGGATTTGCTATTGACAGCTGTTGTTTAAGCTGTGTTTACTGGTTGAATTGAAGCTGACAATTGGTTTATAGATCTGTATTTTTCTGGAACTTTTTGTGAATAAATTACTGAATTTTTGTAAGTTTCGCATTTCATTCTCGGACAACTCACGAACCCCCAAGTACGCAACAATATATAGTAGCGAAAGTATTGTTACGAATTTGTATATAATAGGAATTATGTTTATGCCATTTCATTCAAATATATTTAGTCAGGCTATAAAATGTTAAATTTCTGCTTTTTTTCTTGTTTTTACGTTAAAATAGCGATTTTTCATTCAAAAACCCGTTAAAAAGCTTCTCTAGCTAAACGCGTAGAAAATCATTGCATTGAACAAAATTCTTTGAAAAATATTAATAGTAACTGGTCAATGTGATAAATTCTCAAAAATTATTTACTATAACCAAACTTCATTGGTAATTATTAATAATAACTGGTCAATGTGACAAATTCTCATAAATTAGTCACTTTGATTGGCTTTTCCGGTTACTTTAATAATCACCGGTTATTACACTCATGTCCAAAATTATCTTTACATGCATGAAATTGTGGATTTCTCAAAAATTTGAAAATATAATTTTTTGACATAAACACAAAGTAAAATATTAACCTTAAATGTCGTGTGTTGTCTTTCAACAACATACCCAATTTTGTCTTCTAGACTATTATTAGAATAATATTAAAGCTCTAATGCCCCATGTTTGCTGACTGAAAAAAAAAATGCTTTTTAGCAATAAACCATAGTTTAAATAAAGAATGATTTAAAAATATATATATATTTCTTGTGATTTATTTAATAGAGGTAACAATAAAACATTTTTAAATTGTGATTTAATACTTTAACGAAGTTGATATAAAATATTAAAAATTATTTAATATGTTAAAAAAGCTGTTCTGCCAAGCACGGAGTGCTGTTTAAGTTATCAAATAATTTTTTATTTTTAAATTGTTTTAAAAATAATCAGGCATTTAAGGGTTAAAGGAACTGCATATGACATATAATTGGAGCATATAACACAATAAAAATGCTAATAGTATGTGACAAAGAAAGTTCAGAAGAAAAGGAATAACACAGAAAAAATAACGAAGCCTTACGAATTTACGTAAAGATAAATTTGGACATGAGTGTATTAACAACTACCGATTAATCACATTGACCATATCAGTAGTGTAAAAAGGAGAGTTCACCAACACGGTGGTGGGACTGTGGGATGATGTGGGTCAGGGTGGAAGGCGCCTCCACCCTAGACCCACCGTCCCACCACCGTGTTGGTCAACGTCTCCTTTTTACACTACTTAGTCATCATCTTAGACGAGGGGTGTTGTCACCGGGAGAATAGAAACTTTTAAAGCGTTGCCACCGGAAGAATAGAAACTTTGTCTATCATCTTGGATGAGGTTTGGTAGTGCCATCTATCGGGGAGAAGGAGAATTTTGAGGAGTTAGATTTATTTTCATAAATTTCGGACTTAGTATTTTTTTTGGAGACTTCAAAATTTTTTCGAATTTTTGCAGGGGGTTAGATAACGTCACGATCTTTTGGGACTTAGCCTGAAAAGAGATACATACAAAATTTACAATTTGAGAAATAAGTGAAAGGAAAATGTATAGAAAAAAGTTAGAAAGAGAATACAAATTTAAGAAATGAGAGTTAGAAAGAATAAAGTTAGAAAAAAAAAATGAGAAGAAAGAGAAAGAGAAAGAAAGAGTTCACCTTGAGCGCCTGGGAGACTGCCCTCCCGAGGCCCTGCGGTGCCCCTTTTCGCTCCGTAGAGCAAGGCGGGTGTTAGTTCCTTTAAAAAAATAAAAATAAAAAATGTCAACCTGATGAACTCATCACATAGTTTTCTGAGGTTGTCTTCAAAGCATGGGTTCAGACAATCTTCATAGGTGCAGAAACAATTGATATATACAGGGTGCAGGAACAATCTTCATGGGTGCAGAAACAATTGATATATACAGGGTGCAGGAACAATCTTCATAGGTGCAGAAACAATTGATATATACAGGCTGCAGGAACAATTGATATATACAGGGTGCAGGAACAATCTTCATAGGTGCGAAATAATCTGTACAATTTACATAGATGCAGGAACAATTTAAAAATATATATACAGGGTGCAAGAACAATCTTCATAGGTGCGAAACAATCTGTACAATTTACATAGATGCAGGAACAATTTAAAAATATATACAGGGTGCAGGAACAATCTTCATAGGTGTGAAACAATCTGTACAATTTACATAGATGCAGAAACAATTGATATATACAGGATGCAGAAACAATCTTCATAGGTGCGAAACAATCTGTACAATTTACATAGATGCAGAAACAATTTAAAAATATATACAGGGTGCAGGAACAATCTTCATGGATGAAACAATATATACAAAAATTTTCTATTTTCACTGTGGATGCTGCGGTATTCTGTAATGGCCATAAGCCAGAGTGTGATTCCATCATCTAGCAGATACCTCTTGTCATCAAAAGGAGATAAACACTTTTTGTTTTGATTAACTGTGTAGAGCTGATGACATTCTTGAAGGATTCTGGTTTGTTGCTCATACGTGGCTATCTCCTTTTGCAGGCACTCTTGATAGTCTTGAACACTTAATTTTTTTCTAACGATGGAGGTTGATATGCCTTTTGCTGTCTTTTTCTCGCCATACATTTTTGGCTTTAATCCAATGAATTTGTAGGCAGCTTGGCTGTGGAGTTCATCTTTAAACTTTCCAAGGACCTTTTTATTTTCATTAGAATGTAGCGGGTGATTTTCAGGATACTCTGAGAAGTCAAAGTGGTGCTGATCTTCCTTCATATCTTGATACATGTCCGCTGTCTGGATACAGTACGTCAAGGAGTCTGTATCCGTGAACAACAAAGTTGCACGACTTTCATACTTTTTCATAACGAAATTGTAATGAAAGTCGTACATGAGCAACTTTGCTAATTCAAGGATACAGAAACCCACGTATATTGGTCTATTCATCAGGATGGTAGGTTTTGATCTCTCCACAGCTACGAGGTTATTGCAAAATTCTTTAAAAGTTGTGAAATTCGGTGAAGCAACTAATTTTTGAGCTCTGACTTCATTGTTACACAGTTCTATGTTTCGAAGTTTTCTTAAATTTTCGATGGTCTTTCCATATACACTATTGTTCAGCAGTTTAAAGAAGTCTTTTTCAAAACTGTTCTTTGCAGATTTTCGTTTATCTGTGTTGAAGTCCACATATTTTTTTAAGTCAGGGTGCTTGATGAAATTTCAGAACTTTGTTTACTTTTAATAGCTTCATTCCAAGTTTTAGGTATAACTGTAGATTTCTGTAATGTACAACATACTCAGATTTATTGTAGAGGTTTGGAATCAGTTTAGGTGTTCCCGCATATTTTTGCTTCTGCAACAAGGACTTGGCATAGGAGGAGAGCATTTCTTCTGTCACGGTCATTCTTTCAGGTGCAAGTGGGTAGTTATTGTGGAGGTCATGCAGATGAGTCGGGTACTCCAAATCGACTTCAAAAATGAAGCCTTCCGCTGCATCTTCGGGTATGTTCATGATGAATTCTTCAGTAATGTGAGACGGATCCATCCACTCAAAGTTACCATAAGGCATGTACTGGGACATAGCCCAACCGTAAAGGTTGTTCGCATCCCAGTACATGATATAACTAGAGGGTTTACTTGAGTCGTAGTGAGGAGTGTGCGGGTTGTTTGCAACAGCGAAACGGTGTGAAATCTGCGACGCACCCCCGCGCACCCCTTTTTCAATAAACAGCAGCATGTTGATATCCGTGAGCAGCTCTAACTTGACGTCTGTCATCTTCAAACAGGCTTGCCAGGACAATCCAGGAGAGGTGTACAAATGGGCACCATCGATGTTATAATAGTGTAAGCAAAGACTTCTGAAATTTTGGAACACATCGGCAAGAAGCAAAACATCTGTCTTCACATACAGGTCTTGATACTCGCCGAGGTTGCTTATCTGGAAGACTTCCCATATGTTTTTTGCATGTTGATAATCAGCCTCTTCAACGGCTTCATTCGTAAGTGAGTTGAAAAACGCTGAAGGAGGCGGCAACACTGTTTCTTGGAATTTGTCAAATCCGGTGATGTAGTCATAGGGGTATACTCCTTTTCTGGTGAGGAGACTTAAATCGGTACTTGAATCAAACTGGTCTTTTAGAATTTTAAACTGGCTAATATCCAAATTCTTCACCAACTTTTCTAAGGAAGCAGGCAAAAATTGGAAGGAGTCAAGAAAGACGAGTTGTACAGGACTGTCAGGTTTCTTCAAAGTGAATGATATATATTTTTCTAGTGTTGTTGCGATGACTTGAATCTGATGGTCTTGAAAATGTCCTAATTCTGTCATGAAATGGTGGGCATCATAATTCTTTAAGTTGTGGAAAACCACAGGAATCTTCTTTGGCTGCTTAAAATTAAGGTTGCAGCTAGCATGGGCGGCACCTCTAAAAACTCCAGTTTCGTGATTGTGATCACGAACTTTGATGCATCCGGGTAACAGTGGTTGATGACATATGCTGCACCTTGTAGCATTTTGAAAGGCCTCCTCTTCTTGGGTAGAGAGCTTCATAGGCTTAATTTCTTGGAGTTTTTCTTCAAGGATATCTTTTTCCATGAGGATATTTTTCAGAAAATGCCTCACTGCATTGTCTCCTCGATAGCTAAAGATGGGCTTCACGGCTTTGCCATCAGACCCTACGATTACATAAGCGTAACCGCAGGCTGTATGGCGGGCTGTGTGTTGCAGGTAGGAGTTTGATGAGGATGGAGCAGCCGATGCAATAGGTTCCAACAAACTTTCAAAGTCTGCATAGATGATATAGCTGATGGGATGTTGAAGGTGGGTTCCCGTGAACTCTAGTATGTTTTTCTCCTTGCTGGGCATCTCAATGGCTTGAGCAGTGTGTTTTTTGCAGTTTGTTTCATGGGCTTTTAACAAAAGTTCTGTTGAAAAACCATGCAGGAATCTGTAACAATAATACTGTTTGCCATAGTGTTTTGTGCAGTCTCCCATCAATCTGGAAAAGTCCCGGATTAAGCAATAATGGTGGGCACCTTCCTCGTTCGCAATGAGCAATAAATTGATAGCATCAACATCTTCCACTTCGGAAATTCTTAAAATTGTCACTTTAGAGTTTTCGTAGCCAAAGACGTTGATTCTAAGATTGTTCAGTTTTTCTATGAGGCCTATTTTCGAGATCGGAACAGGGTACTGAACATTACCCATCTTGATTTCATCTTCATGAGCTAAGTAATGGGAGACTCGATGAGGTTGGCTTGTGTAATCCAAATTTAGTTTATGTGCTAGCAGGCACCATAGGAAGCACTTGTTATCCCTGTTCTGTATATTTAAGATGGCTTTCTTCGCAACCAGTTTAGCTGGTAATTCTTGGTAACTACTAGCTCTCAAGGGGTTATATTTAGCAGACTTCAATTCTAGGTAGTAAATATTTCTAAGAACCCAGCCGGAACCTCTCTTTAAGAACTCTTCATAGTTTTGAATGATCTTCATGAATCCTACACTAATTTGATCATCAATCATGTCAAGAGTGTGTTGCTGGTAGCACGGTGTTCTGAAGTAGGCATCCATAATTTCCAGTTCTCCTTCAGCTGTTTCTCTTTCAAAACAGACTTTTATTACCAGATACCATTTGATGGAATCTTTCTCATACAATTCCTGTAGGATGTTTTCATTTATCTCGGCACGAATAGACTCTAAAAAGATTTTCACATCGTACCGAGTGGCTTCAACAGGTTCGATGAGCACCGTCTTGAATGTATTCAAGGCTTGTGTATATGGACGTCTTCGAGAGAGTGGTGGAGGGGTCGTTTTCTGTTTCTTCCGGCTTTCACTTAGGCTATTCGAATGCTGAACTCGCATATGATTCATCAATGATGACTTAGAGGAGAAGGTGGACTGACACTCTTTGCATGGATAGTTATGACTCTTCAGATGAGCGTTGTATTCATCTAGGCGAGAAAACTTGCGTTGGCATGTAGCACATTGATAGGTAGAATTGTCAGCATCATGCAACTTCTTATGTCGGTTTAAGGCATCCTTTCTGGAGAACTCCTTCAGACACACAGTACAGGAGAAACCCTATAAAAGAATAAAAAACGATTTTTAATTAAAGTGTTACAATTTTTAATCAACGTGTTACAATTTTTCGAAATATCACAAAACAAAAACTTTAAGAAATAATACATACCTTAGAAGGGCCTGGCTGAGGATCTACAGATTCTTGCAATTCACTTGAGGACTGATGAGATTTTCGATGTCTATTCAAAGCATCCTATCTAGAGTACTCCTTGTGGCAAATGAGACACACGAACATTTTTTCTGTGTTATGAGTTGTCATATGACGATTCAGTTTTGATCTATCCACAAACGATTTCCCACAAGTAGGGCAAACAGGTCGAACCTATAATAAGAAAGGCAATTTTTTTTAAACTTTTGTAAAAGGAACAATTTTTAAAAACTTTTGTAAAAGGAAACACGCTCATCAAATTTTTAATGCAAAACAATACATACCTTAGAAGGTTCAGGTTGGGCTTCAGACTGGGTGACATCATCCCATTGGGGGTTTTGCCCCTCCTCGTCATTCATTTCGGCAACATCACAAAGCATATGAAATTCGTCATCGGGTATACCGAAGGAAATACCCAACTGAAAATAAACGAATCATTTTATAAACATAGAATTTGGTATGCAACTTTAAAAACTACGTTTCAAATTTTTTAAAAAATAAATTCTCCTAGTTAAAGATTTAATATACAAAAGGTTACACAAATCTAACTTTTATACATACACACTAGCATTTTAATATCCCAAATACACTATTTTATCTAAACATAGAATTGGGTATGCAACTTTAAAAACTACGTTTCAAATTTTTTAAAAAATAAATTCTTCCAGTTAAAGATTTAATATACAAAAGGTTATGCAAATCTAACTTTTATACAACATAAATAAATTTAATAAGTATAATCTATTTGATGACTCATCCTAAGCATGATTCTACTTCATTGAAAGAGGAGTTTTATACACGCTAGCATTTTAATAAACCAATACACTATTTTATCTAAACATAGGATTAGGTATGTAACTTAAATTTTTAGAAAAATAAATTCTCCTAGTTCTAACTTTTATACATACACGCTTGCATTTTAATATCCCAAATACACTATTTTATCTAAACATAGAATTGGGTATGCAACTTTAAAAACTACGTTTCAAATTTTTTTAAAAATAAATTCTTCCAGTTAAAGATTTAATATACAAAAGGTTATGCAAATCTAACTTTTATACAACATAAATAAATTTAATAAGTATAATCTATTTGATGACTCATCCTAAACATGATTCTACTTCATTGAAAGAGGAGTTTTATACACGCTAGCATTTTAATAAACCAATACACTATTTTATCTAAACATAGGATTAGGTATGTAACTTAAATTTTTAGAAAAATAAATTCTCCTAGTTAAAGATTTAATATATAAAAGGTTATGCAAATCTAACTTTTATACAACATAAATAAATTTAATAAGTATAAGGTATTCGATGACTCATCAACCGATGAGTCATCCTAAACATGTCTGGACATGATTCTACTTCATTGAAAGAGGAGTTTTATACACGCTAGCATTTTAATAAACCAATACACTATTTTATCTAAACATAGGATTAGGTATGCAACTTTAAAAAATTTTAGAAAAATAAATTCTCCTTGTTAAAGATTTAATAAACAAAGGGTTATGCAAATCTAACTTTTATACAACATAAATAAATTTACTATACAAAAGGTTATACAAATCTAACTTTTATACAACATAAATTTAATAAGTATAAGCTATTCGATGAGTCATCAACCGATGAGTCATCCTAAACATGTCTGAACATGAATCTACTTGAACACTAACATTTTATTGTATAAGCGATAATTACTATTTGAATCACAGAGTATACGATGTTGGAAACACTACTTGATGAAAATTAACTTTCTTCTAAGTAAACTGATTTTCTAGTTAATAATTAAATTTTTATTCATAATGAATGTAAATTAAGTTTCTCACAAGTAAACAATAATAATAAAAAACTTTTTGATTTGAATAATATAAAAAGCCTCTCTAAACGAAGTATGTGTTATAAATAGCAGGATAAATTTATTAGAATAATAAATTTTTAGTTTAAACTTATGACAATAAGTTTCAATTAAAGCTTCTAATTAAAAAAGTTTTTCAATTGTAGAAAAAATAATTTCGAGTGTAAGCACAAATTTTCAGATTAATATAGAATATCACACACAATATTTTAGTATTACAATAAAAATTAAGTTTCATTCATTCTTGTTTTAAAAATAATTTAGATTTCTATGTCATAAGATTGTAAAAAACAAAATAAACTTATTAAAATTTCTAATCAAATTTTTTCACTTATACAATAAATAATTTCAAAGCATAAACAGATTTTACACATACTTAAATTTCACTTTATATAGTTTATTGAATGAAATAAAATAGATTTCCCCTTTATCAAATTAAAGATTCGAAATTAAATTTATTTTTAACACATTATAAATAGATTTTAAACTCATTCTATTTTAGCATAGTGTAAATCAAATTTATTTTAACACATTATAAATAATATAGATTTCACATTTATCAAATTAAAGATTCGAAATTAAATTTATTTTTAACACACATTATAAATAAAATTTATTTTAAACTCATTCTATTTTAGCAAAGTGTAAATCAAATTTATTTTAACACATTATAAATAAAATAGATTTCGCATTTATCAAAATAAAGATTCGAAATTAAATTTATATTTAACACATTATAAATAAATTTTAAACTCATTCTATTTTAGCATAGTGTAAATCAAATTTATTTTTATCACATTATAAATAAAATAGATTTCCCATTTATCAAAATAAAGATTCGAAATTAAATTTATATTTAGCACATTATAAATAGATTTTAAACTCACTCTATTTTAGCATAGTGTAAATCAAATTTATTTTTATCACATTATAAATAAAATAGATTTCCCATTTATCAAAATAAAGATTCGAAATTAAATTTATATTTAGCACATTATAAATAGATTTTAAACTCATTCTATTTTAGCATGGTGTAAATCAAATTTATTTTTAACACAATATAAATAAAATAGATTTCTCATTTGTCAAAATAAAGATTCGAAATTAAATTTATTTTCAACACATTATAAATAAAAATAGATTTTACCATAGTGTAAATCAAATTTATTTTTTAACATATCGTAAAATGTAATAAATTAAGTTAAAGAATTCTTATTACAATTTAATAACTCATATTTCACTAAAAAATGATTAAACACAGTTAGAAAATCAATTAAAATCAATGATTACTAGATAAGTATACTTACTGCATTTTAAAAATCCATAGCTTGATTGTCGTTGGTGAATCCTTCCATTATACAGGTACGGGAAAACTAAAATAAAATACGCCGAAAAACGCAACAAATTTCCGGGCAGAAAACTTCGCGAGAGTCGTTAAAGGAGAAAGCAAAAAGCACGTCTAACACACACGGTAGATAATCTACGAATAAACCAAGAAATGAGTTGCAACGGGTTATCTAATCTAGATAAGGGGAAATCCCCAGGAGTCACGCTGACTCACCTCTGTAAATCTTACGAGAAAGTTCTCGAATTCTGACTCATCATCGTAGAGGTTGATTCATTTGCATATTTCTCTCCTGGATTTTCCAAGGTGAGCCACCCCCCTTGTTCGTACAGGTACAATATCTTACGGGAAATATGAAACATACTCATTGATTCAATCAGAGACTATCTACATTTGCATATTTCTAATGAAGGATAATGTATACACTTTTAATTAAAGGAAAATAATAATTATTATTTCAATTTGATTATTAAAAAATATTTTTCAAGTAGATTGTTTCGTGAATAAATGGTTTTATGAAATAAAATGTATCTTTTCAATTCAATATTGAATCCCTAGAAAGTGAATCTCTTAAAAATAAATTGATTAAAGAAATAAAATACTCATTTCAAACTTATATGTTTTAAGAAATATATCTTTTAAATTATTAAATCCCTAGACAGCGAATCTCTTAAAAATAAATTGTTTTAAGAAATAAAATAGTCATTTCAAACTTATAAATTCATTGAAGATTGAATCTTTTATGAAATAAAATATTTCTAATTAAATCTTTTCTAGAAAGTGAACCTCTTAAAAATATGTTGTTTTAAGAAATAAAATACTCATTTCAAACTTATAAATTCATTCAAGATTGAATCTTTTAAGAAATAAAATATTTCTAATTAAATCTTTTAAGAAATACAATCAATAAAATATTTCAAAATAAGACAGACACAGATATTCAGTTGTTTACTTAAGTTCCAATATCGTATACTTTGTGATTCATATAGTAATTATCACTTATTCAGTAAAATATTAGCGTTCAAGTAGATTCATGTTCAGACATGTTTAGACATGTTCTCACATGTTTACGATGAGTCATCGGTTGATGACTCATCGAATAGCTTATACTTATTAAATTTATGTTGTATAAAAGTTAGATTGGCATAACCTTTTGTATATTAAATTTATTTATGTTGTATAAAAGTTAGATTTGCATAACCCTTTGTTCATTAAATCTTTAACTAGGAGAGCATATGATAAACATGAAAGATTTATATAAAATTTGCATAATTTTAACTAGATAACTTACTTAAGAGATATTTGAAAAACATACATAAAATTTGCATAATTTTAATTAAGAAACTTAATTAACACTAGAACGCCGGGCGGTGTCATTTTGACACTAAAGCATCTAAGTTCCGTTGTAAAATTCGAAAAACTCGAGGAATTTGATTAATTTTTCTTGACTTTTATTTAATGTGTAGGGAAAATACACATATAAAATGTTAAGATGTTAGCTCTTACTAAACTTTATTTACAGGAAAATTTACCTAGAACGCCGGCTTGGTGTCAATTTGACACGGCAATAATTTGAGTTTTTTTACTTCGAATTAAATTTCATTACTATAGGCATTTATTTAAACGGTAGTTTTGGAGTGAAGAATGTGATCGACGAGTGGAATGCGCTTTCTTGCACCTGGTGATCACGTGTTATCACGTGACCAATTGCAGCTGTGTAAACACCTGCTGTCAGCAGAACGGTTTTTTGATTCTATTTCTTGTAATAATAGCGTTCGAATTACTAGTGAATTTATTAGATTTTGCAGTCAATTTAACATTTTCGTATTTTTTACTAAAGTCATAAAGGTTTGTTAATGTCTCGTAAAAGAGGACTTACCCAAGAAGAAATAGAAAAGCTTCTAAGAGAATTGTCCGATAATGAATCCCAGGGTGGAGAGTTTTCCGAAATTGATGGAGGATCTGATGATGAAATTTTTGTTCCTTTTGTATCTTCCGATTCTGAATGTGATGAGGAAACATGCGTTGATAATTCTCAAAACAACGATATATTTACGGCTCGCGATGGTTCACAGTGGGAAGAATGCACATATGTGAGTGCATCTGGAAGATTTACTAGCCAAAATATATTGCGAGAAACAAGTGGCCCCACTAGTTATGCAAAATGAAATATAAATAGTGAAAGTGTTTTGAGTGCTTGGTTGCTGTTTATAGATAAAACTATTTTAGAGCACATAATAAAATGCACAGTGACCGAAGCACGCAGAGTGCTAAAAAATGAAAACTGGTCACTTTCAAGAGAAGAGTTTTTTGCATATATTTCAGTGTTGTATGCTCGTGGAGTCTCTGGAGCTCGAAACTTGGAATTACATTCATTGTGGCCTGAAACCTGGGGTTTAAAATTTTGTAAAGAAACCATATCCAGAGACAGATTTTGCGAAATTTCCAGATTTTTGAGATTTGATATAAAATCGACGCGTTGTAATCGAATAAAACACGATAAATTTGCAATGATCTCGGAAGTATGAAATCGTTTCATTGAAAACTGTATTAGTTGTTATAAGCCAGGCCAGAACATAACAATCGATGAACAATTGTTTCCTAGCAAAACTCGCTGTCCATTTACTCAATTTATAACATCAAAACCTGATAAATATGGACAAAATTTTTGGGTAGCTGCAGATTTAGAAACTAAATACATATTGAACACATTTCCATATCTAGGAAAAAATGAAGAAAGGGATCAAAACCAGACACTTTCTGAGTATGTCGTGTTAAAACTAACTGAGCCTTTTCAAAATATGGGAAGAAATGCCACAGTTGACAAAATTTTTACATCTCTAGAATTGGCGAAGAAACTAAAGGAAAAACGCACGAGTTTAGTTGGTACGATGAATAGAGCTAGACGAGAAATTCCAGATTGTATAAGGTCAGGAAAAGAGAAGTTATACACAACAAAAATATTGAAAAATAAGGATTCTGGTTCAACACTCACAGCATACCAATGCAAAAAGAAAAAGAATGTGATAATTTTAAGTTCGATGCATTCAAACATTGCAATTGCAAATAATTCAAAGAAAACGCCAGAAACCGTCACTTTTTATAATGAAACAAAATGTGGCGTTGATATTGTTGAACAAATGGCAAGGAAATATTCAGTCAAAGCAGGTTCAAGAAGATGGCCTGTTCATACATTTTACAACATTTTAGACTTTGCTGCTATAAATGCTTGGATTATTTTCAAATGTGTAACTGGAAAGAAAGTATCGAGATGTAGTTTTATTCAAAGTTTAGCTGAAGAAATGCAGGTAGAATACAAGAAAATACGCAGTGAAAGAAAGAGAAAAAATGAAGATGAACTACAATCTGAAAATCTATCTAAGCGCAGAAAGTGTGAAGTAAAAAAATGTCACGGAAATCTATCAAATAAAATGTGTTCTTCTTGTAAAAGAGTGGTATGTGGAAAATGCACCAAACATGTGAGCTATACGTGTATTGACTGTAAATAATGTGAGTAGTTTTTTACTCTGTTTTTATTCCATTGTTATCTACCTGAACAATTTACCTGATACTTAAGCAATCTCTGACAAGATAAGACTCTCGTCACGTGACCAGAGATAGCCAATCAGGTAACTCGTGATGTCACTCACCACGTGACTGAGCATAGCCAATCACATCACTCGTGACGTGACTGACCTCGTGATTGTGATCACGTGACCTGGTGTCGTTGATAAGTACTCTCCTTATCGTTCATTTCTCTCAAGGCAGCCGTTGGAGTAGGACGTGTTTTCAGGTACAGTCGGTAACAAAAGTCTCCGAACACCAGCAAAAATTCCTATATAAAAAAAGTACACTTAATACAGTTTTGTTAAATAAATCCTTATCGAATTCTGTTTTTAGACTCACTAAGAACAGGATTCGACAAGGATTTATTTAACAAAACCTTATGAAGCGTACTTTTTTTACATAGGAATTTTTGCTAGTGTTCGGAGACTTTTGTTACCGACTGTAAGTGTATTTTATTCTATAAATAATAACACGTATTCATAAATACAAATTCATTTTATTTAGTATGTTTCCCAGGTTACAGGGTTGAGTTTAACAACAGGATTTTTTACAATCAGTTTCTTTTTCGGTTTAGCACTGTTTTTTCTTGAAGAAAAATATTGATTCTTAATAATACTCTGGGGTACTCCCATATCTTTCAAGGCTTGCAAAATTTCACTTTGTCCTGTAATAGGTGGTTTTTTATTCACAGAAAAGATGAAATGAAAGAGTTCCGCTAAATTAGAATGTTCCATGGTCCTTCCGTTGTAAGTAATCTCTCCTTTCGGGTTCCACTTAAACTTGCTCGAATGAGACTTGAGAAAATTTAATAAAGCTTCGGCTTGTTTCTTCATGGGTTTAGGTACAGAAGATAACACAAAGGTTTCATAGTCTTCTTGGGGTTCTTGTTTTATAGACTCTACTTGCTTAGGTTCCACTTTTTCAGGTTCTTCTTCGGGTTGTTTAGACATCCAAGGCAAATTATATTCTTGCAAATCCATTTTTCTTTTTAAGAGTTCGTAGTAGTGCTGAATTTTTTCGTGATCCGGTAGAGAACTATTTAATATTACAGCCATAGCTAAATCAAATTCCGTCATTTGCTTTTTAGAAGGCGTATGCTTAGAAAATTCTTCTTCGGGTACCAACGCATACTTAGCTGCGAATTCCATTGATGATGCCGGTTAAAACAGACAATGCAGCCGGGATTAAAATATTTAAAAATCCGCCGTGTTGAACAATCAATTTTTTCTTGTTGAATAAACTTCCTTTCTTGCTACCAATTTTTCGAAGAGTCGTCTTATATTTCCTTAAAGACCTTTTCTGATGAGATGAGAGAGGCACGTTTCCTTTTAATACGTTCAGGGTGCATTCGCAAATAGCCTTTAGAGATCGAGTCGGTAATTTTTTTAACAAATGCTTGCGTAAGGTTTGAGGACAAGACTTTATAAGCTCCAAATCTCGAAGTTGTTTCCTCGTTAACGTCATGATCACAACTGAATTAAAATCGGTAGGGCTTTCCTTTTAAACCTTTTTGGGCTCGTACGCAAATTGGGTTTCCCCCGGTAATATACGCGTTCTGAGTCGCATTCCTTCGGGGGTTTCATTCCTTAAATCCACCAACAAATAAGAGAAGGGCTGTTTGGTAGCGTCCTCGAACACTTCTTGAAAAAACTGAGTTGATCTCGGGTATAATTGTCTACCCAAGTGCGTAATTTGGCTCATGTCCCGACGATTTTTAAAAAGTACTAAGTATTGACTGTTTAAGGAAATACCTCTCATTTCTTTACCTTTATGAAAAAGGTTTTGAGTAATAATAATAATACTTAAATTTAAATGGTGACTTCCTTTGGTAAAGAGATGGGTTAATCGTTCATCACCCCCACATTCCACCATCAAATCATCTAAAATCATTAAAGAATGGGTACCTAAATATTTCCGATAATTAGAAGGAAACCCTTCCACGAACGTCACGTCGGGAATTTCCTCGTAAAGCTTTTGAGAGATGCCGTAAAACCAAACGGCTTTATCGGGAGGAGGGTTAAACATACGCCGTCGTTCTGCCAATAAATCCCGCAGAAACCAACTCTTACCGACCCCCGTGGGGCCTGCTAAGAGCATTGTGAAAGGGTGTTGAAAGCGTGGAAATTCCATTCTAAATAAACACAGACACATAGGTTTACATTATAAATAGTTTTTTATTGATAAAAAGGAGCACGTGTGCGAAATCGTTTGGATACAAAATTATAGACTCGATGGTCGTTACATATATTTTCAGTTACAAACTGCTTTAAAAAATCTTTCAAAGTTTTGCCTCGACATCGGCAATAAATATAATACACACAAAATTGACCGCAAACAGCTGTCACATGACTTTGCAGCGGAAGTGGATTAAACACCACTCGTGAAAATTGAGATACATAGTTCGATATAGGTCCTTTAAAAAAGTTCGGCTTGTTTCCATAGGAATCAAAGAATTCCGCTTTCGTAGGGGAGGGTAGGTAGAAAGCCACCCAGTGGCTTCCGGCTTCTGTAGACTTGTCCACGCTGCATACAAAACGTGCAGGATGACGCTCGATCTTCTTTGGTAATTGATCACTGCGAAAAACACCGGAAAAGTATTTCTTGGTTACTGGATCGTTGGATAAAATAGTGTCGATTTCTATAGAATTCGTTTTCAGTTGGGGAAGTCACACAACACATGTCGTGTTTTACTAATTTCTTTAATGTTTTCAAATTCCGCTTACACCAATACAGTCATGGTTCTTTCTAAGGTGTGCGCAAACTTGATTTCAATTCGTAAATTTCCTTGTTGCTGTAGATTCAGATGGGGTCCGTCACACTGTAAGGTTAGGGGAAGATTCCGTAAGAAATTCGTAAATAAGAGTTGCGAGGAATCTTCGGTTAAGAGTCACTACTCTACTGGAGAAGGTATTCTACGAAATAAAGTAAGTTTCAGATTTTGCGAACTGTAGAAAGAATTAGGATAAAGTGGTCAGCAAGTCAAATGACGTAGAAAATGCAAATTAATTGGAAAAGTATAAAAGGGGTTTTAAAATGATGCTTGGGGGTTCTGCGGGGTGCTGCAGAGTTCTGCGGTGTTTGGTGAGGTGAGAAGGGGTTGTTTGATAAAAAGTCTTAAAGAGTTTGAAGGAATTTTACGACGGGGGAAAGGATAGTCAAAGTCGCTCAGATTATAGTGAGGTATAAGTGGAGCTTCACGCCGTTAAGTTGCCGGAAGTATACGGGTAATATAAAACCATTTATTATACTTGAATTAAAGATATATATAAGTTATATTTTATAATACAGTTAAGAAGTAGCCTCATTTCCCCACTTACGAGATTTAATTAACTATTTGTTAAATTAATCAACAAAGTCTCAGTGTTTATTCTCTTGCACCTACAGCAGGTTAAATATGAAAGACGGAGGTGCCACCTTATCACTAGGGTGCCTCGATACGTCTTTACAGTGGCGCCCAACAAATTTCGATACCCCTCCGTCGAGAGTTTATTTTACGGGATCAGATAACATAAATAACTTTTTTGATAAATTGGAAGAGTACTTTATTGTTAATAAAATTAAAGATGAGGACAAACTTTCACTATTGAAATATAGCTTAAAGGGTGATGCAAAGATTTGGTTTAACACCATAGCATCGAGAAGTTTAAGTGAAAATCCGACTTATGAGGAATTAGAAGGAAAAATTAAAGATGCATTTTTATACGTAGTAGATAAAACAAAATTACGTGAAGAATTGTATAGCCGCAGTATGTCTTTCTACGACAGGCCTACATCATTTCTATTAAGAAAATTGGAGATTATCAAGCAGCTTGGAATGCAATTGTCCTTTGCAGCTGTGTTAGAGATAATAAATCCACTTCTAACAATACCCCTTCAAGATTATTTAGAAATGCATACATTAAATTCATATGAAACACTCTTTCAAATTTTGTGCAAATATGAACAGCGGCATTTTTCTGGAGCGCAGAGACGAAAGTACGAGCATGATCGAAATTATTCCCCCCTCAAAATTTTGATTGTGATTATGCTGAGAGAAATGAAAGTATACAGCGCCCTAAAACCTTTCAGCGCAATTTTCCTCGAAATGATTTTCAGCATAACAATGCATATCAACGTTCACCGTCCCGGAATACATGTTATCAAATTGCACAAGAACAGCCAGAATATCCCAAAAATCAAACAGTTAGACTTGGCAGTATTTCGATTAATCCTATGAGCTGGTCGCCTTCATCATTGTGGACCGTTCATTTTAGAAAAGCTAAGGATGTTAAATTACCCGCATCAGAGAAACCCGTTATCAAAGAAAATGAAAATATGTCAAATTGTTGTAGTAGTGCATACCCTGTTGACAAATTTGACAATTGTGTAAAAATGTCTGACATTAGTAAGGGTGATTTCAATATTGAAAATTATGTAGATGATGACGATGATATTTTGGGAGGTAATTCTAGTCAAATAGATGAAAGTTCTGAAATTGATAAATGTAATTGTGAAAGTGAGAATTATTTGGAAGATGCAGTTGATATTTTTGAAGAAAATTTTAATAATTTTAAGGAGTGTAAAAGTGATGATAAAATTTCTGAAAATACCGATGTTAACGTGAAATGTATACCTAGTATTAGCAGTTTAAATGTATGAATGGTGAAATTGTCAAGGTTTGCTCTAAGTTTGCTGACGTTAAGAGTAATATTTGCGAAAAACCTATAACATTTAACTTGAATAACTTCTGTTTAAACGGAATTTCAATAGACAATCTTGGATTAGATGATTTACGACACGAATTAAAAGTCGGCGATTGCATTAAATTTAACTGTTTTGAAATGCTTAATGATTTAAAAATAAAGCGGCACAAAATAACAATGGTATGGAAAGATTCCCTACCCGACTTTTCAAATAAGTTAAACCCAAAGCAATTTGTTCCGGAAAATAAATTGTCTCAGGATATATTGCATGACAAATTTTGTAACAAAAATATGGATAGAAAGTTTAATAAGGTTGTTAAAAATAAAGTACAGGGCTGCCATGAAAGAGGACATTTTTCTGTAAATTCAAAGGTGCCAAAACGTAATAAACTAAAATGACTGTTTTTGAAAAATCGGCTGACAGTTTAAAGCCTCCCCCCACTAGAAAAGACTTATTTCGGGCATATTCAATCGGAAATATTAAGTTACAACGGAGGTACCATATTCCATCATTTAAACACTACAAACAAACTTGTGCTGTTCTTAATTCACCTTGTATTTTGCCTAGTAAAAAAGCAGAGACAACTATGGAAAAAAGAAAGCGCCCCTCTTCAACTAGAAGCAGCGACATCTCCCGCTGTCGACCAAGGAAAAGGTCTAGGCAGATATTTCAAGTCCAACGAAGCTCAGAGTCAGTCACCCCTCCTTATGCCTCCAGCACAGAAGGGACCTTCATCTACACATCTAGGAAAAAAGAAAAGCCCCCCTTCAGCCTGTTTAATCCCAAGGCCTTGGAGGATGAGTTCACAGCTACTAGGAACTCCTATTAGTCAACGTCAGTCTTCACCTGATGTCTAAAGTCAAGTCATATTAACCAGGTGATAATGTTCTGTTATTTTACTTTTTCCTTTAAAGTATATTATTTCATCTAGAGCTCAACGAAAGAGACAGTGGACTTATAAACTTCTTGTGAATATAATCTTTTCACGAAAACTTAAATTGAACTGCATTTTTCACTTATTTAGTCTTCTATAATAATAATTCCTCATTTCAATATTCTACTGTCAAAGCACTGAAAATCTGTATAATGTAATAGTGTGGAAGCCTGGCGAAAACGATGTTTTCAAGAAATATGTGGAGAATGAAGATTTTTTTCATTGTAAATTTGATAATTTTGAGTTTTTATCATTGAGATATTGTTGTTCATATTTTTCCCCCATTGTTCATATTTTTCCCAGCAAATGCCTGGATGAATTGTGACCATATTGTACAATGGGGCAACTTAACAAACCAGGTTTAAAAAAAAAAAAAGTTTCAAAATAAGCAGTTTCTTTACTAGTTTCGCACTTTTGCATTTCGTTTAAATTTCTAAAAGTGCGCGTTAGCTAAAATTTATTCTAGTTTACAATTTGATAATTAGTTTTCTAAATATCTACAATTTTTTTAGGTTAAAATTGAAATATACGAAGATTAAAGATTGGAGCTAACATTTAAATTTATTGAGAATCGTAGATTTAGATAAATTAGTAGTTTAAAGTAAGCGTTTTAATTTCGATGCGGTATTGTGTATGTAAGAGTTTATTTTTGCTAGTTGCAAGTTTAGCAATGAATTTTGTTAATTTAACGATAAATCTCGGTAGTTTAAAATAATTTAGATGAGTGTAGCTAAGTTTAAAAAGCGTGATATTTTGTAATGAGATATTAAATGTATGAAAGGAAACATTCTGATTTTATGTATAGTAAATTTTTTTTCGGAGACTCGCGTAAAAGTCTCCACACAAAAAAATTTTTTTTTCAAAGGGGGGAGCTGTAAGGTTAGGGGAAGATTCCGTAAGAAATTCTTAAATAAGAGTTGCGAGGAATCTTCGGTTAAGAGTCACTACTCTACTGGAGAAGGTATTCTACGAAATAAAGTAAGTTTCAGATTTTGCGAACTGTAGAAAGAATTAGGATAAAGTGGTCAGCAAGTCAAATGACGTAGAAAATGCAAATTAATTGGGAAAGTATAAAAGGGGTTTTAAAATGATGCTTGGGGGTTCTGCGGGGTGCTGCAGAGTTCTGCGGTGTTTGGTGAGGTGAGAAGGGGTTGTTTGATAAAAAGTCTTAAAGAGTTTGAAGGAATTTTACGACGGGGGAAAGGATAGTCAAAGTCGCTCAGATTATAGTGAGGTATAAGTAAAGCTTCACGCCGTTAAGTTGCCGGAAGTATACGGGTAATATAAAACCATTTATTATACTTGAATTAAAGATATATATAAGTTATATTTTATAATACAGTTAAGAAGTAGCCTCATTTCCCCACTTACGAGATTTAATTAACTATTTGTTAAATTAATCAACAAAGTCTCAGTGTTTATTCTCTTGCACCTACAGCAGGTTAAATATGAAAGACGGAGGTGCCACCTTATCACTAGGGTGCCTCGACACGTCTTTACAACACATGTCAGGGCTCAAGTCGAAAGCATACAAAGTATGCCCGTTCGCAAAGTCATCTCGGGTCAGATAAATCCCAGTATCTCGATTAAATCCCGAAAACAAACGATGATACGCTCTTATATAGTTATTTTCTTCAAAATCCAATTCCAACGGTTTGCTGGGTACGGGTTGCCCATCCACGTAAACACTTAAAAAGTTGACCTTGTGATGATAGAAATAAAAGGGATTTAAATCATATTGTCCAGTGTAGGCACTATTTTCTAAAAGTCCAATAATAATTCTTTTCGGCATGGCTCCTAAAAACACATTGTCTTGCATAAAGGATTTACTTCCGGTTGAGATCGAATAGGTCTTGCATAACACTCGATCGATGGGATACTTTGCTGTACTTTTCTCTAAGGCCTTGGCATGACCCAGTAATACACCGGGGCTCACTTTCACTTTACGTATGAAAATAGAAGCATGTTCCAAAATCACTTTGTAGTTGGGAATGGGTTTCGCCGCATCGATTTTACACATTAAGGAAAATTCAGGCTTGCTTCGGATCATCTTAATTTTCAAGTCAACCATATTCAATAGCAATCGATTTTGTTGAAAAATATCACAATGCAAAGGTCCAATCATAACTAACGTTTTGCTTTTATTCGTGAGTGCGTAACGTATCTTCAATCCGGGGTTGTCTCCAGCAGGATCTGTAGCAGCCAAATTCTCATCTTTGTAAAAACATTCGCAGGATAATAAACTTTTCTTGGCATCTTCTCCATAATTCAACAGCGTTTCATTATAGGCGCGGTAGGGGTAGGTGTTACTCGACGAGGAGATCACTCTTTCGTTCAGGCTAATATCCACTTGAGAAAACAAAGCATGTAAAAATAAATTCACGGGGGCGACTGCATCCGTTTCCGCTAAGGGTGATCCATCAAACTTGGTAATTTTCCCTTTCACATACAGGTAGGAATCCGATAAATCAATATAGTCTTCACCATTTCCGGAAATATTAAATTCCACAGGTCCTCCGTCTCGAATATTCGCAAGAGGGTGGTATTCAACAAAGTATCCTTTTTCAATAGCCGTTTGCGTGGATGGGATCAAAAATAAATCCAATTCGGATTTCGCACAGGCAGCAGAATCTTTATGGATGAGTCCAGACATCTTTAAGCGAAAATATCTTGTACCTTCACTTTCTTGGCTTTACGTCGAATGACTGCTTTGGTAGAACGCTTCCTCTTTTTATACCGGCGGCCCGATCCAATCATCGTCTTCACTTTAGTAGCGGCTTTGTCGGTTAAGGTCTGTCCAGCTTCTTTTAATCTTCGCTTGGCGGCCACTTTAATGTCTTCTCCGCGAGACAGGTCACTCAACACGTTCACGCCTGAATGAAACAACTGCTTCCCAACCGCTTTCGCCCCTGATTTGAAGAGGGGTACTGCTGCACGAAAAAGGGATCGAAACAGTCCACCGAATCCATATCCCTTTTGTAAAGTAGTGCCTTGATAATAATTTAGGCCACTACCCGACTGATGGGAATAGTAATCTTCAAAAGATTTCGCACAACACTGGTAAGGAACAAACATCACGAGAGGTATTTTTGACGAAAGTGAAGCTTCACGTACAAGCGCCCACGTTCAAATGGCGTGAGTTCGCCTAGGTGGTTCCTTATAACGATTTCCAAAGAGTCGAACGATTTTCGGCTGACAGGTAAATAGTGCGGTCGGTCGAATGTCTCACAAATCATTTCTCCATCTTTTCCCCTCACATTGACAATTCGTAAAAGGGGTGCTAACACATCTCCGATAATTTGGGGTTCCACAATATCCGAATAAACCATCAACACTCTATAATGCGCACAGGGATCTGCGACATAGGTACTAAAAATAGTTTGCTCGATATTTATATCCGGCGATGCGATTTCACCTGGTTCGAATCCCAACATCTGTGCTATCCCCTCATGCAATATCAGTTTTGTTTTATCTTTTACGTTAATACACACCTTTTTCGTGTGCGGGTCATAAGTGAAAGAAATTTTATTTTTAATCTCTTCAATAGACATCGCTTTTAAAATATCCTCGACCGATTCGTAAAAGCCAGGGGGAATTCGCCTACCAAACGGGGATTTCTGATCATTCAAATCGAAACCAAATAAATTATTATTTTGGTTCACATTATACCAGGTGTGGGGGTAAATAAATTCGACGAGGCCTACTTCCCATTCCTCTTTCAATTCAACGGGGGCGGGTAATCGAGTAATAAAATGAGAAATTTTATTCTCAGGAAAATAATTCCTGGAACTGTCTGAAGGTAACGTCACGTAGAACGACATGCTTTCAAATGATCTTTTAACAATCCAAACACTTGTTTTATAAAGCAAATAAATCAGAGGATGGAATCCATTGGTCAAATTTGCTGGGATAACCTTTAAATTTCACTTTGTATTCCACACGCTTTTTCCGTATCCGCTTATCTAAAATCTTTTCAATCGTATAATTCTCTTTCGGTTTCACTTTCTGAAGTTCTTGAGGGTAAAAGGTTCCTTTAATGGGTTCTTCTAACAAGTCCTTGATTCGGTAAACGGGAGGGTCTCTTCTCACACATTCAGTCACAACAGACACTTCTTCCGTCCAGTTCGTTTCATATCCTTTTTCGAAGGTTAATTTCTGCTTGGAAACTCGTACAACATCTCCCGGTTGAAATATGCAGGGTTTTCTTTTCACATTTTGCATGTCACCGTATAAAGTATCCCATACATCGCTTTCATTTTCAGCGGTTACTTCGACTGGAGCTCTCTTGATACTCGAATGATAAGTATGATTATAACTGTGTAACAACTGATCCAACACGTCTAAATAGCGGTAGGTATGATTATGGGTAAAATATTTCCACATTTTCGTTTTCAAAGTTCGGTTAAATCGCTCCACGACAGATGCTTTCGTATTGTTATTCGTCGTAAAAAACCGCACGCCTTCTTCTTTCAAAAATTTTTGAAAAAGTCTGTTTTGATGCTCTTTTCCGTCATCCGATTGCAGGGACTTGGGTTTCCTCGTCGCGAAAATAGAGCGGAACGCCTTTACAATATCTTCACCCCGTTTTTGCTTCAAAGGGACCGCCCACGCAAATTTAGACAGAATGTCTATACAAGTCAGGATGTAGCGGTACCCTTGATTGAACTTTTGCAAACTGCCGAGATCCACTAAGTCGGTCTGCCACTGTTGATCGATGGAATAGACTATCACTCGATTGGTTGGGAACTTTCTTTGAACAGGTTTGTGCAACGTGTATGCATCGACTCCGCTCAGCCAGTCCTGAATCTTCTTCTTCGAGATTTTGCCTTTGGCAGCACGAAATAAGGCATTTACACCCCCAAAACTTCCTGCGTGACTTGGGTTCTGATACACCTCCATCGTTACAACACAAAATTTTATTATGACTCACATTCACACGAAAGCGCATCATATCTTCCTCGTACGAAGATACTTTTCAGAATGACTCACTAGCGCAACGCCTCTCTTTATATACCTTATAAGTGCACTCACAAGCATAGCTTCATGGCTTGATAAATAAAACCCTTATCCACTTATCAAGCCGTGAAACTATTTTACCTTCGGTTCAAATCTAACCCCCTGCAAAAATTCGAAAAAATTTTGAAGTCCCCAAAATTGTGAAAAAAATACTAAGCCCCGAAATTTATGAAAATAAATCTAACTCCTCAAAATTCCCCTTCTCCCCAACAGATGGCACCACCAAACCTCATCCAAGATGATGACTCCCTAAGTTTCTATTAATCCGAAGGTAACGCATCAAAAGTTTCTAGACTTCCGGTGGCAACATAAAGTTTCTATTCTTCCGGTGGCAACACCCCCTCGTCCAAGATGATGACTAAGTAGTGTAAAAAGGAGACGTTGACCAACACGGTGGTGGGACGGTGGGTCTAGGGTGGAGGCGCCTTTCACCCTGACCCACATCATCCCACCGTCCCACCACCGCGTTGGTGAACTCTCCTTTTTACACTACTCATATCATATATATATATATATATATATATATATATATATATATATTGCTTTAGTAAATCTGATTTCATGATGCCGGTTTGAAGCCATGCGACTAGTGTGGCTAAATGAGGCGCCTTGAAAAATATACCGATAAAACTTCTGTTCCTCAAATAATTTAGGAGGTTTTTTGTGAAAGGGCATGTTACATGTGCAATAACTTTGTAAAATTCGCTACTTTCATTAAAATTTTCTTTGACTTTTTTGATATATCACAGCATTCTATTGAAATGTAAAAGGGCGCTTTAATTCTCCCCCACCCCCTCTTCTGCCGGAAAAAGGCCACTTACCAGTAAAAAAACAAAATTATTCGATTGCAAAAATGAAAATTTCATATAACCGGAGATTTTATTTAGAATAGATTTTTCCCCTTTGCATTATCGATGTAATATCTATATTAATAAAATCAGACTTTTGTCTGTAAATTTCTCAAATTTGAAAAAAAATTGTGATATCTTCCCGTTTCACACATAGTGAAAACCAAATCTGACTTCAGAAAATTTTCTGTACGTGTGTGGTGCATGTGTGGTCGTTGTGTCTACATATCTATAACATTTTTGTCTGGGTATCACGTGAGAATAGCTGAACAGAATTCAAAGACAGTTGGCAGGAATTACCCAACATAAAATTATATCTATCAACTTTTGTAAATTTCCCCCCACTTTCCCCCCTGGGGGGCAGGGGAGGCAAAAACACGTTTATCTGCATAACTTGGCTACAAATTACTTCACAGTGAAGAAATTGAACATGAGGAATCTAGATATAAGTTTCCCCCCCCCCTAAAAAAATCATTGTCTAATGATTTTGGAACTTTTTATTTTTAAGGGTTGAGGAAGAAAATCGAATTTCGGGGGAAATTTCGTAAATTCCGGATTTTTGAGTAGAAATTTACCAAAAGTGGTACTAAAGTCTTTGAAAACAGCCATACATATTCTTTAAGATATTTCCAAAAACCTATTTTTGGTGCTTGGGATGTTCAATCTTGGGAGGGTCCGCGGTGGGGTGTTACGAGGGAGCAAATTCGAGATCCCTCTTTTAGCGCTAAATTGATCCTGGAAAATTTATGGCAGCTGTGACCGGAGTTATTCCATTTTAGTGGAAGCAAATTATTTTACTTATAGTATTAGTATTTATTTGAAGTTATTCCAGCATTTGCATCCGATGCTTATACTGACGGGATTTTACGAAATTTCCCCTCACCCTTTTAAAGGAAGTAAGGAGGCAAAAAAACACGTTTCTAAGCATAACTCGGCTCCAATTTACTTCACAGTGAGGAAATTGTATATGGGAAGACTAGACTTGAGTACAAAAAAGAAAAAAAAAATTCAATTTTGGAATTTTCTATTTCTAATGGTGGAAGGGAAAATTAAATTTTTTTTTTTTTGGGGGGGGGGGGCGGAATTTCGCAAATTCCGGATTCTACCAAAAAATTCTACTAAAAGAATTCTACTAAAAATGGTACAAAGATGTTGAAAACAGGTATGCGTCTTCTTTAGGATATTTCTAAACACCCATTTTAGTTTTTCTGTAATTTTCCATTTCAGGGGGGACGTAAAGAGGGGATAAATTTGAGGACCCCCCAGCCTTTTAGCGCTAAATTTGTCGTGTAAAATCTATGGGAGCTGTGGTCACAGATTTTGGTTCGTAAATTGTTTCTATGTATCCACCTATTGTAACGAAATCCCCCCCCCTCCCTTTCCTTCCTTCAGGCCACAAATACATTTCCAAGCGTAAACTTACTCCAAATTATCTCAGTAAGAATAAATTTTATGTGTGGATTAATTGATATCAAAATTATTTTGTCATGATTATCAGTAGCATCAGTGGAACAATCTTTTTCTAAGTTTAAAATGATAAAAAAATACTTACGTTTTACTACAATATCAGAGAGATTTTTAAATTTTGTAATTACATCGATAGTATAAGATATTTTGGATCAAATGTATTTATATTATTTCAAAATTCACAAGAGGTCAAGCAAATGAATTACATTTCACTAAATAATACATATCTGTTTAAATGTTCATAGAATCTACTTTAAAATCTAATAATTGCTATTATTTATTTACTTATAAATTTATATATTATTTATATCTGTGCAGCGTACAAACGTTGCGGTAAAATAGTTTAAAACAGATTTTTGTATCTTACTACTATATGGAAAAATACATTATAAATTTTCATACAAATTGCATTAAAAGTTTAGATAATGAAAATGGACAACATTCCTTTCAATAGATGTTTTTTTATTTCCTGTTGAGTATTTTTTATCCATATTTACCAGGTAATATTTATTTTATGCTCCTATTTTATGTATTTATAAATTTATTTGTTCCTAAAGAAGGAAAAAAAAAATCCTTCCATAATTAACCAAGTCAAATCTTAGAGTTTTCAACAAAGAAATTGAGAAAAATAAAACTTACTACGGGATTTGTTTCTTTTCTTTTTTTTATTATTATGAGTTTTATTTTTATATACTTATAAATTCCATTTATCTGTACTAGTACAAAATGTTAAACTCATTCATGTGTGCAAACATACTGCAATAGTACGATTAATTAAAAAAAAAATTTCATTATAGTATTGTAAAGAGTTAAATCACTTTCCTAAATGAAAGGTATTGTTGCAATAAAAACAGATTTGCAATTAAAGTGCAAATGAGGAGCAGTTCATTCAATTTTAACAGGAGGTGAGGTAGGAGGTGATTGCCAGCCTTGGACACAGACTTGGCAACTTAGCAATGAATTTGGCGACATGGCGACCAAACTTGTCAAGAAGTAATAATTTAATGTTTCCAAAGTTTAAAAGCCCTATCTTCTACAAGAGCCGAGTTCTGGAGTTTTCTGGATTCATCAATTGACTGCTGGCGCAAAATAACTTCGAAAGTTCATCAAATCACGACAGAAATTATAAAAACAGAGAGACTCCCAAAGAGATCAGTTGTATTCGGACATTTGTTCTGATCGTTCGTTTCGGTTTAAATGGTTTATAATTATTCTTAAATGAGTGAAATTCCACTCTGTGGTACTTTTAACGTTGTTTTATGACTTTTTGAGGTGTGGATTTGAGTATGATAATTTATTGGTTTTTTTCGAGAATAATTCTTGAATAAAGTGTATCTTTCGACAAGAAACTGCCCTTTTCTTTACAATTACTTTTTTCACGGAACAAAATTGACATTTTGGTAACAATATGGATAGAGACGCATATTTTGGATCGGTATGATATGCGTAATACTCACAAAAGGTGTAATGAAGTGAGGGATTGTACAGTTTACTAAGACCATTATTTTGTATTTAAATATTTACATAAAAATTAGACCCAAACAAATAGAAACGTTTCACTTACAACTCTTATCTAAACCATCTATTGTAATGCCTCAACGCGGCATTTCTGTACCCACATTCACAGTATATCTGCCTATTTTGGTTTCCTCTATTTGCCTTCACAATTGTACCTCGTGTTTTTGCAACTCCCTGTATAAGATTTTTTCTTTTTCTACAAGATGCATTTTTTATTTGCTTCAGTTTAAATTTCATTTTATTTGACACATAGGTAATATAGGGCGCTAACTGAAACTCTGCACACAGGCGCCTGACAATACTGGCGCGCCCCTGTGGACACCCTTACCTCGCTGTGCATGAATCTGAGAGTGCCCGAAACTCGATTCCGCGGCAATCACTACCACAAACATAAAAAAAAAAAAAAAAAAAAAAAAAAATACTGGACACCCCTACCTTGCTGTGCATGAATCTAAAAACGCTGGTAACTCGTTTTTGCAGCAATCAGTATCACGCACGTATATACGCTTCGTGCACACACATTAAAAAAAAAAAAAAAAAAAAAAAAAAAAAAAAAATCACTGGACACCTCTACCTTGCTGTGTATGAATCTGAGAACGCATGTAACTCGTACTATTCTTGTATTTTAAATTTATTCGCGCAAATGGGAATTTTTCAAATTACTTAAAACTAGTAAATTTATCGCCAAAATTCAACTTGGCTACATTTCCGGTCAATAGACTTTAGGGTGTGGGCCAAGTATAAAATAGTCCTTTTAAGAATCCCTTTAATCCCTTACAAAGACGGACTTTGACTATGTCCGGAATTGGCACGTCGGAATCGGCACGCCACCATTTTGTGTGCCTGGCTGTTTAGCATATGTTTTCTTTCAAAACAATGGCAAATTGTTATTAAATTGTCGAACGTCAAAACAGATCTTTCACATATTTTAAATGCTATAATATTAAATATTATGTATTTCAATGTGATACCAAATATGGTGGATTTCTATAATATTGTTCAACTTTTCTCTTGTGTTATGTATTATTAATAATCCAATTCAATGGAAGGCAAAGTTGCGAATAGTCGGGTAGAATCCCACCAGGGTTAATGAGCGAAGTGAGTCGTGGAGAGGCGAAGCCTTCCTCGGGGGTTGGTGAGCGGAGCGAGCAGGGGGGCAGAGCCCCCTAGATCAAGGAAAAAAAAAAAAAATAGGATTGTAATTCGTCATCTGAAGATTTTTTTTCCTTTTTTTTTTCCACTCTCAGAAAATCAATTTTCTTAAAGCAATTTTTTATGTTGTTTATAATTCTTTTTATATGTTATTTATTTATATATGTTATTTATATATGTTTTCTATTTATTTATTGTGAATAATGAAATAAAGTTGTTTGTATATAACTGACTGCATTTCTTTTTATGTTTAAATGTATATATATATTAAACATATTTTAATATGCTTTGGCAAAAAATAAATAAATAAAACACAAACTTATTTAATTTAGCATTGATAATATTTTAACATCACAGAACTGACATATCTACGATACATTCCATACTTTAGTTATGGCAAAAGAAACATCCATCACTTAAAATTCTTATAAAGATTCGAGTAGATTTTATCATTTTCTTTATTTTAAGAAGTATGTAGGAAAGAATTAAAAATTGAAAGTGTAGGAATGTTTTCTAAATTAAAATAATAGTAATAATAAAGATGATGGTAGTTTCCCAATCATAGGAACAGCGGTTGGTAAATATATACACATATATAAATTATTTGTACTGAGTGAATTTGTATAACAAAATATGGAAGAAAGTTTTGTGATGACCACAACATACTTGTTTAACGTGAAACAACTCAAAAGTTATTATCTGTAATTAGGGATTGACCGGATGATCGGAAAATATCCGGTATCCGGCATATCCGGCTTACTTTTCAATATCCGAAATACCGTCGGATATCCGGATGAAAACCACCGGATATCCGGTTAATATGCCGGATACCAGCTTTTGAATATCTGTTTTTTTTTTTTAAATTGAGATATGGTGGGAAGTGCAAGTAACGACTTTTGCCCCCCCCCCCCCATTTGTGGAGAAACTTAAAAAAATAGCTTCTTAAATCACGTCACTAAAGAAATAATCTCATAAATTTCCACATATTTATAATTCTTTGTCTTATCTGTTTTGTGTTGTTTCAGTTGAAAATAAAATATAAATAATTTTTGTTTAATTTTTCCATTGTTGACATTAATATATATATATATATATATATATATATATATATACTAGCAGGCTACGCCCGCTTCGCTGGTCACTATATTTAAATGAATTTTCGAAAGAATCAAATTAACATTTATTTTTTTACACCGCATTATAGACAAAAAAAAAAAAAAAAAAGAAAGAAAGAAAGAAACTGAAATTGCTCCAAACCTCGCTTCGGGTACCCGCTGTCTACGGCAGCTCTTTTCCCGCCCGCATTGCATCAGGTTTAGGTTTCCCATACCTGTAGGAAGATCTTCCCCGGGCACTTCAATCTGGATATTTATCAACGACAGGTGGGATTTGCTACTATTTAAGAACTACGATTTTAAAGATGACTGTATCTCAGCATCTATTAAATATTTTAGTTTTGAACCATGTATTTTATAGCCCATGCTATTTACACTATATTACGATTTGATTCCGACCAATGTAATAAAATAAAATTAAATTAAAAGTAGATTAAATATATATATATATCTGTATATATATATATAAATTACGTGTCACGATGTTTGTCCGCGATAAACTCCTAAACTAAGGAACCGATTTTAATGAAATTTTGCACAATGTGTGCAGTTTGGTCCAACTTGAGAGATAGGATAGTTTTTATTTCAATTTATTGTCACAATATTTTTTTATTGCAATTATTTGTTAATTATAGACCTTTGTTACAGTTGCTCCAAAATATCTGTGAGTTCCATAAGTTTAATTGTTGCCAAAAAAAAAAAAAAAAAAAAAAAAAAATTACGAGTTCATTTTCTTTCCACATAAAAATAAATACATTTACTCAAACGTGAACGTTAAAAAATTATAAAAAGTTAAATTATGCATCTCACGAAAATTGACGTCATAATCAATTTAAAGATTTTATACACATTGATAAAGTGCTAATGTAGTTCTATCACAGATATCTGTATATATATATAAATTACGTGTCACGATGTTTGTCCGCGATAAACTCCTAAACTAAGGAACCGATTTTAATGAAATTTTGCACAATGTGTGCAGTTTGGTCCAACTTGAGAGATAAGATAGTTTTTATTTCAATTTATTGTCACAATATTTTTTTATTGCAATTATTTGTTAATTATAGACCTTTGTTACAGTTGCTCCAAAATAGGGCAGTTCCTTGTTTGTAAACAAACATCTCAACTTTTATGAGTGGTTGGCAAAAAGGCTTGGGAAAAGCATAGCGATGGCGGATCACCAATATAGTAAATTGCGCGGGAAAGTCGAGCGCACTTTTTTGCCAACCATCAGACGTCACGAGGAAATGCTCTATATCTGTGAGTTCCATAAGTTTAATTGTTGCCAAAAAAAAAAAAAAAAAAAAAATTACGAGTTCATTTTTTTTCGACATTAAAATAAATACATTTAATCAAACGTGAACGTTACAAAATTATAAAAAGTTAAATTATGCATCTCACGAAAATTGACGTCATAATCAATTTAAAGATTTTATACACATTGATAAAGTGCTAATGTAGTTCTATCACAGATATAGTAATATATATAGATCTATCATCTCCATGTTATCTTACAAAGATTTTTGATGCCGAAAAAAATGTATCTGGAGTTTTTCATTCACCTTTAGTAAATAAATTATTAAAAAATTTTATTTGCTAAAATATTCATATGTATTCCCGTGTGTATTCACTCGGGAAAAGACGGCCATATTTTGGTAAAAACGTCGTCTTTTCCCAAGTGAAAAGGAATAACTTTTTTTCTCTCCAATGATCACTCTATATATACTATACTATGAGTTCTATACGCAAGCGAAGTGCGACTCACTGACCGTCTGTGCAGCCAAGAAAAAGATTTCCTATGTTAATCACCCATTGAATTTTTTGTAAAAAATTATTAAAAATCGAGGAAATTTATTTCCCGATTTCAATCCTTATATTTGTGTATAGAATATAGATATGTATTAGTTATCGAGTGCGTTAGATTGAGTTAGTTATTTTACTGTCTAATTGACAAAATTTTAATTTAAAATTTCTAAACTCTGTCGTCCTTGGCGTTCTTTTTTATTTTCTCTTTTTTTTTTTTTTTTTTTTTTTTTGTATTTGGTGATCAAAAGCGTAACACGAAAATCTTACATGCCAGATGTATGTATTGTATGAAATGTAATATGTATTATTCATTGTACGTATGTATGACAGGTAATATGTATTGTACGAAATATTGTTTCATATTATTCATTACTCTTTTAATATAAATTGTTAAAATAACCATGATTTTCCAAAGGAATTAAATATTTTCGCCAGATAATTTGGCGATATTCTTTTTTTTTTTCGCCAAGGATGACAGAAATGAAATCTATTCCGCTGCAAGGTACTATTATCTTATATCTGATATTTTATTTAGACATTTGAAAACAAATTTGACTTCAAACTATGATAGAATATTTATCATTTTCCTTTAAATTTGTATATTATTAGTATATTAAAATTTCGAGCATGGTATATAAAAAGTTTTTTTTTTTTTTTTTTTTTTTAATCTTATAATTATTCTTATCTTAATCCTCAATGTTTCCCATCTTTATTAACTTGAATTTACTATTAAACTTTTAACATACTCAAAACCTTCTCATCACTTCGTTAAAATATATTAAACTTTTCCAAAATATTTTCTATTTAAAATGATATATGTATTTACTTTAAGTGTCCAATATTTTATAAGATGTCCTATTTAAAGTTTTAAAATACAATTTACTTATTTTTCTGGTTTAGCCATATTGTTTTCCTTTTTATAACTGCAGCTGTTGCCCTCTTTAAAATATTTAAAATGATGAGGTCATTTTATAGTAAAATTATCCATTATAGCATATATTATATTTTACTTCTCCATAAAAATTTATTTTAAAATCGTCTGCTTCTTTTATACTTTTATTTTAATAGAATTTTAATATAATTTAATTTATATATTAGTCATTTTAGCATTTTTATCCTAAGTAGCATTAGAAATAATATATATCACTTCTCCATTAAAATTTATAAGACCCTATAATAAAATTAATTTGTGCTTAATATCAACTTTGCGAAAATTTTCATCATTCGCTTCCAAATTTTGACCTAAGGTTCAAATCTCAATCCTATGGATATTTACATTAGATACAACGTTTTCGTCTTTATTCGTAAATAATAATTTGACTGTATTAAATAGTTTACTGCAATATAATTCAACGTATAACTTAGTCACAGCAACGCGTGACCGGGTCTGCTAGTATATATATATATATATATATATATATAAACAAATAAATTTTAATCAATTTAATCCTTTTTACTATGTATATACTACCTTTTTTCCCGATAAATACAGTAAATAAAAAAAAAAAAAAAAAATGAATAAATAAAAGTTTTTTCTTTTAAAAGAATTAACTAAAAAATGAAAAATAAGAAGTTGTTCTACTATAAAAAAATTAAACATAACTGTTATAAATACGTTTTTAAATTTAAAACTAATTATCCTTAATTTTTTCTACTGCATTACGATTTCATTTTCAATAAATATAGCAAATAATAAAAATAAAAAAATTCGCCTTCAAATGAATGAATTAAATAAAAATAAGTTGCGTAATAGCCGTGGTAAGATACGCAGACGTTTGAAGCAAAAGAATTAAATTTATGAAAAATGAAGCATTAAAGGCAATATTTAAAATCGAAAAAACATTAATTTAAAAAATTCAAATTCGAAATTCGAATAAATCTCGATGAGGTGCACACCTGCAGGGTCCCAGGTACCTATATGCCAAATTTGGAAGCTCTGCGATCAATAGTGTGAGCACCAGAGCGCAGACAGACACACACACAGACACACACACAGATACACAGACACTTCTTTTTTATTTATATAGATATGTATATATACGCAAGTTGACATCAGATTTTCATACTTTAGTTAATTTAGAAAATATCTAATTATCCGATCGATAAGTTAATTAATCTGACGGATTCAGAAAAATTGCCCTTTTCGTTTGTTACCTTATTTGTAACTAAATTTTGATTAGATTTTTTAAAATTAATTAAAATATGAAAATAATAACCTGGTAAAAGCTTTAAAAATGGAGATTTAAATTTTTAATTGTTGCAATATATATATATATATATAAAACTTTTTCGATATCATTTGTTTCGATACTGGTTATTATTAATTTTATTTTATTTTTCTTAAAAAAAAAAAAAAAAAAAAAAAAATGATTTTGATAAAATTCTGGCAAAGGCAGAATTTAGTTTAGGACGGAGGACTATTATTATTATTATTATTTATTATTATTATTTATTTATTTTATTTATTGATTTATTTATTGATTTATTTTCAAATTATAACATCGCTTTCAAATTATTCAATTATATTTTCGATAAGTGTCTAACTATCGAAAAATGATTTCGACAAATGTCCAACTATCGAAAAATGACACCACAAAAGTCACGTCCATTTCGCCAGCCCCCCCCCCCCCTCAAGTTTTTTTTAAAGTGAATGGTGCCAATCGTTTATACCTCGTTTGTACCAACAATTATTTTCTTTGTACCTCATTTGCATATTTGTAATAAAGGTTTTTGGTGGGTGCTGGGGAAACGACCAGCCCCCCACATCGAGATTTATAAAAATGAATGGTGCATATCGTTTATACCTCGTTTGTACCAACAATCATTTTGTTTGTACCTCATTTACATATTTGTGATAAAGAGCACACACACACACTTTGTTTCCGATGCTATTAAATTATTACAGGCAAGCAGACGTTTGAAATATATGGCAACATTTGTAATTTTAGATTTTAAATATTAATCAATAAATATTTTCCTTCGACACTTACTTTTTTTTAAAATATTGAATTATGTATATAAAACTGCTATTAATAAATGACATTTTTTCCCTGTGATTTACTTGCATAATTATCAAAAAATAACGTGCAAAAACATCTCTTACTGCAAATTTTCACAATTTCTGCTCTGAACAATTTATATATAATTATTCTGATTTATTTATTTATGCCTTGCAAGTGTTTCTGAAAAGTCATACCATAGTAAAATAAAATTTAATAGCTGCAAGAAAAAAAAAAAAAAAAAAAATCCGAAACATTTTCGAATATTTCTACTTTTTAAAGACTCAATAACAACTAACACGTTTTTATTAGCACTTCACAGAGTGAAAACTACAGAAAAACCCAAAATTATTTCTGTTTTCTATGTAATTCAAGATGCATAATTCTGTATACAAAACAGAATTTAACATATTATGACTGGACCTTTTTGTATATGTGTGTTTTAAATTTATTCTTCCATATAAATCTATGGGGTAAATGTTTTCCGTCCCTTAGCAACAGTTACCCTTTTTATTTCTTAAAGTTTCTTTGGTACAGTTTTAGTATAGGACATTCTTGGTGGCTATTAATATATAGTTGTTTTTATTTTGGCGATGAATGAAAATGCTCAACGGCATTACGTAGTTAAAGATCTTGACGAGAGACGTCCGAACTACTTCGGTGCCAAATTTCATATTTCACTAAGGAGTCCTATATTAAAGCTGTTTTTAGCATGATTTCTCTGAATTTTAATTTATTAAACTTCATGCGAGAAGGAAAAAACGGAAAACATCTTTTATTTGTTATAAGCACACACACACACACAAAAAAAAAAAAAAAAAAAAAGGAAAAAAGAAAAAGAAAGAAAGAAAGAAAAAGAAAAAAGTATTGTCCCTTAATTTAAACAAAAGAAAATTATTACACGTTCAAATTTACCGACATAAAAATAAATATATTTCTTTTTATGAACTAAAAAATACGGCATTAGGTATACTTTATCCTGATTAATAAGTATACCAATTTCGTAGCGATCAGTTGTGCGGTGTAGATGTTAGCGAATTAAAACCCGACATAATATATCATATGTTTAATTGAAGGTGGACTATTGAAAACATCCACAACGCTAAAATTTCTGTCTCAAAATAATAGTCCTGCCATACAATAAAAATGTTACAATGTATTATTCAGCGTTTTGCACAAGTGGCTCATTGAAGAATTTGGAAAATGTAATAAAAGGGAAAGTGAAAAGACTTCAAGTACTTTACATATGTTTTTCATTAATTTAATGAATGCAGAAACATCGGTTTAATTGTCAGTTGTAATAATAGGAAAGCTTTACAATTTTTATTAAGGGTTTAAATTTATTGATTTACAATATTTATTATTAATGGAGATTATAAACTTAATTCAAAGGTTATGGTATCAGATATAGATCTAAAATGAAATATTTAAGAGGCTATCATATTGTAAAATCAATAAATTATCGTGAATTATAGGTCGATTGCACCACAGTGTTTATTCAAATTGTTCTGTAAATTGCCTTAAATTAGAGTTTCATGGCACCATTGATCGTCTTAAAGGTTGCAGGCGGGTGATACTTTTCTATGCTGCAGGGAGTATGTAAGCAAGATTGTTGGATTGCTTTTATTTTGAATCTAGATTCCAGAAGCAAAATATCATTAAATAAGTTACTTTTCATATCGATGTTAGAGACGTTTTTTAAGGATTTTAGACTTTCATTGTCTGTTAAGACAGCACATTTCACCAGGTATTCAAGCTGTTCCGATAACAATTTCAGACTTGTAACACATTGTAACCACTTTTTTTTTTTTTTTTCTGATGAAGGGCGTGTTTAATTATTTCAATGCAAAACAACTGACATAAAAACGACAATTGTGTGCCTTTCATTACCAGTTTTCAAGGATTTTATTGCAAAATTTCAAAATTCCGTCTGCCATAATTTATAAGTTTAAAATAATTTTTTTAATTTATTTTTTTCTCTCTATTCGTGAGTTATATTAATAAAAAGAAATATAAAAATAAAATAAAATAAAAAGTTTGGGCTGTCTTCTCATAAACCCATAATTTACGCAGTAAAAATAAAGATAGAACTACAAAAATTCAGAATTGAGACAGGTCTGGTGTACAGAGAAATGTTCCAAATTTTGGTGAAAATTGAAAAACCAGAAATAGGACCGTAAGTCCGTATCTCAAAAACGGCTCAAACGACTTTCTTCAAATTTCTTATATAAACATTCTATTAGATGTCCTTTCGAATGATATAGTTGGTTAGATCAGGAAAATTGATAGACATCATGTATTAATAGCTCAATATCAGGTCTCGCAAGTGCGTTCCTTTAAAAACGGCTGTACGATTATTTTCAAACTCGCCATATTAACTCACTTTTAAATATCCTTTTGTATATAATTATTGTTTTCCGGTCAATAATTGATTTTTTGCAAAAGTTGGTATCTCAAAAACGGCTCTAACGGTTTTCTTGAAAATTGTTATATAAATCTATTTATTTCTCATGTATTACGCGGTTATTAGAGGAAAATTAACAGTCACCCTGCTTAGGTAGGTCATCTTCAGATCTCGGAAATTTGTGCTTCAAAAAATAACTCTGCCATATTTTTTTTCTCTTATTTTTTACCTCGCTGTATGTAAGCTACGTTTTATATGTGTATAAAGTTTCTCTTACCGAAAAAATTTTAGGTTTCTACTTCTTTAGGTCACTTTTATGTCTTCTGATAACATTATTTCCCAAAAATGCATATAACACGTGTAATAGTGGATAATATTGTATAATAGTGTCTAAATTTATCTACCTTTTTATATTTTTCGAACACTAAATTTTAATTACTGGCGAGAACTCTAGCCATCGCTGATATTTATGAATAGTATGAATAATGATTATTATTTTGTTTTTAATTTCGGATAATGTGAGAATACCATTAAAATTAATATTATATTGATTTATAGATAGATAAACATTGTAAATTACAATTTATGTATTAATTGAGAGGCATATTAGATCTCCAGGAAAGGCTTGAATGGATTTAAAACTTTTAAATGCATTCCCCACCCCCTCCCCTCTGTTAGGCCTGGCTTATGTTAAACTGTCAAGTGTTATGATTTTTGCTTATGATGTTTTAATAGAAATTTTTTCCTCATTTAATCACAGAAAACTACAAAAGATTTAAATCTTTTCTATATATATATATATATATATATATATATATATATAACTGTTTAACAAAAAAAAAAAAAAAAAAAAAAAAAAAAAAAAAGAAAAGAAAAGAAAATGTTTAGCAGCTATGCTTCAGTAACCGTAATATCAGAAATTATTGCAAAAAACTGAAACCCTGACAAAAAACTGAAATCAGAATTTTCAATATATTAAAGCACGCACAAGGGAATTGCAGCCTTCATACTGCATTCGTAATTTTTCCTTTTTATTACCTGATGAAGTGTCGCGCTTGATTATTTCGACTCGGAAAAAAAAAAAAAAAAAAAGCGGGTACTTTTGCATTTTTGTATGACATTATTATTACTGTTCCGAGTAACATTTTTTGGAACACAAAATGCAAATGAAACAAACATACAAATGATGTAGAAATGAAATGATCATGGGTACAAATATGAACTCACGTATAAACGATTTGCACCATTCATTTTAAAATATTTCGATTTTACAAATGGCTGTTTCTCCAACACCCCACCTCCCCCGCAACCAAGAATTCTTTATTAGAAATATGCAAACGAGTTGCAAACGAAATGATTGTTGGCACAAACGGATGCAAACTAGATAAAAATGATTGGCACCATTCATTTTTAAAAACTTGATATGGTGCTGCCGGTCATTTTCCCAGCCACCCCACCCCTTCATTACAAATATTCGAATGATGTGCAAACTAACTGATTGTTGATACAAATGAATACAAACAAAGTATAAACGATCGGCACCATTCATTTAGAAAAATCTCGAGGTGGGGAGAGGGCTGGGCTGGTCGTTTCCCCAGCACCCCATTAAGAACTCTTTATTACAAATACGCAAATGAGGTACAAACGAAATGATTGTTCCTACAAACGGGGTATAAACGATTGGCACCATTCGTTTAAAAAAATCTCGTGGTAGGGGGGGGGGTCCTTTCCCCCTATTAAGAACTCTTTATAACAAATATGCAAATGATGTACAAACTAAATTATTGTTGGTACAAACGGGTACAAACAGGGTATAAACGATCGGTAACATTCATTTTAAAAAATCGTGAAGTGGGGGGGGGGGGCTGGTCGTATCCCGAACCCCTACAAAAAACCCTTTATTGCAAATATGCAAATGAATTACAAACAAAATGATTGTTTGGTACAAACGGGTACAAGCGAGGTGTAAACGATATGCACCATTCATTTTTCAAAATCTCGATGTGGGGAGGGGGCGATCGTTTCCCCAGCCCCCCCCCACCCACCCACCAAGAACTCTTTATTACAAATATGCAAATGAGGTACAAACCAAATGATTGTTGGTAAAACGGGTATAAAAAGAGGTATAAACGATTGGCACCATGCATTTTTTAAAATCTCGATGTGTGTGTGTGGGGGGGGGGGGGTCGTTCCCCCAGCCCCCACAAAAAATCCTTTATTACAAATATGCAAATAAGGTACAAACAAAATGATTGTTGGTACAAACGAAGTATAAACGATTAGAACCATTCATTTTTTAAAATCTCGATGTGGGGGGCTGATCGTTTCCCCAGCCCCCCACCAAGAACTCTTTATTACAAATATGCAAATGAGGTACAAATCAAAAAATTGTTGGTACAAATGGGTACAAACAAGTATAAACGATTGGCACTATTCATTTTTGACAATCTCGATGTGGGTGGTGGGTGGGGGGGCTGATCGTTTCCCAAGCCCCAACCAAAAACCCTTTATTACAAATATGCAAATGAGGTACAAGCAAAATGATTGTTGGTACAAACGGGTACAAACGAGGTATAAACGATTGGCACCATTCACTTTAAAAAAACTCGAAGTGTGTGTGTGGGGGGGGGAGGGGGGGGGCTGGCGAAATGGACGTGTTTTGCAACCTTTAAAGTGTTCTAAATGTTGTATACTCTCAAATTGTTCTAGATTCTGCAAAAAGAAAAATAATTTTTCATCAAGATTAAATAAGTCCTTTAGCATCATTTTTAGTTTGACGTTTTTGGTTAAAGGACATTTTCTACATTAGCACATTAGCAGTGTAGGTTTACATTGAATATTCACTTTTACAATATTTACACTGAAAAGTTGAAAATAATTCATTTTGCGTACATGTACATTTATACGAAATTTTGTACTATACTGCTATTTTAAAAATTGCCACCTGTTAAAATACTGAAACCCAAACTTAATCAGCCCCAGTTTAAGACAAAGTCCAACTAAATATTAAGTTTGGTTAAATTTCTTTCGCTGATTCTTGAGACACATGTTTCAGATATCTCAAAACGTGTAAATCCATTAAAAAACCAGAGATCTAATAGTTTCCCGAATCCAAAACTGTTTCCTTGTGTGTGGAAAAGAAGAAAGTGAAAAAATGAAAGACGATTTTTATGTTAGTTGTAGTTAAAATATTTATTTGTAAGAGAAAAATAATTTTTCATTTCGAATTTTAACGAATATTTTCAAAAATTCCCATTTTGAAAGTTTTCTTGTGCATAAATGAAGAAGTTTTAATATTATTTGTCTTATGAGCCCCATGATTAAAAAAAAAAAAAAAAAAAAAAAAAAAAAAAAGTTACGCTTAGCTTTATCTTTTGATTATCTTCTATATTACATGATTAATTTTACTTACATTTTTTAAAAATTGTTATAAAAAAAGCTTTAAACAAGCCACAGATCTTAAATGACTACTCATACTGTATTTATTAATTAAATATCGGTATAATTAAAAGAAAAATATTCTTACCTGTACCTGGAAACTGGGAATGTGCTTATTATTTTCGAACGATGGCATGAAACGTTGAAGTTTCTCTTCTATTATCAGAAAAAGAAAGATTAGATAATTTCTACCTTTTTTTTTTTTTTAATTAACTGATGTTTGATTGTTATGTTCAGTGTTATCAAATCTTGCGGATTTTTTATCTAATAGTAACCAATAATTTTGAGAAGTGATATTTGATATAAATAGTATCAATCTTTGACAACACAGGCTACGTTCCTAATTGAAAACAGTGTTGAATTTCTGGAAATGCGAATGAAAATCGAAGAACAAATAAAATCATTATTACCAGTATTATTTTGTTCGGAAAATCATCAAAGTAACTTTTTTCATCACAAATTAAGATACGTATGTTATGCGTATTAGTATTATAACTCAGTACTCATTGCTAAAAAGATATGATTATTATTATTATTATTATTATTATCATTATTATTATTATTTTACAAATGTCTACTAATGGCGAGGTTCCAGAATCCAGAGGCAGTCTTTATGTGTGTTTCATAATTAAAGTTGTGTGTGTCTTAACTAACAATAAATGTATCCATAACTTTCAAATCACTTCTCATAGAATAGACTGTTATAAAGAATAAAATATAAAGCTGCAATAAAATAAAATAAAAATAATAAAAACTTCCCAAACTTTTAGTAAATATTAGGGGGCTCTGTCCCCTTCTCCCTTTACTCACCATACCCAGATGGTAAGTAAAGTATTTTCTAAATTACTGGGGGCTTTACTCGCTCCGCTCGTCAACCCCCGACTAGACTACAGTACAAATAAATAAATAAATTAATTAATTAATTAATTAAAATTTAATTAAAATTTAATTTTTCATTTTTTGATTATTAAGGAGGGCAGGGGATAATCGATTTTCGGGGGGAAATTTTACAAATTCCGGATTTTTGAGTATATCTCTACCAAAAATGCTTCAAAAATATTTAAAACAATCTTTTTTAGCATATTTCCAAAAACCCAATTTTTTTCTATTTTGGGGCATTGTGAGGGGCAAATTTTGCATTACGACAGGCAAGTTCAAGATTTCAATTTTAGCACTAAATTTCTGCTGAAAACTCTATGAGAGCTTTGGCCACAAACTTCGGTCTGTTAATTGTTTATATGTACCAGACACCAATTCTAACGAGATTTTTCCCCCTTTCTCACCTTGGAGACGAGAAGAGGGGGGAGGTGCAATAAACAAGTTTCCAAATGTAAACTTGCTCCAAATTATCTAAGTAAGATTAATTTTTTTGCGTGGGAGGTTATGCGTACCCTCCTTTAAAGAGTGGGTGAAACCACGTTTTCAAGTGAACTCTTCTCCAAATTATCTCAGAAGAACGATTTTTCGACATGTCGAATGGTGGTTTTGCGTATCCAATACACACATTGCAAAGAAATTTTGCGAAATTCCTTTCTATTCCCTCTTTGGGGTGGGGGGGGTGTACAAAAAACACGTTTCGAAGCTTAAATCTGTTCAAAATTATCTTAGAAAAGTTATTTTTGATGTGTTGGTCGGTTATACGTATCCAACACGTAGAACAAAAAGACTTTACGCAATTCTCCCCCCCCCCCTCCCACACTTTAAGAGCGGGGAGAAGACAAAACTCGTTTTGAAACACAACGCTGCTCTAATTTATCTCAGAAAAGCGATTTTTTGACGTGTCGCTTGGTTGCGTATGCAACAAGCCCTCTAAGGGGATTTTGTGAAATTACCCCCCCCCCCTCTTAGGTCGGGTGGGCAAAAACCACGTTTTTAAGCTTAAATTTTCTTCAAATTAACTTAGGATGGCGAATTTTGGTGTGTGGATGTTGATTAAGCGTACGTAATCTGCACTTTGGTGCGATTTCGCGATTTTTTTTTTCAGTGATACATATATATATATATATACTAGCAGACCCGGCCACGCATTGCTGTGGCTATGTTAAACGTTGAATTATAATGTAGTAAAATATTCAATATATTAAAATTATTATTTACGAATAAAGACCATCCTAACAGCACAGTTAGGCTTAACTTATCCACAGTACATCTTAAGGATGTTTCTGGGATGTCTTTTCATCCAGAAGACATCTTGAAGATATCCTGGGGAGGTGATGTGCTGTCTAGGCATCGTTGATAACATCCTTGATCTTAGCAGACTTAGCCCGCTTCGCTGGTCCCTATTTTTAAATGATTCACTATAATTAAAGAATTCTCAAAATTGCATTAATTTTTAACATGGGAAAAAAAAAATCTGATCGGGAAAAATGTTCGACACTCATAATGAATCCATATATTATCGAAAGGAAAATGATATAAAATACAAAAAAATCTTCTCTCATCGGTGGAATAATCTGTCCGGACCCCCACTGCCTGCGGCAGCGTATACCTGTGCAAACCGTGCGCACCGTTTCTTCATCCACCGTTCCCGCCCTTCTTAATAACTCTATACTTTCGAAAATATCCGCAATCGATTTATCGGGCCTTAAAACTTAATAATACTAATTTTCAAAGCTCTAACTCTTATTTCTATTATTTTGCCCCTTTGCCCTCCCCCCTCCCGACTATTCTAAATAATTTTACAAATTCGAAAATATCTACAGTTTATTTGTAGGTGTCAAAAACCTGTATGCACCAATTTGAACGATCTAACTATATTTTTATTTTTTGCCCCTCTGCCCCCCTTCCCGCCCCTCCTAATAAATTTACAAATTCGAAAATATCCGCAATCGATTTGTTGGTATCAAAAATTCTATGCACCAATTTTGAATGATCTAACTCCATTTTTATATTTTGCTCCTCTGCCCCCCCCCTTTCCCGCTCCTCTTAATATTTTTACAAATTCGAAAATATCTGCAATCGATTTGTAGGTATCAAAAACTTCTATGTACCAATTTTGAGCGATGTAACTCTATTTTTATTTTTTTGCCCCTCCGCACCCTTACCCGCCCCTCCTAATAACTTTACACTTTCGAAAATAAATATCCTCATTCGATTTGCAGGCCTCTAAAACCTATCTATATCAATTTTGAACAGTCTAGCTGCATTTTTTTTTTTTTTTTTTTTTTTGTGAAATCACGTTTTGGCCCCTCCCCCCCCCTCTTTTGGGAGGCGAATTTTGCAATAAAAACTATCCTATCTCTCAAGTTGGACCAAATTGCACACAGTGTCCAAATTTCATTAAAATCGGCTCATTAGTTTAGGAGTCCATTGAGGACAAACATTGTGACACGAGATTTATATATATTAAGATATATATATATATATATATATATTAGTTAATTAATTAGAAATTAGTAACACCAAAAATAACAGAAAATGCAGAATTTTACATACATAAATATGAATAAAATCATTCAAAAAGATTCGCGCAATGCTGCGTAATAATTCAGAATAAAAATATACTGAAAATCTTTTCAAACATTGCATTATATGAAACTAAGTACCACATGAAGAACTATAAAAAATATGAATAAAGTTGACGAAAAGAAAAAGATAAGCTACTTGATATTGAAACTTGAAACATACAAATTCATTACTTTTTCAAGGGCATTCAATGAATGTTGTATGCAAGTTAGGTGATCTTTCTCTCATGCTCTATGCAAATTGCTAAAACTTTACAGCATGCTATGCCCCAGGTCACCTAAAGGACTTGAAAATAATTTCAAATAACAAGTGGAAAATCCAAGAGAGAAATAAAATTATGAAGTAGAAAAAACCAAGATAGAAATAAACATATTAAACTTCAAACACCAATTTTTTGATAATAAATTTATAAAGTGGAAAAAATCAAGAGAGAAATAAACGTATTAAACTTCAAACTAATTTTTTTCATAACAAATCACCCCTAAGATAATTTAATAAAACTAAATTTTAATTTTCTTTTCTCTTGAAAAGCACGCCGAGAAAGGTAAAACACTCCTCAACTGCCATAAGACCGAAAACAGTTAAATTCACAGTTAATAAGGGAATCGAAGTTATCTACTGAATGATTAAGTAAAAATAAATTTTAGTTTAATTAGTTTCTTCTAATTTTTAACTAAAAATTAAAAAGTTAAATTAAAAAAAAGTTAAAATTTAAATTAACTTATTTAATTAAATTTTAATTTATTACAGTGATTAATTTGAGTTACTTAAATTCGCAATTCATATGTATCATGTAGAGATAGAGTGTTTCATGGATTAAAAAAAAAAAACAAGTTATAGAGGAATGAGCGTCTTCTGTTAGAAGGAAAAACAAAGTAATGACCCCTCTTTTTTTAATTATAATACAATTTCACAATCCCACTCAACCATCCAGCCAAACAACACCACCCATCCGCCGTAATCAAGCATCTGCACACCCAACCTCCACGTTTCTTATTGTTTTTTATAATTTCTTGATTAAAATACACTTGGTGTTTGAAGTTTAACAGGTTTATTTCTCTCTTGGTTTTTCCACTTATTATTTGAAATTATTTTCAAGTGTTTTAGGTGACCTCGGGCATTGCATGCTGTAAATTCTTAGCAATTTGTATACAGCATAACAGACAGATCACCTAATTTACATACGATATTCATTCAATGCCCATGAAAAAGTAATGAATTTGTATGTTTCAATATCAAGTTGCTTATTTTTTTCTTTTCGACAACTTTATTCCTATTTTTTATAGTTCTGCATGTGATACTTGGTTTCATACAATGCAATGTTTGAAAAGACTTTATATATATATATATATATTTCAGATTTTTATTAAAAACGATATGGAATTTTGGAAATTCGTTTAAATATAATATCCAGCGATGCCGGCAAAGTCTGCTAGTAATCCATAAAATAATTAAGGTGTAAACACACTTGTTGTATTTATGTATAGAATATAGGGGAGACTGGACTATATGGCATATATTTAGTTTTTGATTTTTCGAATTTTTTTGGGTGATATTTAGAGAAATTCTGATGATTTTATCAGAAAGCGTAATTCTTAAGCTACAAAATCATGTATGACCCATCCATTGGATCGGTAAGAACCCCAATTTAAATAACCCCAAATCGCTTTTCCTAACTGCTTGCAACTATATTAACTAGCCGCAGATGCGGGGCTAGTTGGCATATCTGAAACGGCGACTTGGCATAACGTGATTTGAATAGAGATAGTTAGGCAGAACAAAGCAATTTTTGAGGAAACACATTTTATTTTTTCGAAACGCTTTTTTTTAATAATAGTTGGCTAGGCTGGTTGGTTCGGTATAACATCGCACTGATACTGCGCTATGGGTAATTGACGACGGTCTGGGACGCAGCCGTAGGGATGGTTTGAAGACATCTCAATTTTGATCCTCCATGGAGGATATGACTCCACCGCATCGGCGATTTCCCCAAGTAAATTTTGAATGGTAATACGGAGGACAATGCGGCCACGACGGATTTTACGTGTCCCCACCACCTTTAGTGTACACGACGGTCTTTGTCCGGCTCAAGTATCGAATCCGCAATTTTCCAATTACGTTCTCAGCGCTCTACCGACAGGGCTACAGCAGCCCATTATTTGACCAGAAATTTCTACTTAAGTGTATAAACAAATAAGGAATTCCCTAAGAAAAATAAATTCTGCTTATTACTATAACTGCCTATCAATATTTGAATATCATTAACTCAATGTTTGAAATGAACCACGAATATAAGTGTTGGCGCTCATTTATTTGAAGTGCCCAATTTTACTTTTGCCGTTCCTAATCGAATCATTATCGTCTGGCCATCTCCATTGTTTCTACTTTTTGACTATGATGAACATGCCACTCTCATTGACATCGGTATCGACAATTTTCCTACGGTATTGGCGGGATTGGCATTTGACCAAAACAATGTCGTCTATTTTGAATTCAGTGTGGTTAGGAGACCTTGATTTTAAAAAGGATTCGTTGTTGGTCTGGATTTATGCAACATTTTTTTGAGGTTCTCCAGGGTTCATAGCTGCTTTTGAACAAAAACTCTCATCTTCGTCTTGGCAGGAGGCTGAGGGTGAAATTTTTGAAACAAAATAAAGCTTGTTAATTTAAGAAATATTTTCAACTTGGAAATCAAGATTAAAATATTAATATTGACAAGAGATTTATCAAACTGATAAAAATATTTTTTTAAATCTATCTATATATATATATAAATGCTATTATCTTCTATACTCCAAGCCAAATTTGATAATTAAAAAATAAATAAATAAATAAATCTACATCAATTAATGCTGTACAGGTTTGTGGCGGTAATGGCTGCGAATTTTCATAGAAATAAAGCGCTTTTGTGTTGATGTTCTTCAGCCTTTGAATTATCACTACGGAAAGTCAAGCTATATTATAGCCATACCAACTGGCCCATACTTAACTATACCAATCAGCCCTGCAAGCATACCCAATATAATATGGAGACCACAGAATCCCAAACATAAGGAAAAGTAGATTATGATATGATACATACATGCAACGACAGTTACCTGCGCTTTCGAAAACCGCTATAAGTAGCGCTTCAGTTTGATCTACACATTCACCAAACCAAAAACATGTACGATGAAAAAATTTACTGCACCAGTTAGAAAAATGATGAAATAGAGATTTTTCCTTCAGGACGCTTCTAAGCAGATTGAATTTACGGTGGATGGTGCACCTACATATACACACCTCACCAGTAAAACGAAAGCACTCTATTTCCATTGCGGCAGGAAATAGAGGCTGAATGCCGAGTAGCCCTTATGCCAACCAACCCCGGTCTCTCCTATATTTATATATACATGAGGAATATTTCTTCGGAAAATGTCCTTTTACCATGTAACTATCTTTTCTTTTGTAAATATCGTCTGTGCTCGTTATTAATTGTGCATTTCTCTCTTTTAGTTTTGGCAACAATAAAAAAAAATGCAAGGCTCTGTTTAGACTCACATCTTTTATTTATTTAATCTTGTTGAAAAGTTCTGCATTTGCAGATTTCAAAGAATTTCAGCCTTATGCCTTTTTTCTAAATGGTGGTGCACCACTTCCTTGAAGTGCTAATAAAAAAAAAAAAAAAAAAAAAATTAGGAAATACAGAAATAAAATAAAATTTTTAACGAGGCCATAAAATGTAAAGCGAATAATTTCATATTGTCGTTTATTATGTGGAATGAAAAAAAGACCCGAAAAAATCTGAACCACTACAAACACCCATTCTTTAACCAGGATTTGAACCCAACACCTATTGATCAGAGCGCTAGCCATTCAGTCGCAGGATAGACTCGAAATGAAATTAATTTAATTACATAATCCTAGGTATGTGAAAAAATCAAAACTGGTTGCATTAAAAAAAAAAAAAAAAAAAAAAAAAACATACACGTATGATTATACTAAAATGATTTATAAGATAGTGATTTTTAATGATTTTGTACCGATTTTTAGGCAATTACAGTTTTATTTTTAAAATGAATGCCTAAAAATCATTTTTTCGAATTGTTGTTGTAAAGTGTTTTTTTTTTTTTTTTTTCAATAATAATTCCCGGTTAATGACTATTTTCCCATTCCGATCATATTCCAACACTTTCCGTAGGGAAAGTTTTGTAATCATGAAAAGAATTGATTTTGAGATTTTGGTATTTCTACAGGTTTTGCGCTTTTGTGAATTCGAACTTGTTAATTTTACGGTGATTGATGCATGTCGCATGTGTACGAATAAACATTGTAGCATCTAAACATAATATAATGTATGTATATATACACTACACACTATATATATATATATATATATATAATTTTTTTTTTTAACAAAAACGCGCACCAAGGAGCAATCCGAATGGGACGAAAATTGGTAGATGTGATGTACATATGAAGCAAAATAAATGATTATAGTTTCAGAAAATTAGTATGATTTAATCAAGAGAAAAAGCCTCACAAATTGAGCAAGTCAATAACGTTGGTTCACTTCTGGTCCTTTTGTAAGCAGTTATTTTGTAAACTTAAAATTAATTGGTGGTGTTTGCAGATGTCCTCCTGCGACACCGTGCCAAATTTTGTTCAGTTGGTATATAAGAGAGACAAAATCCCGAGCTGGTTGTAGAACCTTTTTAATGATGCTCCATACGCATACGTCCTCAGTGGTAGAGAGATTCGGCGACTTTGCTGGCCAAAATAATGTTGAGCAAGGAAGAAAACAAGCAGCAGAAGCTATATTCATGCGCAAGCGGGCATTATCATGTTGAAACATACGCTAAAAATTGCGTGATATGAAGGACAACAAAACAGGATGTAGAATTTCGTCAACGCACCACTCTGGTTAAAGATGCTGCGGTTGGCAACCAAAGGTGTCCTGCTATGAAAGGAATTGAACCCAAGACCATCAATCCTGGTTGTTGGGCCATATGTCTGGAGACTGTCAGGTTGGAATTCCCCCTTTTGTAGGACGTCACCAGATGCGTCTTCGCTGGTCATTGGGGCTCAACTCGCAGCGGGACTCATCTCTTAAGACAATTCTACACCATTCAGCCGCATTCCAGGACGACGTGCCCGATATCACTGCAAACGGGCTTGTAAGTGTACAAAGTTTAATAGTGGTCGCCACAAGGGGCTCCGTCAGCTTAACCCCATTTCTCTAGCCGCTTATTAATGGGATTTGAAGTCACCGAAGTACCAGTTGCAAGTAGAATCGGCGATAACGACGAATTCGGGGCTTTGAGAATCGCTCTGGCGATTGATCGGTTGTTACATTCCGTCCTATCTCTAGGGCGATTCCTTCCCTCCACTATGTTCGGCCATGGTTCACCCATTCCTGCCAACATCATCTAATAGTGGCATCGTTCCTATCCGAATGCCAAACAATTCGTAGATTAGACGAACCGCCTTTTTTGAGTCCAACTACACTCCTCTCTCAAATGCTGACATCTGCGCATATTGTTTGCGCACGTGTATACCAGGCATAGTTACTGTCTATCTGAGTAGAAGGAATAAAATTATCTAAGATTTTTATGACCTAATATCAAAGTTTCTTTTTCTTAAATATTCTCCCAGCTGCGTCAATGCATCACATGTTTATTTAATGGTCAAAATTTAAAATTTTGCATTTTTCGTCGAAACCTGTATGCATGTAAACTTGTGTCCAATTGGCATTACTCCTCCTTTGTACGTCTTTTTTTTTTTTTTTTTCTAGAGTGTATATACAGGGTGTTCCAAATGTCCCCCACACCGCTCCTAACTGAAAAATGAGTCGGAATTGCGAAAAAAGGCGAAACCTGTGTTCAATAAATTCGAGAGGGACCTTTTTTGGTGAAAAAACTTTGGGCCCGGGGGGCGGAGGGGGGTTAGGGGTGGCCGGATGTATCACAAGATATATTTTGCTCAAGAATGCTTGGGCCCGAACAAGGGACTGGTAGGAGTGCCACTAGGGAGGGCAACTTTATAATTTCAAAAAGGAAAATGTCTTGTGATACATCCCTGGAAACGTCTCATCAAGACAATGAAGTTGATATAAATAGTTTTGTACTGCAATGATTATTAAATGGGATACCTAAGTATAAAATACACATTTCGAAAGTCTAAAAACTCATGTATCTCCCTTAATAATCATCGTAGGGCGAAACTATTTATAGCAAATTCAATGTTTTGAAGAGAGGTTGCCAGGGATGGATCACAAGACATACCTTCCTATTTGAAATTTTAAAGTTGCCTTCCTAGCGGCCCCTCGAGTTCCCCCGGGCTCAAACTTTTTTCACCAAAATAGGACCCTCTCGAATTCATTGAACACATGTTTCGCCATTTTTCCCAATTCCGACTCATTTTTGAGTTAGGAGGGGTGTGTGGAACTTTTGGAACACCCTGTATATAATATAATATTACAAGCATTTAATTGGACTCAAATTGGGTAAATATTTTATAGGTCACTGTACGAACTGCCTAGATTTAAGTATGAGACTTATTTTATTTTGTAAAGGATATAAGAAGAATTCTCATCCATCACGTTCTATGGAACTAAATTATTTGAAGTACGTTTTAGTAATCTTTAATTACATAGGTCTGTAAAATCGCTTTTTTTTTTTTTTGTTGTTGTTGTTGTGTTGCTTTGAGTGTTTCTAATGTGTTTTGATGCACTGAATTCAGAAATACTCGTCTTTTCTTTCTATCACGTTCACAACGTAACGATTCACGAAGTAACGATGAAAATCGGAAGAATTTGCACAGAGCGTATAATAAATTCGAAACTCTTTACGTATAAAATACATTAAAATAGGCTATTATTTGCACATTATCTTTTAAATTGGCTTCATTACATCGAAGCTCCGTTTAGAGTTTTTCTCGTGTACACTGCTTAGGGGGCTTTGAAGGGAGGGGGCAGTCTCTATGCCGCATCCAACAATAATCTGTTAATGTTTTAACACTCCATCGTCCCTGACACTACCTCTACACTTCTTTGATATCTTTATGAAAGAGTTTCCTTGTTCTTCACTCACATTATTTAGATTTTCCGGGAAATAACTTAGATAGGAGTAAAAAAAAGTGGAGCTTTAAGCCCAAAAATCCCATGTTTTACCAAAACTGTAGGCGATGGAAATTATAGAATAGTTTTCCTTCTCAGCATCCAAATATACACCAGGAAAACATATCACTTTCAGAAAAACATTTCATCGCAGAACTGCGTTATTTAACTCTCTGACCGCCTTTGAAGTGGGAAAGATTGTAATTGTGTTTTCACTACAATGATTTTCAATTTACTAAAATAATGTTTATACCAACTTGAGAATCAAAATGCATATGTGCATATCTCTATAATACTTATGGCAATTAAGACATTCAAACTTCAATATAAGAAGCCAAAAATTCATAATTATATAATTTTAAATGTATTGTGGAAATGTATTTATTATTTACATGGGGATATTTGAGGATAAAACATTCAAACAGTGTTTTCCCCTTCGGATAAAATTTTTCAGACAACACAAAAACTAGTAAATAAAAGAATAACTAAACTTAAAACCTAATTATCGTTTGTTTACATATATTACTAGATATATTACATATATTACATATTATTTTTATGTTAAGTTTTAATAAAAATCACTAACTCTTTTTTTTTTTTTTTTTTTTTTTTCGAGAAAACATGGTTTGAATATTTGTTCCTCATTTATAAAGATAAACCCTTTCGCAGGGATGCACGAAGGAAAATGCGCATAAAGATGCGTACTTATTATTCAAATAAAGATATTTGATTCGCAAACATTCAAACCGTGTTTTCTCCTTCGGATACAAAATTTCAGACAACATCAAAACTAATAAATTAAAAAGTAACTAAACTTAAAACCTAATTATTGTTTGCATACATGTATTACTACAAACTAGAAAAATATATAGACATACTGTTTTTATGTTGAGTTTAAAGAAAAATCATTAACTCAATTTTAATTTTGGTGAAAACACGGTTTGAATGTTTTCTCCTCATTTATATAGATACACCCTTTTGCAGGGATGTACGAAAAAATGCTTACGCATTAAAATCCATTGTTCAAAAATACGAATTTTGGAATATATACTCAAGATCCAATTACAATCTTTGTCTGAGTTTGTTTTTTGAATGAATTATTTACTGGACCAAATTTGTTTGAATGCCTGATATTTACTAAAGGTTTGAAAATTTGAGTAGAGACTCTCCAGATTTATTAACAATAATCTATATACTTTTATAGAGTCGCTATTTTTAATCTTTGGAAACCAAAATTGCTCTAGGTTAATCGCTCTGAAAATCATGATTTTCTTACCACAGCAAAAATATCAATAACACTGTTCCACATTGTGTCAAGATGATGATAGAGACAATGGTCTGCGAAAACTTTGCGCATACTTTTATAGTCAGAATGGCCGCTAGCAAAATTAAAACACTGAAAACTAAATATACTTTTAAATTTGAAATTCGAATTCTTAATATATTTTCTATTTCTAGAAAAATTATCATATGCGTCGACTACATGGAAAACCGGCCAACTCCTTAAATTTGGAAAATGCATTTTTTCAGTTTTTTCCATTCTAAGTAAACATTTTCACCATGCGGGCACAAGAAACCATGCCATCCCTGTGTTATTTGCGTTTGAAATTCACCATGTGCTGCAAAACGGGGCTGGCGAGATAGTAGCATTTCTTCTCTAGAGAGAAGAAATGCTACCTTCTATAAATAGTGCAAAACCGGTCAAATCGTAAGGCTAGAGAGTGTCAAAAACGGTGATCTCCATATCTGTGAGATCGCGATTCTGCTTCACCTGACTAAAGCAGCAAAATTGTTGATAAGGTAAGGGTTATCGAGTTTTCTCTCTCCTCTGACTGCTCTTTTTTGGTACATACAAAGTTTATAATAATTGAATTTCGTATTTTCTTCTACAATGGAGAGGTTTAGAGAAGAAGTACCATCTATTCAATCAAGGGAGAGGAAAAGTGACCCTACAACATGGAAAAGGAACAAAGCCAGTTCAAAGATGATGTATAATCACTTTGTAATAACGTAATATTAATTGATAACATAATAGCATCTTAGATAGCATATTATGATTAATTAATCAAGTGTTATTAATGCAATAATATACCTATGATGATTCATCAGGTAATAGCTACGTGTTTAGTAAGTTTGTTTACAATTCATATGATTTTCTACTGTATTAAACAATTGCTCGTGATTAATGAATTTGGGTAACACCTTGTGATACATTTTCATAATTTTATGAAGGATTTTATGGATATCAGTTATTTTTTATTAAATTTATTTATTATTATTGTTATTATTTTAATTAGATAACAGAAATCAGTTATTTATAAATAAAATTTAATTGAACAAGACGTTTTATGTATTTTCAATACTAAAAATGCAATATTCACATTAAATTTAGCTAAAATTAAATTCTGGTTTGTTGCAAAACCGATCAACTCCAGAATAAGTTGCAAAGGTGGCCAAATCTAAAATAAAAACTTGAGTAATTCCCTTACATCACATGTCCCTGCGACCTTTGCAACTGTGTTTTCAAATTTACTGCACTAAAGATTTAAAAACTGAAAAGTTTTGGTTCCAATCTTAGTTTGGTTAAGTGTGACAAAAAACCAGCTTTCTTTTAAAATTTTATTTTTTTGGGGATTGCCAATTTTACAATTAGACGGCCAATATCGTCTGTGTCAAACTATCAAATATGCAACTTCTTTTTTGACATTCGATACCTTACACCTTCTTTTAGAAGGATACGTACAATGCATAAGAAAAACAACAGCTTAACAGCACAGGAAATATACAAAATTAGGTTAATTTTGTCTGGCACTGATTTTGAATTCACGATTGCAATAGATTTTTTGCTATCTTCAAAAGTAAACCGTCTTCACATTCGATAGTTTGACATGGTAGGAATGATACAAAAAACAGTGTTGAAATTAAGTCATATGCTGTATAAAAATTAATATATATGAAAGTGCAGCGTGATCGGAGTGTAGTAAGAAAATGCATACTTGAAGTTCTAACTTTCCTTGCATTACAAAATATAAGGTGTTTTGCAAATCAGAAACGGGCTCTTCATAAGAGGATTGCCCATCTGCGCAGCACTAGTGCAACGTAAAACCCAACCAACCATCCAACTATCATAAGAGATGATGAGCCTGTAAAAATGTTTCGTTTAGTACAAGAGGGCATGTTAATGGGTTTGTTTTTGTACGTACAGGATATCCACACAAATTTGTAAGTGAATTTTCAGGCTTATTTCAGACTTCAAGCACTAATTTTGGTGGTCGTGAGAATTAAAAGATTAAAAGTGAATCTTTGATTTCTAAACCCCCCTTTTTTTTCTTAATCATAAAATAGACAAATATATTATAAACATTGCAATAATAAATCATATAGGTTATATTTATTATCCAGTTTATACTTGCAAAATAATAAAATATCTAGCTTTTACCTTTATAAGGGCAGATATTTTAGGTTATAAAAACCTAACGTTGTCGCCCTAATAAGCATAAAAGCTTATTGATGCTTAACAGTGTAGAATGCAAATTTTAAAAGTTAAAGAAAAAAATTGCTAGGATATATCAGCAATGTAAAATAAATAAATAAATAAATAAATAATGTTAAGAGATAACAAAAGTCACTTTTAATGTACATCAGGCCTCGCAGAGAAAATTTTTCTCTTGTTTTATTACAGTCGGTAGCAAAATTATTGAAGCACTAGAAAGAATTCCTACTTATAAAATGAATACCTAATGCTGTTTTGCAAAGTTAATATTTGTCGAGACATGATCTTAGTCCTATACAGTTTATAAAAAGTAAGTCGATGATAAAAATTATAAAATGATAAAAACACACACACATATATATATATATATATATGAAAAGTGTGAATGTGTGCTTCAATAATTTCGCTGCCGACTGTATATTGTCAACACTATCGGCAATAATAAATTTTTCTTAAATGTTTTAATGCTAAAACATTATGTAAAAAGAGTATTGTTTGAAAGTAGTGATGACAGTACAATAATATGAGGGAAAACATTTTCGGCACGCGGAGAGACCTGGTAAATTTAAACAAATAACAAAAAGTACAGATTCAAATCAGTACAGTGAAATAACAATCAGAAAAAGAGCATGGAAATTTCTCTTTTAAAACTGAGTCCATTATCATCTTTTTGATTAAATTACTCTTCTTCATTTTAAACCATGATCTACAGTCCCGGACTGGCCATGTCGGCTGATCGACGATTGTCGAGAGCCCCCGGTCTGGGGGGAGGGGGGGGAGGGGGCAGAGAACCCCCCAAAATGAGTATACTGCTTTATAATTAGTTACATCAGAGTAATTTTACTATCTATTTTACAACAATCTTACGCATTTACAACCAATTTTGACTCATCACGTGTTCTGCAGTGCTCATCATTTCAGACACGTTTACGACCCAAGAACTTAAATGCAAACAGGTATTGAAGCTTTACGATAATAAAACTTGTCTTTCTTGATTGCTTTCATTTAGAATGCACACAAGTCAAGTCGAGAATGTTTCTTCTTAGAGCACGCTACATCATGCTTCATCCAGTGGCGGAACTACCATTCTCGATGTCCGGGGCGAAAGTTTCACTGAAGCCCTCTAATTGACGGCCCCCACCCATACAGAAGGGCCCCTTGTACATCCTCACTTTTTTTTTTTTTTTTTTTTAAATAACCATCAAATTCTACGAAATGATTTAATCGATTATTTCCAAACTTAATCGAATATTCTTTCGTTGTACATTTCGATAGCTAAATAACAAAGATTGTCTTAAATTATTAATAGAATTCCCATGCGAATTTACATTTTCATAGACGCTTGCAGTACTTCTGGATAAGATGCACAGACCTCCCGCCACTCCTATATCTTGTATATTTTCGAAATTTGGTCTTATTTTCAGTGCATATCCTATAATTATTATTATTATTATTATTATTATTATTATTATTATTATTATTGATTAATAATGGGATTTATGAGGATAATTTTTCAGATTGTAAGGCACGCAATTCTCAAAAAAAAAAAAAAAAAAAAAAAAAAACAGAAGATAAGAAACATATTTGGTTTTCATAATCTGTAAAAGCAGTATTAAATCTTTAACTTGAACATAGAATGTGCCTTTTCAATTTATTGAAAACTTTACAGTTTGTTTAAACATCTCCTGCCTTATTGAATGAAAAACTGTAATTAATCTTTTCATAGTTTAGGGTAAAATCGAAAGTAAGAGTGGAGATATAAGCAAAATTTCATTTCCATCATTATATTCTTTATATTTTAAAGCTTTCAGAATAGTATGATGTATAAGAACTGTTATGGAAATTGTAAAAAAGGAAGTGAAGACAATAAAAACAGCAAAGAAAAGAAAAAATGTGACACAAAATATAAAACTTTACAGAAGAGAAAATTGTGATTATTAAAAGCAGTTGGACCTCAGAGTCCAGCAATGAACAAAAGTTATAGAATGCAATAATATGATTGGGGTGCATATCCCACAGGCTTTGCTTCAGCCAAGTTTTAAACTCATAATAGACAAATAAGATTAATTTAAAATATCTTATGTTTAACAAAAAACTTTTTTTATCCTTTGTTGCATATATTATGCATTCTATTTAGGGACAGTGTGGTCAGAAGATAAGATATAAAATTCACCAACCAGATATCAGCCAATTTTTCTGTAGAAATGAATTAATGCATACATCATAAAGATATGCAAATGAGATTTTATAGAGGGAATATAAAGAAATTCGGTAGAACTGTTTTTTGAGACACAATTTTCTCTGAGATCTAAAGCTGACTTACCTAATCAAGATAGGTAATAGTTTGATTGCAGGAACCAAGTAATACGTGTGAAAAAAAATCTAATAAAAGGTTTACATGGTAAGTTTGAAGAAAATTGTTAGAGCTGTTTTTGAGATACTGACTTTTGGCCCCATTTCCCTTATTTTCATCCCTGTGCACTAAACTCCTAAACTCACCTTAATTATAAAGTTTCATTCATTTTTTTTTTTTTTTTTTTTTTGGGGGGGGGGGGGGGGAGGGGGGTGATAGATTCCCCATACACTGATCAAGTTCCAAAAATTCCTTAATAATTAACAAAGTTTTTGCAGTAAATGATAAATACAGAGTAACTCAAAATTGATTGTTCAAATATGGTGGAAAGGTACGGAGTTGGAAATGAAAACTATTTCTTTAGAAAAGTATGGACATAAACAAATGCATAATGCTGTATATCTACTACTTCTATTTATTCGTAAATTTCTCAGAAAACTTCAGTTGGCCATTCTATAAGGTGACTCCATAGAATAATATGAGTTGGTATAAATAGCACTGTCTAATCATGTGAACTTAATAATTCCTAATCGATATATTAAAATTATACATTTTAAACATTTAAACACACAGTTTTAAACATTTGAAATCTAAATAACTGAGCAAAACTGAATCAATGCCTGGCACAAATAAAAAGTTTGCATCATTTCCATTTGCAAAGAATGTGATTACCCCAAGCAGGTGATCTGATTTTGTAGCTTGTTATTACTACAAAGAAAGAAGAAAAAAATAATAATTTTATATCTTATATCCTTTTTATTCGGGAAGCTTCCTTCACTTACAGAAAAAGTATTTTTAGCATGCATAATTTTCTCACAAATTGAGCAAGTTCATGGCAACTCCTTATTTATCAGAAATGATGACCATTCTCTGATTGTCCTGTACTTGAATGAAATTAGAGATAAACAGCACCCTCTTCATCATTATGCATTAGATTCTTCCCATATTTTCTTTCTGCTTGAAGCAATTTTCATTTTCTATTACCTTCTTTATCACTATATTTGAACGATCAATTCTGAATTCTCCTGCATATATAATCATCAGTAATTTTACTTTTTTTTTTTTTTTTTTTTTTTTTTTTGGCCGGTAAGTATTCTATGTTTCCCTATTTAAAAATCCTATATTTTTCTCTTCTGAAATCCTATATTTTTTCGAAAAAAAATCCTATATTTTTACTCTGGCGGGACCCGTGAAACTGCTGAAGGCAGCGGATACTAGTGGCTGCAAACTGCAATCGAAAAGCTACTGCTGAAGGCAGCGAGAACACTAACCGTGCTATTGGCAGATTTCAATGAAATTGAGTTTTGTATTTTGTATTTTTTGAGATTTTATATTTATGAGTGATTTGTTTAAATATATAGTGACCAACAAAGCGGGAATAGCTCGCTAGTATCCTACGGGGAAAAAAAAAAGAAAAAGAAAGATACAGAATTTTATAAAAATCAGTTTTAATTTTCAGGTGGTCAACTTTCGCGAATTACAATGTTTAAATTTTTATGCTTTTGCTATATTGTTAATTAGTAAATGTGCCACATTGTTTAAACATATCCCAGTTAGCTGCATTTCAAAAGTTTTGCATTGTCATAAAAAGTTTCTGAAGATAGGAGTAGATAAAAGGGCTAACTGCCATGGGGTAAATTTTCGAGTGGCAGAAACTAAAACGATAAATTATATTTCAGAGATCCAAGATCCCACTCATCATCCTAGTCATTCAGAATTTTTCATGGTTTTCCTCGAAACTGACGTAAGTGAGAGATAGGAACCCTTAGAAAGACCTTCTAAAGTGTATCCCACACAGGAAGAGGACCCTCGATCAGTGAATCGCCCTTAAACCAAAACCACCACATTTGACAGATTTTTACATAAAATACGAGGAAAAACTATGACATCACAAATAAATACATTTACATTTAATTTGCGACTTATCCGTCAATAACATCGTTTGAACATATTTTTAAAGTTTTTTTCTGAAACAGTACTAAAATTTTGTACATCGTTTAGTAAGCATATGGGTATACATTTTACTCCCTGGAAACTTGTTTGACCGGCTGCGGTATAAAGATTTAAATTGTGGTATTTTGAAATTGAATCCCTTGAAATTTTTAATGGATTCGATGTTCTGTATCTTTTTTTAAAAGAAGTTTTGCTATTTATATTGTGTGTCTAAGATCATTATTTAAGGAATCCTAGTCAGGTTTTTCGAACAATCTTTATAGGTTTTTATTAATTTTTATACCAAATATGGTGTGGCCACAGTAAAACTTTTTTGTTTAATATTTTATTCAAATTCACACATTATAAATTTTTTATTAAACTTATTTAAATCACTCAGTTTAAACATATAGATTTAAAAGACATTTTCTTGCATTATTTATTTATTTTTTATTCGCATTTTGATTTAAATAAATAGTTTCAAAAGAAAAAAGCATTTTTTTTTTTTTTTTTTTTTTGTCGTGGAAAGAAAACAGATCTTTGCTTAAAACCCATTTAAATGAATAGTACTTCTCACACTTGGAAAAACACATACACACACACTAAAAAAAAAAAAAAAGTTTATTCTTAAATTAATTTTACGTAGCACAGCAATATATATATATAAATATATTTTTTCCTCCCAGTATAAGCAAACAAATTTGTATTCTCAGCTCTTATTTGTTATGCACCAGAGCTTTGATCATAAGTTCTTTATCTGCAATTGGATTCTTAATTAAAAGAGACTTCAGTTTTTCGGTCACAGTGATTTCTTCAAAGTGTTTTGTAAAGAAATCAGCAGCCAAACGAATCAACTCCTTTTCGCTATGTTGAACAGCAAGAGCTACACTATCACAAAAAATGTCCACCGATAAATTATTTTTTATGAATTCCAAGCATGCTGCCCTAAACTCTTCTACTTGATATTTATCAGCTAGAGTAAAAAGGTCGAAAACGTTCGCTGTTGAAAGATTTTCGACTTTTCCAGTGTAAATAAAACAGAGAAATTCTGAAAAAGTGTCTGGATCGCAGTCCTCAATATCTATAGTTTCAGTCGTGCCATCTTTCGGGTTATTTCTCAATATAGACGCAAAAACAGTAGAGCGAGCGCTCAGGATTCCTCTATGTGCTTGGAATTCTTGCTCCTTTACTTTGATGATGACGTCACAATACTTGAAGAACAAGTCTTTATGATTAGAGAATTTTTTATCGCCAGAATTTGCTAACGGATACTGTACAGTATCTGCTGAACCTGTTTTAAAAGAAAATAAAAATATAAAATTAGCATTAATTATAGGTTATGTGTGTCTTTTTAACATTTTGCAGGTGTCATATAAAATAGATATTCTAAATTTATTTGTTTTGTCACTCTGTGTAACTTAACAATGAAATTAATGATTTTAAGACCATTCTAACTTTTAAGTACATTTTATAATAAATATCAATAAACCATATTTTCCAAATGATGTCAACAGTTATATTCACCAATAACTTCGACTCCCGGTTGAACACGAAAATTAAAAAAGCACATAAAGTCAGGATACAACTTTTCAGCAAAATTAGACGCGTTGCTTCTGCCATCGAGCAGCATTGTTCGTTGCAGATGTTTAGGCTGGAAATAACCAATCAAAGATTATATATCTTCGACTTAGATGACAAAAGCAGCGTAACAAATTTTGTTGGAAAGCTGCACCCTGGCATTAGATGCTTTTTAAGTTTTTGCATTGAACCAGGAGTTGAAGTTAATGGTGAAAATAGACGTTAGCTTCATACTAGTAGTTGTTTATATTTGTAAACTAACACCATAAATTGCAAAAAGGCCGAAACATTTATTTTGATAAAAGTGCGTTCTTGCACATGTTGAACTCGTTTTGCATCATGTAATACATTTTCTCCCTTCTGATCATCTACTTTTAAAATGAAGTATTCAAGTATAAACTTCTTAGCACACGACAGACATTTTTCCTTCAGATTGAATTGTGTGTCCCGTCCCGGTTGTGGGACCCGTGTGTCCTTAAAGGGTATGCTTCTGTTGCCGGGATTCAGACTGCACGCAAATAAAAACTTCTGTAAAATGGCAGTGGGGCCACGGTCACCTGGTTCAGCAGTCGCCATCCTTTTCGATTTCGCGGGCGACTGAATACACTATTTAAAATCCTATGACCACCAAATTTGTAATTCAAAATTCCGTGGACAAGTAATATTATTCATTGTCATTGTTTGTTCGTTTAGAAAACTCTTGTTTACATTCTTTATAAGCTCCTTCTTGTAGTGTTTTTATATGTTTTGTATTCTCATCGGAATTATTTTAAAGTGAGTATTAATCTTGTTTACATATCTAAATCAAAATATTACTGGTCGAGTTATTTATATAATTTAGTTTTAGTTAATTAGTAACTTATTTAGGTTTTTGTGGCAATTGAATCATCTGTTATATTTATATGTCTCCTATTAAGGGCATTCTCCGGTTATGGGCACCCCACCATATCTTTTAACAAAAAGCAAATATGGTAGACTTGAGTACTGTCAAACATGTATTGTGACAGTATGCAGATATTGTGTTAACACCGAAGTGAATAGTTGCATTTTCTTAGTAAGTGCAAGCATCGAAAAAAAAAAAAAAAAAAAAAAAATCTGAAAAAAAAAAAAAAAAAAAAAAGCAACACAAAAGTTATTTGTGAATATTATCAGGATGCGATAAATCGAACTGAATTAATTCTAAAACGTAAATGCAAGGTATATTTATGCAGCACATTCCTTATATTCTGTAATGCAATATCGATTTCAGCCAAACTGCGGACCGAAAATTGCCTTTTCTGCTATTATGGAAATGGCTGCCATTCCCGGTTGAGGCACCTTCATGTATTCGGTTGTGAGCACATTTGTTTTCTTCATTTAAAACGTGTGTTTGACTTACAAACTGTCAAATATGATCGTTTATGTCAAAGTAATATATTTTATTAGAGTTTTTATGTATGTTTAGGCTTTTTTAGCAAAGTCAACCCCGAAAAATTCAACCGATCCAAAAGAAATGGATTTTAATACGCTGGTTAAAGCCATTTAGGATTGCTTAGTAAGTAATAAATCCGTAAAATCGGCTTTCCGAGAATATGGACTTCCTTGCAGCCTCTGAGTCCCTCCAGAAGAAGCCTGGAGAAAGTAAGGCAACTTCACCATTCGAAGTGACAGCCAAGCCAAAATTGGAGTCTCAACAATCTGATGATGTAGACTTCTGTGCCATCTGTTTGAAGCACCTGCCACTATACCTAACAAGAGCTATCTCAATCAAATGGAATGCGTGTGATCGTCTGGTGCATTTGAAGTGTGCTAATATACATGCAAATTATTTTAGTTGCAAGTATTGCACTTCTGATTTAGAGGACGAAGAAGATAACGAATAAAATTGAAAATAAATTATTTTCTGTTATTATTTCGGCCACTGAATTCTTACAAAATTAATAAACTGTGTTGTTTTCTGTATCTATGGTGGTTTTTCCTATTTTTAGCGGATTCCTCAAGTGTGCCCACAACCGGATACAATTTTTTTTTTTCTTTTTTTTTTTGCCAAAAATGACCACTTCAGAAAGTTGGTTATAATTTTTTTCTGGTTGACGAAATCAATACAGTTACTTCATCGAAAGTTAGCTAAAGGTTCTAGCTTTCCAATTGTATTCACATGTTTCCATAATATGTACAGTCGGTAACAAAAGTGTCCGAACACTAGCAAAAATTCCTATGTAAAAAAAGTACACTTCATACGGTTTTGTTAAATAAATCCTTGTAGAATCCTGTTCTTAGTCAGTGTAAGAACAGGATTCGATAAGGATTTATTTAATAAAACCGTAGGAAGTGTACTTTTTTTACATCGGAATTTTTGTTAGTGTTCGGACACTTTTGTTACCGACTGTACTCTATCAAAAGTTAGAAGCTAAAAACAAAACTGTGCCCACAACCGGAGACATTCAATACATACAGGTACATACTTGTATACATACAGCTATTGGACAAAATAATGGAAACAATTTTTTTTTTTTTTTTTTTTTTTTTTTTTTTTTTTTGCGCTTTTGTCGAATATCTTGAAATGTACTTAATGTGTTGTTTTTGAATTTTTGAATTAAGGAAAACATGTCTTTCTTCATATTTTTCAGCAAAGATTTTGTTACGAAGGTCTTTAGGGAACGAACAACGAATTTAATAAACTAGAAAATATTTGTGATCACCCTGTATCTGGAAGTGTGACGATTCATTTCTAAATTATAGATATGGTTTTATATGTTATATTTTATATGCTTGTAGAGTTTTGTGAAGATAACTCGAATATTTAAAAAGTTATAAATATTTTATTTAAAAATGCAAAATTTTTCATAATTTTTTACTTTGTAACTCTAAAAGTTTTCTCTAAATTTCATGAAACTTTCGGAAACACGACAACATATACCTAAATCATTGTACTATACTTTACAATAAATTCCTTTAATATTAAAAAGATATGGACAGTTGTAGTTGATTATTTAAATTATTGCGCATGCGTTGACTGTAACCCCCCCCCCCCATTAAAAAAAAATATATATATTCGACATAGTTTAATACTCAACTGTATAGAGCATTTTATAAAAAAATCCATTTGAATATTTTGAAAATTCATAAAGATAACGGTGATTAAATGAACTGTTTTTCAGTTGTTTGTTTTCAAAAAAGATCCTAAGAAAAGTAGTGTAACTGATATGTTCTTTTAAATGGAATTAATGACTGCATTTAGTTTGACTTTTTTAGAGTAAACCCTATAGGAGGGAATACTATAAATACCCCAAGAATTTACATATCTCTTGTTGAGAAAGGGTGAGTTTATTGGAAGGTGTAAAACTTATTTTAAAATCATATTGTTTAATATCTATGTTTACTCTTATTTATTTCAACTGGGAACAGTTGTTGATTTTTTTTTTCCTTTTCAAATAGTAATCTCTTAAAAATTTTGTTTAAACTATTTTTTATACATACTTTTTGAAGTTGAAGGAGACGACTGTGACTCTTGCTTAGCTATGCCTTTTGTTGATTCTGAAAAACAAAATATACAATGCACAGAATATTTTCATAAAAAGCCATTTATTTAAATGTTAAAGATCATATTGCTTCTACAATAGATGCGCTGAAGTACTAAAAAAGAATTTGAAGTGACTCTACTTGACTTTCCAAACATTTCATAATTAAAAGTTGTTTAAATAAATTTATATGAGAGAAGTCATTAAATAAAGGAAAAAAAAAAATCGTGATAGGGTGTTTGAACCCCCCTCCCCCTGGATATTCCGCTGCTACTCCCACTGCTACACATATTATAACTATTTTTGAAGATAGGTCTATTTTATGTCTTCTAACCACACCGACTGTGTTGTAAAATCAGGCGGATTTTTTATTCAATAATCACCAATAATTTTTAATTGTAAAGTTTTCTAATCACTTCGAAAATTTATTATGTACATCAAATATCACATCCCAAAGTTATTGGTGATTAGTGAATAAAAAATTCGCCAGATCTGACAACACTGTTAATAAATCAGATACACAACAATTTTTCTGCTAGAGACAACTGATACACAAGTCCAAAAGATATAGAAAAGAGAATATACATAAGGGTTTAAAATAAAAAACGTTTCTTGCAACACCAATTTAACTAGGGCTGCGGTAGCCCAGTCGGTAGACCGCCGGCCTCGTAATTGGAAGATTGCGGGTTCGGTACTCTAGCCGGCCAAAGACCGTCGTGTACACTAATGGTGGCTGGTGCACGCAAAATCTGTCGTGGCTGCAATGTCGTCCATGTTCCCATCAAAAATTTTACCTCTGGGGGTCACCGTAGCGAAAGAGCCATCCCTTCCGTGGAGGATCAAAATTGTGATGGCATGTCTCCGGATGGGTGTGTCCCAAACCGTCGCCAATTGCCCCCCTGCGCAGCACTAGTGCGACGTAAAACCCATCCATCCATCCAATTTAACTAAATCTAATACATACGTCCAAACATGAAGTTAAAAAAAAAAAAATCTGTATTTTTAGGATTTTTTGCAATAACAATTTATAAAACTGGCCTACCTGTAATCAGAACGCCTATCAATTTTCATGCGAAGAATATCTAACCAAGAAACCACCCCTTACTGTAATAATAAAAAAATCTAAACAAATATCAATCGAAAGAGCATATATAAACATGTTTATTGAAGCATAAAGCAGTTGCCCTCATCAGCCCAATTTCGAGTTATAAGCTCCGCAATTTCACCAATAATCGCCGCAACCACGTCTGAATCGATAAAACCACACCTTACTGAAATAATGAATGAAATCCAAAACAAGCAGAAATCGAAAGAGCATAGACAAACGAGTTGTTTAATGCATAAAGGAGTTGCCCATTTCAGCTTTGAAATATATTCTATCAAGATGTAATGTTTAGAAATTCGTTCATGTAGAATCTAAAAATTGATAGAAGTCATGGTTGTGACAGGTGTTATCGGAACTTCTCCCACCCCGTCTTCGTTACTACATTTTTACTCTAACTTAAATATAGATTTTTCGAAAGCGGGCTTACGAGTTTATGCGTGAAAAATTATGTTAGATTATACACTCTCGAATAAACTTCATTTAATATATTTCTGTTATTACTCTCTTGGGAAAGTTCCCAGGTAAGCATTTTATGAGAAGAGCACCTAAAAAGAGGTTTATAAAGAAAATCGTAAGAGCCTTATTTTAGATACTGTCTTTTGTTTGTACTTTCGATTTTCACAAAACTTGGAAAATTCATGTGATGTTTGCCAGGAAACATCAATTTGCGGAATGTCTCCGGTTGTAGGCACAGTTTTGTTTTTGACTTATAACTGTTGATAGAGTAAATAGTATGAATGAATTCCAGTGGAAAGCTAGAACCCTTACCTAATGTTTGATGAAGTGTCTGTATCGATTCCGTCAAACAGAAAAGACTTATCGCCTGTTTTGTGAAATAATCACATTTGCCCCCCCCCCCCCCAAAAAAAAAAAAAAAAAAAACTGTACCCGTTTGTAAGGACACTTGAAAAATCCACTAAAATTGGGACAATAATAAGAAAAATTACCATAAATACAGAAAATAATAAAATTCATTTATTTTGTAAGGATTTAGTGGCCAAAATAACAACAGAAAAAGGCATTTTTTCCAATTTTATTCATCGTCTTTTTCGTCCTCCAAATCAGAAGCACAATGGTTGCAAGCAAAATAATGTACATGTATATTAGGACAATTCAAATGCGCCAGACGATCACACGCGTTGCATTTGATTGAGTTGGCTCTTGTTAGGCATGGTAGCAAGTAAGGGCTCCAAACAGATGATGCAGATATCACTATCAGACTGTGAATATTCCTCTTTTTAGCATGCTTAGCCAGCAAGTTGACAGGTGGAGTTATCTTACTTTTTCCAGTCTTCTTCTGGAGGGACACAGATGCTACGAGGAAGTCCATATTCTAGGGCAATCGATTTTATGGATTTCTTATTTATTAAGCAATCCTAAATGGCTTTAAGTAGCGCATTAAAATCCATTTCTTTTGAATCGGTTGGCTTTTTCGGTATTGACATGGCAATTAATGCCTAAAAATACATTAAAAAAATTTAATAAAATGCGTTATGTTAAGATAAACAACCATATTTGACAATATGTAAGTGAAAAAAAATGATGACGCTTTAAATGAAAAAAAAAAATGTTCGCCTACAACCGGTTACATGAAAGTACCCGTTTCGGCGTACACGTAATTGCTTTTGTGTTCAGTAGAGGGCGCTACTAGCGCGCAAAAAGAAAATTTATGTTTTTCATCGGCAATGGCCGGAGAAAGTAAAAAAATAAAGGTCTGTGAAGGAAGGCCGTGTGTGCCCGTGTTGTTTGAAACAACATCAAACAAAAAACAAAGTTTATTAATCCAGTGTAGCAAAATGTGTTATGAGAAAAGTTATCTTAGTGTATTCTTCTAATAAGAAAAGAAAAACCAGCAATACAGTCCAAATGGTCCGACGTATACCGGAACGTTTTTTTTTTTTTGAGAACAGGTAAGAGCTCTCTCTCTTATTCTCTTATTTTATTTGAACTAATTGTTTAACATAATTGTGTCTGAGATGGAACAATTAAAAATGAGAAAATAAAAAGTGTTAAAAGCCGCATTAACGCATCATAAGGATAAGAGAATGTCTGAAATCAACGATTCAGTTTCGTCCAGTTAGGGTTATTGGAAACCAAAACTAATGAGATGTGAACTGACATAAAACTTTTATTTAACTCAATTTTCGAAACATGCAATCCATCGGAGTTGAAGATTCAATCGATGAATTGAAAATAATTATACATTGTAAGTTAATTGAAACGAAAACCGAAACAAAAAGTCCAATAGTTTCTGTTATAGACACCAGTAAAAAAATTGCTGCTCTTGATGTTAAATTACCGACTTTATCTGTACTATCGTTCAATAGAAAAACTGAAATATGGATTAGATTCAAAGATATGTTTAGAGCTACCCTAATCGAAAACAAAACAATTTCAGATGAAATGAAACTTCAGTATCTCAAGGCAAGCTCCAAAGATGAGGCCATGAGGATAATAAATTCTATATCCATCTCAGATGCAAATTTCGAAATTGCATGGAAACTTTTGTTAGTTCTATATGAAAATAAGCGTGAGCTTGTTAATGCAATAAATAAACTAGTATGTTGTGGCCACCACAAGATTATCTTCTATATTTTCCTACACAATTTCACTCAGTAACAATATTAAAAAAAAAAAAAAAAAAAAATACTATTTTTTTCCCAATTGTTTTCAGGGAGAGGGGGAAGCGATACCCACACATGCACATTTTTTTTTTTTTTTTTCCAAATTAACTACTACTATTATCAATAATTCATATTAATTTTACAATCACGGGTTAAAAATAATTCTCATTATGTACATTTATACGAAATTTTGTCCTATACTGCCATGTTAAAAATTTAGAAAAAATACGATCACAGCGCCACTGTTGAGCGATTGATCCCTAAATCTAATCAGCACCAAGTTTATGTCAGGGGCCAACTAACTACCAAGTTTGGTTAAATTTCGTTAAAAAAAAAATTACGATTTACTAAGTTTTTTTTTTCGTTAAAAGTAAAAACTAGTATGTTGTGGCCACCACAAGACTTTCTTCTATATTTTCCTATATACATATTCAATCAGTAACAATATTAAAAAAAAAAAAAAAAAAAAAAATTACGATTTTTTTCTAATTTTTTTTTTGTTAAAAGTAATACATATTCAACCAGTAACAATATTTAAAAAAAAAAAAAAAAAAAAAAAAATACGATTTTTTTTCAATGTTTCTTTTTTTTGTTAAAAGTAAAAAAAAATCGATAACTTTGTTTTAAATTATCACAGATTTATAGTTCAACCATTCGTTTTAAAGCTATTGACGAGATCTTTCGAAAGATACCCATCTTGAAAATTTACTGCCCCCACATGCACAAAATTTTTTTCGTAGTTAACTACTACTATTATCAATAATTCATATTAATTTTACAATCACAAGTTTAAAATAACGCTCATTATGTACATTTATACGAAATTTTGTCCTATATTGTCATGTTAAAAATTTAGAAAAAATGCGATCACAACGCCACCTGTTGAGCTATTGATCCCTAAATGTAATCAGGACCAGTTTATGTCGGGGACCAACTAAATACCAAGTTTGGTTAAGTTTCGTTAAAAAAAAAAAAAAAAAAAAAAAATTGTTTTTTTTTTTTTAAAGTAAAAAAATCGATAACTTTGTTTCAAATTGTCACAGATTTATAGTTCAACCATTCGTTTTAAAGGTATTGACGAGATCTTTCGAAAGATACCCAACTTGAACCGGTGCCCCCACATGCATAAAATTTTTTTCGTAGTTAACTACTACTATTATCAATAATTCATATTAATTTTACAATCACAAGTTTAAAATAACGCTCATTATGTACATTTATACGAAATTTTGTCCTATACTGCCATGTTAAAAGTTTACATAAAATGCGATCACAGCGCCATCTGCCGGGCGATTGATCCCAAAATCTAATCAGACCCTTTCCATGTCAGGGTCCAACTATACACCAAGTTTGGTTCAATTTCATTCATCGGTTCGTGAGATACGGTGTGACATACGAAATTTTGCGATCACAGTGCCACCTGCTGGAAGATTGATCCCCAAATCTAATCAGCACCATGCCCCGTCAGGTTCCAACTATATACCAAGTTTGGTTGAATTTCATTCATTAGTTCGTGAGATACGGTGAAAAATACGAAAATTTGTCCTATACTGCCATGTTAAAAATTTACATAAAATGCGATCACAGCGCCACCTGATGGGCTATTGATCCCAAAATCTAATCAGCACAATGCCCCGCCAGGGTCCAACTATATACCAAGTTTGGTTGAATTTCATTCATTAGTTCGTGAGATACGGTGAAAACACTAAACCACAGACAGACACACAGACAGACAGACAGACACACAGACAGACATTTTTTAAAAACTATCAATTCGTGTTCAGGACATCCCAAAACGTGTAGATCCGTCAAAAAACGGAGGTCGAAAATTTTCGCGAATCCAATACTTTCTCTATATTACATATAGAAGAAAGTAAAAATCGATAACTTTGTTTTAAATTATCACAGATTTATAGTTCAACCATTCGTTTTCAAGGTATTGACGAGACTTTTCGAAAGATACCCATCTTGAAAATTTACTCATCTCGAGGACTCGATTTACTCATCTCGAGGGACTTCCCTCCCAGGGAGGGGTGGCGAGGCTCCTACACAAACAAAAAATTTTTCTCAGTTGACTATCTTTATTATAAATAATTCTTGTAAATTTCATAATGATAACTAAAAAATGATTCTCTTTATGCGCATCTATACAAAATTTTGCCCTATATCAGTATGTTAAAAAGTTAGAAAAAGCGGGATGGCAACGCAACCTGTAAGACAATTTTTACCAAAAGTTGATAGGCACTAATTTTTGTCAAGGTGCAACTACATACCAATTTGTATGAAATTCTGTGCAGTAGTTCCTGAGATACAGTTGCCACAAAATTTTGTCACACACACACTCACACACACAGACTGACTGACAGACAGACAAACATTTTCTAAAAATGATCAAATCGTGTTCTACAGCTCTCAAAACATGTAAATCCATCCAAAACCCGAGGTCGAAAATTTTTACGAATCCAATACTTTCTTCTATTGAATATAGAAGAAAGTAAAAAATATTGAATCAACTTAATGAATCTGCTAATTCAATTTTGAATTTAATTGATATTACTAATGAGTGCATTTGATCGTTGTCTAATTTAAATTACAAAGAAAATAATTTATCAGAAATCAGAAATTATGTTACTATTTATAATTAATGAAAAATTAGGCAATTCTATACGTTATTGGCGGGAAAAGAAATTAAAAAATTCTGAAGACTTTGGTTCTCTTCAACAATTACTTTCGTTTTTGGAAAATCGAGTAAGAATGCTCCAGAATAGTAAAGTGAAAGAAATAAAAATTAATCGTAATTTTCCACAGAAAGTGGCGAGTACAATATCATCCAATTCAAAAAATACAAACTTTTAATGTTTAAAATGTCGCAGCAGAGAAGAATTTCATGGATTATATAAATGTCCAGAATTTATAAATCTTTCCATAAATGATAGGTGTGAATTTGTGAAAAGAAATAAACTATGTTTTGATTGCTTAACAAATCACTGTCAGAAACTGTACTTCCACTTACCGCTGTCAAAAATGTTCCATGAAACACTTTATGTTTTTCACTTTGAAAAAACGAACAAATGCGAGAGTAAACAAAATGATTCTTTGTTTCCAGAAATTGCGTCAACAGTAAGCCTCAATCCCCGCGCCGAAAGTTTTGAATTGTCTATTAATCAAAACTCATTTACCGGTACACCTATAAGCGGAATAAATAATGAAAAAACTGTCATTCTTTCAATAGCAAATATTTATATTAGAGATAACTGCGGAGTGCTGAGGAAAACTAGTGCATTGCTCGATGTAGGCTCGATGGTGTCATTCATGACCACTGAATTTGCTGATTTATTAAAAAAGAAAAAAGAAAAAATACTTGTAGCAGTGTCTGGATTAAGTAATTATAAAGTAAATGTGAAATCAAAGCTGCATGCTGTAATTTCTATTAGGGTTGACTTTGAGATTCCATTAGACTTTTTATGTGTTTCTAATATAACAGACACTATTCCAATAAATCGTATTTAAATTCAAGTTAATAATTATCCCCAAATGTCAAGCTTGGAAATCCCCTTTTCGATAAGTCAAAAAAGTAGCCGAAATATTCTAATCCTTACTAGGAGCTGAAATATTCTATCAGCTCTTAAAATTCGGCCAAATTGAGATGCCTAATTCAGAATTAAAAATTCTGTATTTGGTTTTATAGCCTATGTTAGTGTTTCAAATTCAATAAGTGAGAACTAGCAAAAAATGCATTATGGATTGGTTTATGCTTGTGGAGACTTAAAGAATGACATCAAAAACTTTTGGAAACTTGAGGCTATAGGGATTAAAGATGATCCTTATTATCACGAAACAGACCAATCCTTGGAAAATTTCGAGAAAACTGTTCATTATAAAGATAACCGTTATGAAGTAGAACTGCGAGATTGGAGAGAGCTCAATGATAATTATACAGTTGCAAAAAAGAGATTAAAGTCGATTGCAAAAAGATTTGAAAAAGGTCGAACTCTTCATTTACAATATTGTGAAACTTTGTGCGAGTATGAGCAAAAAGGTATTATAGAAAAAGTAAGTAATTCAGAAAACCTCTGGAGTAACCTGTTTATTTACATACCCCACCAACTAGTATTTGGAGAAGAAAACTTGACTGCTAAAATGAGAATTGTGTTCAATGCAAGTTTAAGTTATCATTTTCATCATTTAAGCCTGATTGACTGCCTTTCGTCAGAACAAAATCTAAATTCAAACATATTTGATATACTCGTAAATTTCAGGCTCAACAAGATTGCATTTGTGGCGGATATAGAGAAGGTGTTTCTTCAAATATTATTGGCTAAAAAGGGTAGAGATGCTGTACGCTGTACGGTTCCTTTGGAAAGAGAATTACACCCTTAAAACTTATAGGTTTACACGAGTTCTTTTCTGCGTTACTTGTAATCCATTCCATCTTTCTGCTACTATAAAACACATCTGGAAAAATTACAAGATAAATAATCTTTAACCACATTTCTTGCGGCCATGGAAGCCTCTGCGCAAGTGTGGACTCAACGAGTCCACTGTTAAAATAGAGGAGATAATTTTTTCGTTGAGAGGAAATAAGAGATAACGGAACACCGAAGGTCTGGATGTTTACTAAATCCCAACTTGTCAGTCACCTTGGCACTCCTCCTCACTGCAAGGCGTAGGAAACGTGGTTACACTATACCTGAACACAACTTGTTTACTTCAAAGCCTCTACGTCGATGACATTTTATCTTCAGCAGTAGAATTGCAAGAATCATTAAGCATTTCCAAGGAGGTCCTATCAATTATGGGTCAAGGTAGTATGGTGTTAAGGGAGTTGATAACAAACGATAGAGATTTGATGCAATTGTGGAGAGGTGAAGGGTGCGAAACCCAGATACAGAAAGATCATGGCAACTCAAAATCCTATATAATTAAGGTGCTTGGCATGCTGTGGAATATTAATAAAGATTGTTTCATAATGGGACTGCAGAACCTAGCAGACATATTAAAAGGAATTGGAAATATCAAACGCTTCCTTCTGAAAGCTATAGGAAAGATTTCTGATCCGCTCGGAATGCTCACCCCATTTACAATTCGTGTAAAATGTATGCTTCAAACTTTGGAGATGAAAAATATTTCTTAAGATGAATAATTATCCCCAGATATTAGAAATGTGTCGTTAAAGTGGTGTTCTGAGATTACTGAGCTTTTTAAGCTTCAAGTTCCTAGAAACATACTTAATTCCTCGAAAGAAGCATTCATCAATATCATAGAGCTTCACTGTTACTGCGATGCAAACCAAAAGGCTTATGGTGCTGCTGTATATCTCAGAGTTCTGAAAGATGATAAAATTGAAGTAATCCTCCTTAAAGAAAATCACCTTACCTCCTCTGGAACTTCTTGAAACCTTGCTTGCTGCACGACTCGCTAGCAAAATGAAGGCAATAGTTGATTACAAAAAACCGTCTAATGTGTTCTTTTGGATATATTCTAAAATCACACTATATTGGGTAAAAAGATCAAGTAAGCATTGGAAGTCTTTCGTAGTTAACCGAGTAGAAGAGATCCAAGGTTTGTGTGATACTAGTGCTTGGTCTCGCTTGTCCCGGGTCTCTTAACCCTGTGGATCTCCTTAGCCGAGGAGCCAGTGTTGACATTCTTCGAAGCAGTGACTCTGTAGTTTAGAGGTCCGCAGTTCCTTAGAGAAGAGACTGACGTTTTTCGAGATTAAAATGAAACTTCAGTATCATTCAAGAAAGTTTCAGAGGAACTCAAAAAATAATTTTTTCCCTTTGCTTTTCTTCTTTTGAAGCACCATGTTTCTTTAATTAATGAAAATCCTTAATTAATTATAATTTATTTCGGAGCCTTTTTAGCCTCACCTGCATTTCGTAAAAGAATTTTTATTGAATATCTCTCCGATATGCGACATTAAATAGGAAGAAATTCATACTTCAAAATTATTTGTATGAATAAAAGAGTGGCTAACAATACTCCGGAATAAATTATAAAAATTGGCAACTTTCCATTAGTGTTATTAATCAGAATATAGAATCCGAATTCAGATTATTTCCTCAATTTATTTTATAACAGTATCTTATCTGTCATGGCCATTACGGATCCTGTTAAACAATTAATTTAACAACAGAAAAGAAAAACAAAATCTGAAGTGACTCCACTCGAATTTTCGAACACTAAGTAATTAACGGTTGTATAAATAAATTAAGATAAGACAAATCGTTAAATAAACAAAAGTGAAGATTATAATATGAAGCTTGAGTATTTTTCTCCATTGTTTAATTTTACGCTATTGCACAACCATCTGACGGCCTTTTAAAAGGGCAAAATAGCAATGTTGTTATCACTGCAAAGTTTTTTCAGCGTTTCAAATAAATATTTATTTCCACTTGAGATTAAAAATGTAATTGTATACATGATTATAATCCTTATAACCACTATTTACGACCTTCAAACTTGAAAAATAAGCTAAAATTCTATAATTCTATAATTTTGGATAATAAGTATTGTGAAAAAAAGAACAGCTCAGTGACCGGGTATATCAGTCAGCGGCGATCAGATGGTTAAATAATTTGACCCCAAAGATCATAATGATAAAGAATGTTTCGTTGTGTCCCTGTCAAAATATATAAGGGCTAGATTCACCAAATTCTATACAGTTTGTGGGAAGGTAGCCTTTAACATGTGTATAAAGTTTCAGCTGAATAGTATAAGGCATTTAGACGCTATCGCACGTTAAATACTTTCAGCCATAAGCCATAAATTTTAAAGATTTTTTGGCTGTGTTCCTGTAAAATAAACTCTGAATACTAGGTTCTCCAAATATCACACAGCTCGAGTGATGACGATCTATAATATGTATATAAATTTTCAGTTCATTCAAATATAGCGTTTAGACGCTATTGCACTTTAAATAATTTGAGCCTATAGGTCATAATGACAAAAAATTTCTTTTTTGACCCTGGAAAAAACTATTAGTGCTATATTCACCAAAATGTATACATTGTGGGTAACTGTAGCCTGTTATACGTGTATATATTTTTAGCTTAATTGAATGAGGCGTTTAGACGTTATCGAACTTTGAAGAATTTGGGCCCATACACCATAATCATAAAGAATTTTTCTTTATGCCCCTGTAAACACTATAAGTGCTAGATTCACCAAAATCTATACTGTTCATGCGTCGGTCACTTATAAAATGTGTATAAATTTTCAGCTTAGATGAATAAGGCGTTTAGACGCTATCGTCCTTTAAGATATTTGGGCCCATAAGTCATAATGATCAAGAATTTTTCTTTGTGTCTTGGTAAAAAATAACTATATGTCCTAGATTCACCAAAATCAATAGGATTTGTGCTATGTGACCCATAACATACGTATCAACTTTCAGCTCATTCGAACAAAGCGTTTAGGCGGTATCATTTTCACTGACACACATATACACACATACATTACCATAAAAGTAGTAAAAATGAACACAGAGGGCCTCAAAACTTATAGAAACACTCAAACCTCAAAGTCGGATTTTTGACATGGTTACAATACTTTACTTACACATGTGCATTCGGAAAGTAAGAATGGAAAGAACAATATTCAGTATTATTAATTAATATGTGGCATGAAATGCTTTAAAAATCTTCAACAGAAAGATTATGCATATTTTAATGTAGTTTATTATTATTTTTTTTATTAAGCAAAGAGTGATTTTATATTATGTATATATATATATATATATATATATATATATAATGATGATCTATTAAGCATAGTAGAAGCCAAGCAACAGATACAAGATCACTGAAACACCAATGACCAATAAGATTAAAAGTTTCTTTGAGAAGTTCAGAAAAATGAAAGAAAACTATCAGGGATTGAAATACACAAATTTAAAGAAACCAGATTTATTAATTAACAGCCTGCAAAACAAACGAATCAATAAAGTAACACAACAAATCTTAACTTAAAACCATAAACTATATCGAAATTTATGAAAAAATAATTTAAGAAACTTAAGATAGGAAGGAAGGAGGCAGGCGACAAGACTTGTGACTGGCCTGTGGGGTTAAACTAGTTTCACGCCGGTAACACTCTCCCAGCCTGCCACGACCAAAATAGGAGTCATGTGGATTTAAAAAAGCAAAATTTCAAAGCAGATGAATAACAAGGAAACCACGAAGCAACAATGAAATTCACTGATTGATTACAATGTGTTTAAGGGCGTGCATCCGGAAATGAAGATTTCTATTCAACATGGCCGCCCAGGTTCTAAGAAAAAATTGGGGTTGGCCTAACTTTAAAAACTGACAGCCAAGAGCTCCAATCAGTGAATAGTAGAATTCCCCTATTAGTTGAAAAATTATCTTCTTGACTACCTTAATTATTTTGACACTTCCTCTCCTAGCTGTGGGGTGACAGAGGTGATAAGAGACAGTTTCCCACCTGTATTCAATTATCTACAAGAACGCCGCTAAAAAAATATACAAACTATCGCATCGCTCAGTGAAATATTTTGTGAAACGTAAATCACTAAAATAAATAGATTTAAGATTTAAATTCTAATGTCAAGAAATTTAATCTTATTAAATGAATAAATGAAAATTCTTTACACAAAATGTTTCGGAACAGAAGAAAATATTTTTTTTTAATTATAAATACATGCATAAAATATATGAATATTATAAAAAAAATGTTTATTGAATTATTTATACTACATATATAGTTTCAGACAGTACATAAAATAGCTCTCTCTCTTGTCGAAAGATTCAAACCCACGGTAGTGTGTTTTAAAAAATAGTGGTTGATTTTTTTTTTTTTTTTTTTTAAGTTTTAATAGGAAATATGTTTACTCAAAAGTTTTTTTTTTTAAATTCTAACTATTTACTTTCTTTCACGTATACAGAGGGTAAAGAAAGTATTGTTTTTGGGTCAAATTTTCGAAATTGAGTTTTTTTTTTTCTTTATTATATAATTATACGTTTTGAAATCCTCTGAATTGGAAAATGTTTTTAGCGGTTGGTTCGTTGGTTTGTGTGTGTATCTGTCTGTTATCAGCATATATCAAGAACAAATAATAGCAGAAAGTCCAAACTTGGTATTTTAAATGGGTTTCATATAAATATGCTACACTAAATTTTTTCCTTGAGACAAAGCAAATGGTTCACGTACAGGAATATCCAAGAGAATTCAAATACATGATGTTTATGGGGTTCAAAGTTCAAATAAATTATGTTCTGATAAGTACAATTTAACATCAATAGGCTGATTAAACAAAAGTGAGTAACAATTTTTTTTAAATGCATAAAAGCATGTTTTGTGTAGATTGTGGTATGGAAATCATTCATCATTCGTTTACAGAGCTCCAAAGTATTTGGATATATTTACTTGGAAATTGCTGGAATTATAACTAATTTTGTGTTAGAAGTTTTTCAAGTAAGAATAAATTTAAATACACAACATTGTTTATCGACAATATGCAGAGCTACCCAAAATTAAGCTAAGCGCTCTTTTGTATTGAATGTAATTGATGGAAGTGCTTTGCTATATTTTATTATGCCGACGAACACTTGCTCACGAAGCAAAATTAATTTTTTATATCCATACTGTATGTAAACGAATTACTTTTAGTAGTTTTATTCTCAACTCTAGTTTTTTTTTTTTTTTTTTTTTTTTTTTTTTTTTTTTTTTCATAATATCACATTTTGAGGTTCCCTGATTATAAAAGTCCATTATTTAGCGGTTGATCTGTATATATATCTGTTATCAGAATAACATAAAAACAGGTAACTGCAGGAAATTCAAAAGTGGTATTTTGAAGTTCGTATTAGGTTGCCACTTAAAATTTTGAGCAAGGTTGTCAAGTTTGAAGTCAAATTAGTAACAGCTTTGATTATTATTCATTTGTTTATTTTTACAATTATGCATTATAAATAAGTGGGTTTGATGGAGGAGGGGAGTATCCCTCTTACAAAGAAATACATGTGAAATAAAACTGTTCCATATGTTCTAAAAATGTTCCGCAATTTTAGATTTTTTTTAAGTGCATTATTTTTATTATCTTATGCTATTGGTCTTAAAACTTAATATGCAATATATATATATATATATATATATATATATATATATATAATGAAAACCTTTTTAAAATTTTCAGTAAATATTCAATATAATTTTCTTTCATTATTTTATTACAATATGACCTTTTCCTGTTCCTCCCTTAAAATTTTAGTCTTGAGTCTAAACAGTTTTAAGATTTAATTAAGTAGAATTACAGTTCAAGGAAAAATTTTATTTATTTATTTATTTATTTTTGGGTCTAATTTTAATGTAATTTTCGAATTTTGATGGAATATAATCCGACACACGCAGAGCTGCAAATACGTTAATTAAGAAAACGTTAAAAATTAAAAAGTAAAATAATACGTTCATTTCCTGATATTTTAACTGTGGATCTATGATAAATAACACCCGTGAAGTTAGAATATTTACAAGGCTTTTAGTTTAGAAACTCATTCCCCACCGCCCTTATTATTTCCCAAAATAATTTACATCTCTGCAGAAAGGAAAAGCAATAAATTATAAAACATTTAGGATAACAAAATTAATAATTTCAATAATTTTCTACTTGCAACTTTAAGTAAAATCAATCCTATGCAGAGGTCCCCTCCTAGGTGATTCTAAACTGCCCTGTTTTCTGCAATTCTAAATTCTGCTCTTCCAAACTTCACAATTTCATCGCTCCAACTATTATATATTTATAATATTATATATATAATATAATATTATATATATTATATATATGGCACTATTATATATTTCCTAACCCATAGTTTTATTTTTCATTCCTTTATTTAATTATTTTTAACAAATTATTATTATTTTAAAGTTATGTCCAGACATTACAATTTACAATTTTTTAAAGTCATAAAATTAGTTAAATAAAAAAAAATAAAAAAAAAATCTTTATGATATTAAAGAAAAAACTTCAAATCACACTCTTTCTACCGTCTATGTCTCTATGATGGGTTGGTTTGTTTGCTGTTTGACACTGATATAACAAACAAAATCAAATTTGTCAAATCAAATCAAAAATATTTTATCAATTTCACCCACGATAGCTAATTCTTTCAGCACAAAAATGCTGGAAAATCTTTCTTTATCTATGCATATTTTTAATTTATTTTAGTAACTTCCTTTTATATAAAAATCAACCTCTGACTCTTTTTTTTTTTTACGATATATATAAATGCCATAGTAACGGGGAAAATGTTTTATAAATTATGAATGAAGCATGGGTTCTGAAACAGAAATTTTTTTGTTTAATCTGTCTCTCCCCCCCCCCTTCCCCTCGCAAAAACAAAAATTGTTTGCTATTGTTCGTATTTAGAAGTATTTTACAAGAAACAATTAAGAAAAGTGCCCTTTCTTCCGGTATCTTTTTTTCCGCGATCCGGAAAAAAGGGCACTTTTCTTAATTTGCGAATCGAAAAAGTGCCCCTTTTTCCGGGATCCGCATAAACTTGCACCCATTTGGCGCAACTTTTGTGACAACGATTTATACATACGACATAACAGCATACTGCGAATATCCCATTCGAAGCACAGTATAAATATACAAAGAAAAAATTCGCTTATTCGATTTTCATTGAATTACTAATTTAATTAACACATTTTCTTGAATAGCAACCCTACCACTAACCAAAAGATTTTACTCTCTAAGCTATGAGAAGTGTTTGGTTCGATTCAAGGCAGCACTCGTCAGCCTAGCACTAGGAGTTTTCCATCGTTTTCTCCAAAACACACGTTAATATGGATTAGGACCCCTTAAAAAGATTCTCACAGAATCCATTCCACCGAGACTTTTTCTAAATTAATAATAATAATAATGAATACGAATTTTAATAGCTTTAATTATAATAGCTTTAATTTTACAGCAAATGCAATACAGGTTTCAGATTCTCTGTTTTAGGCTGGGACGTCATAATTACAACACTATACTATAATAAAAAATTTAATAAAAATTAATATCCATAATTTGAAATGGACACAAAATGAAAATAAGATAATTATTCCGTTAGAATTTTATGCTTTTGTATTGTTATTATTATTATTTTGCCGGAGATTTGCGTTATTTATATCATTTTTAATAGAAAACGTGCCATAGCTACCTTGAATAACATATATCAGTTTCAAAGCATTCTACAAAAAAAAATAAAATAAAATAAAATAAAAATAAAAATAAATAAATAAATAAATAAATAAAAAATAAATAAATAAATAAATAAAAATAACGGAATGTTGAAAAAAAAGAAAAAAATAATTTGGTGTGTCACTCACACAACTTTCTCTTACCCTGAACTTTAATACTATAAATACAGGTTGGAGATTAAGAGGTAAGATAACGATATTATGTAAACCTATGTTAAACAATTCAAATTAGGCTTCGGAAGAGTTTTGTATGATAATTAATTCTGCGTGAGGGGGGCTGCCGCCCCCCTCAACCCCCCGTTTCATTAACGCACCTACATTTCTATAGAATTTAATTCGGTTATTAAAAAATAATTCTATTTTTTAAAAATAATTTATTTAAATTATTATTAAAAAAAATTATTTTTTATAATAATGCAGACGATTTCCATATTAGAGAAGTAGTATGACACTAAATATCCAAAAAAAGTCCATTTTATTCTCAATATGTATAAAAAAAAAAAAAAAAAAAAAAAAAAGATTTTTTTTCTTTTTTTTTCGTTAAAAGTGAAAAAAATCGATAACTTTGTTTTAAATTATCGCAAATCGATGGTTCAACCATTCGTTTTAAAGGTATTGGCGAGCTCTTTTGAAAGATACCAATCATTAACATTTACTCCCCTCGAGGGTGGACTTCCCCCCCAGTGGTGGTATTTACTCCATTTTATACAGGAAACATCCGATAGTAAACTTGTTTAATATATTTCAATTTCATTAAGATTTGTGTACAGTAAGGGTGTGGAAATATGGTTTATAGAAATGCCTCTCATAGAACACAATGCTTTGAAATATTTTAGGGGGTCCCTGTACACAAATTAGTAGAGGTGTAAACTCCATATTCAACAGGGAACATCCGATAGTGAACTTGTATAACATATTTCAATTTCATTAAGATTTTTGTAAAGTAAGGGTATGAAAATAGGGTTTATAGAAATGCCTGTCATAGAACGCAATGCTTTGAAATATTTTAGGGGGTCCCTGTACACAAATCAGTAGAGGTATAAGCTTTTTTTTTTCGTTAAAAGTAAAAAAAAAAAAAAAAAAATCGATAACTTTGTTTTGAATTATCGCAGATCGATGGTTCAACCATTCGTTTTAAAGGTATTGGCGAGCTCTTTTGAAAGATACCCATCATGAAAATTTACTCTGGGGGGGGGGACTCCCCCCCCCCAGTGGGAGAGGCGAGGCTCCTACATACACAAAATTTTTTTCCCAGTTGACTATCTCTATTACAAAATATATAGATTCGTTTCATTTGGTTTAGTGCAGTCTATAGACTTTAAACTCTACTTACCTGCAATTTCCCCCATAGACGTAATGTATTAGAATTCTCTTGATTGTCCCTGTACACGAACCATTTGCTTGATCTTAACGAAAAGCTTAATGTAGCATCCCTATATGATACACATTTAGAATACCAAGTTTGAACTTTCTGCCATAATTTGTTTTGTGCCGATGAATTTTAACTTTTGGTTAAAATTTGGAAAGCCGGAAGGGAGATATATGAAGCCGGAAGTAGGACCCTAAGTCCGTATCACATAAACGACTCTAACGATTTTCTTCAAAGCTGCTATATAAACACCATATAAGATTTCCTTTCATATGTAATAGTTGGTTAGTTCATGAAAATGAATTTGAGGTCTCGCAAGTGCATTTCTTTAAAAACGGCTGTTAGTAATTTTTGTACAAACTCGCCATAATAAATCTCTTTTAGATACCCTTTCGTATGTAACTGTTGTCAATAATTGAGTTTGAAAAACTTTGGTGGATGTCGATGTCTCAAAAATGGTTCTTACGATTTTCTTGAAAATTGCTACATAAATCTCATTTTAGATATCCTTTCGCATATATTATGTGGCTATTACAGGAAAATTGACAATCATCCTCATTAGGTAGGTCAGTTTTAGATCTCGGAAATCAGTATTTTTTAAAAGCGGCTCTACCTTTTTTTTTTTTTTTTTTTTTAAACTTGGTATGTAAACTCTGTTTGTATAACTTTACACATGTATCAGTTTTCTTTCGCTGGAAAATTGTTAAGTGTCTAATTTGTTAGGCTAATTTTACGTTTTTTGACCTTACATTATGTCAAAAAAGTGCATATAATAAATGTAATAGTAGGTAATGGACTTTTTTTTTTTCACCAGATGTTTTCGAAATGGTAAAATTATCTAACTGTACATTAAAAATATATAGAAAGCATTATATACCGTCCCAAATTAACTAAAAGATTATTAGTAAAAAGTATAGGCATTAGAAAAAGTAGGTATCCTACATTTTTTTTTTTTTTTTTTTAAATAAGAGAGAGAGAGAGAGAGAGATAAGAAGAACAATTACACGAAAAAAAATCATCGCTAAATAGAAACAAAAATTTAAAAGTTGCCAAAGGGGTCGTATACTAAAGGTGTAACGCAAAATGATCTAGATATTACGATTATTATTTTTTTTTCTATTCTAAATATATATATCTATATATAAATATATACTTACTGATTTTTAGAATAATATTTCGTAATAAAAAGTTTTAAATAGTACTTATATATTTCAATTAGGCAATAAATATGAAGATTTCTTGAATTTCATTTTTCTACTTTTGGTTTATGTTATGCACTAGTAATATCCCTGTTCAGTAAAAGGTAAAACGGCGAATAGACGTGCAGAGTGCCCAGGGGTAAATAAGTGAAGCGAGTAAGGGGCAGAGCACCCTAGTAATTAAAAAAATTTAAAAAATCTAACGATTGCTCTGCTTAGGAAAAGCTATCACCAAATTGAGAAAAATTTCACAATCAAATCGTACCGGTACATATATATATATATATATATATATGTTTGTATCACGGAGTAATATTAATAGGAGTTGAAGGTCCAATGGGAGAAAGCTACGAAACTGTGATCTAAATTTTTGGTAAATATTGAGGGCGCCACTTGTCATTCCTCCCTACTTCGGCGCGGATATACTGTTGTTTTCAATAGAATTTCGCTGAAGTACATTTAAAATTTTTTATTTTAAGCAATTTAATTTCTTTGTAAGTTCTTAAAACTGCATAATTCAGATGTTTCAAATAAATGCTTCGTTCCTAGTTGTAAAACAGGCTATGATAGTGATAAGAAAAACAAAAAAAAGCCCTAGGAGAAAAATAAAGTCCGAGTTCGTGTTTTCTGCACCTAAAGCAAGTTTATTTTTTTTCTTTACAAAATTTCATCCATTCTCCTTCCTCCCAATTGTCTGTTTTAGCTAGCTTCGGTTCATAAGAATCGTCATTTTTTAAAAGCATTCTTTCAAAGTAAAATTAGTATAAAATGGCTCTTAAAAAAAACATGTTGGTTAGAATACTCTATTTAATGAAATTTGCTTTCAATCGAAATTTTTTCAGCTTGATATTATTTTTAAAAAAATAATTGAAACGAGACATTTCCCCATTGAATAACATTGCGGAAGCTGGAGAGAAGGAAGGATTGCACGCTGGCGCCATCTGTAAACATTAGAAAACAACATCACAAAATTTCAGCGTTACCTTCTTCTCCTGTCTTTTTACTCCGTGGTTTGTATGTATTATCATTACTATTATTATTATTATTTTATTTTTATTTTTCGCGTGTAAATGAATTTATGCCAAGGACAAAATAAATTAATTAAATTAATTAATAAACTCATAAGTTCATTTATTTATATTTATTATTATTATTATTTATTTATTTATTTTTATATTTTTAATTAAATATTTAATAATTCTAAAACTATTACAGGGATTTTATTTAATGTCTTTTAATTAATTGAAATAATTTTATTTAAATGCTCAATTCTGAGTCCTTGAGTTATTTCGCATCTTTTTGCGTTCAGATTTCGTAAAGAGGTAATCCGAGACACAAACATTTTTTTTTTTTTTTTTTTTTTTTTTTTGTAATATATATATATAAAAAAATATTAGATTTTTAAGCAAAGAGTTCTCTCTCTCTTTTTTTTTTCTTTAATGCATTTGGACTCTGAAAAAGAAAAATTCTGTGTGGACCCAGAAAGTATGTTTTAACGACACCATTATCCCCCTTCCCCTTTCGACTTGAACGATATCATCAATCAATCTTAATGACTTCCCGTAAGTTTCGCGGGGCGTTTCCGATGGGAGGCGGAGAAATCTGCTGAAATTGAGGTTTTTCAATTTAAAAATTAAAGTTTCTTATATTCTCATTAATAGAGATTTAAATAAAACAATTTATAAAAACATTAATAAAAAGCTTGGTTTTCTTGAGAAAGCGACACGCTATACAGATTTCAGATATTGCAATTTGCTGATAAGTTAGAGGCTAGTAAAGCAACACAAGTGTATTTTTCGCATTTTACAGCTTAAAAATAAAAGGTTAAAAATTAAATATAACAGTTTTTGTTTCACGGGTCTTCAGTGTATGGTTGTGAATTTTCTGATTGTGAAAACAGAATTAAAAAAAATTCATTAGGTAATGTGTAATTCTATAAACAAATTTCGCCATTGAATAACATAAACTTTGGATGACCTTGACGATCCGTGATGCACCCCCTTAATAGTATGATTTGAATTTTAAGAATAGTCGACAACTCAAAAAAGAACAAACTGAAATTGTAATGGAAAAAGAAAGTTTGCATAGTAATACAAAGTAAATGCAACAAGCCTTCTGCTTTTTTTTTAACTTCAAAATCCCACCCAACCATCCAGCCTTACAACACCACCCCACCTCCATAATCAAACATCTGTCACACAACCGCCATCTTTTTTATTGTCTTTTATTATTTTATAGTTTTTTTTGTTAATATACACAAAAGTGTACACAGTTTTTTTTTTTTTTTTTTTTTTTTTTTGTTGTTTATGTACTGACAGAGACATTGTTAAGTATATAAAATAGATGATACAAAGTTTTTAGGAAAACCCATTTTAGCAGTGACTGTGATCAGTTTATTGATATTCTTGTTTTTAAACTTCGCAGAGCATAAATTATTAATTCGAAATAAATGGTTAATGATGATGATTCTAAATACCGAAAGATGCAGACAGGAATTAAAATGTGTAAATAAGTTTACTTTAAAACTAAAATCTTGCCGTTTGTCATAGATATCTCTGTAAATTTTATTACCATCAATGATCATTTTGAGGTCTAAAAAGTTAATTGATTGATTAGTATTTTGAGTAAGCTTTAAATTAGTTAGATAATTTAAGGAAAAGTCATTTTGTGAGTTCTTATTGAGATAAAATACAATAATATCATCTATGTAACGATAAAATCGAACATCATCATGACAAAATTGTTTTCATAATAATAAAGATAGATATCTGCCAAAATACTGGAGCTACAACCTCCTTGTGGGATTCCTAATTGTTCCAAATAGATATTGTTGTGGAAGATATAATTATTATGAATAACAAAGTTAAGAAGTGTTTTAAATTTAACAAATGAATGAAATGAACTAACCCCCCCCCCATCCCCCCAAGAAAAAAACACAGGTCTTCATCAGGGAGGTTAAGTTTTACATTTCCTTTTGCAGCAATTTTACGCATTGGTTTGTAATTCCCCTGTTGGTTTTTCCAATTTTTTAACTTTCATTTTAATTTTTTAACACATATATATATTCGTTTCAATAGTTTCCCATACATATATTAATGTAAAACATATCCTTTTTTTGGCAGCACAATGCCTTTTCCAGACTTTAGCAACCTGTATAATTTACTATGTTTTTATTAACTTCAATGCTTGTTTGTTTATTTGTATGTTACTTTGTTTGTTTGTTTGTTTGTCCAGTACAAATCTTGCAATTGATTTTTAACTAACTTCCAGACTAGCTAGACATTTGAAACTTTCAGAACAGCTCAGAACACGGTGACACTGACAACACATTTTTTTTAATACTTTTAGTCAACTGTTTCAGGTCCCTATAGACTTCGGCAGCGTTTATATGATTCGACAAAAATTATTCGACAAGAATTCGAAATTTAACTAACTTCCCGACTAGCTAGGCATTTTAAACTTTCAGAATAGTTCAGAACACAGTGGAAATGCACTTTTTAAATACTTTTAGCCAAATGTTTCGGGTTCCTGCAGCCATCGGCAGCGTTACCAGTACAAAGTTTGCAATCGATTTTTCACTAACTTCCCGACTAGATATGTATTTGAAACTTTTATAATAGCTCAAAATGCAATAGCAATCAATTTTTTTCATACTTTTAGCCAATTATTTCATGTTCCTGCTGCCTTCGGTAGCATTTATATGATTCAACAGAAAATTTAAAAACATGGTATATAAAAAGTTCTTTTTATCTTGTAATTATTTAAATCTAGAATAAATCTTAGATCCATATATATTAATTTATTGTGCAAAGAGCTGCCAAAAAATGTATGTGAAAGTGTCTGTTTATCCGCTAATACTATGAGTTGTGAAGTGACGCTGCGATCGCCCCCTTTTCCATGTACCGGTATTTTGTTTTGGTTTTCAGGTTTTGTAAACAGAAGCGTGAAAACTCGGAACGCCGAAGTGTCGTTGCCGAGAATAAAGTTTGATATGATTTAAAATTAATTTCTTTAATTAATTGTACAGTCCATTGTTTGATTTAAGGTTATTATATTTGTTGCAGTAACATTTCTGTTCCGCCGATTGCCGGAGTGCTTGCACTTATGAATTTAATTAGTTTCGTTTTGTGGACTTATTCTTTAAAGAATAGACTATTCAGTCGAAAATCATGATTATGCTGCAAATTTGCTGTTGCTGAATTAAGTTAAGGGTGAATAGAACCCTTTTGAATACTTTGATGACTTTTATAGAATAATAATAATTATTATTTATTAACTGAAGCATTAAGAACAATTTTCCATTTGGTGTTAGTTACGGTTTGAAGATCTGAATATTGAAGTTAGATATGATTAAGAAGTTATTGTTTGAAGATAATAAAAATTTCATTGAATTCTTTATGATTTGTATAGAAGAATTATTATTAGTTGTTTTTTTTTAAATATTTTTTACGTAATTTCATAACACGCTTTGTTAATTATTTTTTAATGTAACGAAATGGCTGAAAAAATAAAAGATGTTCTCGCAAAGAAAAGAGCACAAAAAGCGGTGCTAACGAAGTTAAAACAAAAATTATCTGTACCAGAATTAAATATTAGTGACTGAGAATTATTGAGAACAACATTTAAAAATTTACAGTTTGAGTTTGATTCTATTTTCGATTCTATTATGAAATTAAATCCAACAGAAAATGTTGAAAACGTTATGGATGAACAAGATGAAATTAATTCTACTCTTATAGATATGGAATTTGATGTTAATAGTAAGTTGTCAAAATTAGAAACTCAGAATAAATCCGAAAATTCTACCTTAAATTCAGTTTCGGTTACAGAGAATTCTGTAGCGCGTTTGCCAAAAATGTCTTTACCCACTTTTGCGGGAGAAATACACGCTTGGCTTTCATTTAAAGATATTCTTAGAGCCAGCATAGATAAAAACGTAAATTTATCAGATGCTATGAAGTTGCAGTATTTAAAATCAGCTTTAAGAGGAGATGCCTTTAGAATTGTTCAAACTATTTCAATAACAGATTCTAATTATAGATTAGCGTGGTCTCTACTTGAAGAAAGGTATTCGAATGAACGAGAACAAATGTATGCTCATCTCAAAAGATTTATAAACATTTCCGTTATTCAGAATGAGTCATCATCTGCGATTCTAAATTTAATTGATGTGACAAGTGAAGTTGTTAGATCATTGGAATGTTTAGATTAAAAATTAGAAGGTTTTTCATGAACAATTTTTGCTTTTATTTTTAGTCAAAAGCTAGATCAAAATACTAAGTTATGGTGGGAAAGAAATTTAAACTAAAAAAAAAAAAAAAAAAAAAAAAAAAAAAACTGAAACTAAAAAAATTTTGGATCGTAAATTATCATCTAATCAGGGCCTGATTAAGGGGGAAGCTCGCTCTTGACACATTATTTATACTTACACCGTAATTTTTTAACAAATACTTTCCTCCTATAATAAACAGAAAATTTTCATTGAAAATTATTTTAAAAGAATTCTGGTGTCTAATAACGGTGAGTAAATTGGATTGTTTTACACCGTTCATTTAAAAAAAAAAAATATTTCCTTGTCAAAGAGTGGAATTTCTATGACAGGAAGTAAAAAATAATTGTAAAAATATTCCGGTATGAGCGAGCTTCCCCCCTTAATCAGGCCCTGCATCTAATATCTTCTTTTGGAGTGATTCCAAAGTCACGTTATACTGGATCAAAGGATCCAGCAAAATATGGAAATCATTCGTCAAAAATCGTGTAGATGAAATTCAAAAATTGACTGATCCAGATTCTTGGTTTTACTGCTCAACCAAAACGAATCCTGCTGATCTCTTGACGCGTGGAATTAGTGCTGTCTCTCTAGTGAATAGTGACAAGTGGTGGACAGGCGCAGAATTTTTGATGGAGACACAATTTTTTGAACAGTGTATGTCACCTGTGATTCATGAAGCTGAGTGCTTGAGCCAAAATGAGAAAGAATTTTGCTTGAACGAGACTAGAACTTCTACTGACAATGATAACTGTTGTGAAAGAACTATGATAATCTGTGAAACTCCGAACATTTTTAACGAACTTTTAAGTCTGAGTAACACTTATTATAAAATAATTAATGTTCTTTCTTATATTTTTAGATTTATTTATAATTGCAGAAATAAGCTGAAGAAAACTGGACCTTTAAAGTTGGAAGAAGTGCAGGTAGCCGAAGAAGTCCTTATAAAACATGAAGAAAAAGTCCTGTCAGGTAAAAGGGACATATCAGGTAAATTAAAAAATTTGAATCCCTTCGTGGATGAGAAAGGGATAATTCGTGTAGGTGAACGGCTTGAAAAAGCCTCTTTGCCATTTTCTCAAAAACATCCAGCAATCCTGCCAAAAAATTGTAGATTAAGTAAAATTTATTTTTCTAGTGTACTTAAAAAATTACTGCATATTTGGCCCCAAGGACTGCTAAATGCAGTACGGTTAAAGTTTTGGCCATTGGGTGGCCGAGATTTGGCTCGGAAAACAGCTCACCTGTGTGTGACCTGTTTTAAATGCAAACCCAATTTATCATCACAAATTATGGGAAACTTACCATACGAACATGTGAATAGGGCAGCTTCATTTAGTATAACGGGATAAGACCTGTGTGGTCCATTTTTTGTTACCTATAAAATTAAAAAAAAAAGAACTTTAAATAAAGTTTGTATTTGTATATGTTTTTCTACTAAGGCCATCCATCTTGAACTATTATCAGATCTTACTTCCGATGCTTTAATCACCACATTAAAACATTTTACCAGTAGACGTGGCAAATGTTCCAAAATTTATACTGATAATGCTACTAATTTTGTAGGGGCAATTTCGAAATTGAAAAGATTTTATAAATTAATTAACTTTCCCGATGAAAATTTGGCTAATTATTTTTCATCCGAGAATATTGATTGGAATTTCATACCTCCCAAATCCCCTCATTTTGGAGGACTTTGGAAGGCTGGCGTGAAATCAGTAAAACATCATCTCAAAAGAGTTATTGGAAATCTTCATTTTATATATGAAGAATTTGAGACAATTGTGATTCAAGTGGAGGGAATATTAAATTCGCACCCTCTTACTCCATTATGTAATGACTTAGATAAATTTGATGTTTTGACCCCTGGTCACTTTTTAATAGGAAGACCATTGATAGCTATATCTGAGCCACTTATCTATATATATAAAAGAGCCTGTCTGTGTGTGTGTGTGTCTGTGTGTCGAATCTCTCTGTGTAGAATCTCAGTGTAGAATCCTAGGCCGTTTCACCGAGCGGGACCAAATTTGGCTCGGTTAATGTTTACAACCCGAGAAAGACAACGCCACAAGCGATTTTACAAAATTCGCCCCCCAAGGGGGGAGGGGGGCAAAACGTAATTTCACAAAATCCTTCATATCTCAAACAAAAAAAACAGATATCCGTAAAATTTTTGCTTTAAAATATATCTAATACAAATGTCTAAAAATCGGTTTCTGGAATTTTTGAAATTCGGTCCCCAAGGGGGGCGGGGGGGGGCAAAACGTGATTTCACATGCGTAAAACGTGATTTCGCATAATCCCACATATCTCAAACAAAAAAAAAAAATAGATATACGTGAAATTTTTGCTCTAAAATATAGCTAATGCAACTATCTAAAAACCAATTTCTGGAATTTTAGAAAATCAGCCCCCAGGTGGGGCAGCAAGGGGGGGGGCTATGGAGCAAAAACAAATAGAAATACAGTTAGGCCGCTCAAAATTGGTACAGATAGGTTTTAAAGGCCTGCAAGTCGAATGGGGATATTTTCGATTGTGTAAAGTTATTAGGAGGGGCAAAAGAATAAAAATAGTGTCAGATCGTTCAAAATTGGTGCATAGAGGTTTTCGATACTTACAAATCGATTGCGGATATTTTTGAAGTTGTAAAATTATTAGGAGGGGCGGGTAAGGGGGTGGGGCGGTAAGGGGGGCTATGGGGCAAAAATAAATAGAAATACAGTTAGGCCGTTCAAAATTGGTACAGATAGGTTAAAGAAGCCTGCAAGTCGAATGGGGATATTTTCGTTTGTATAAAGTTATTAGGAGGGTGAAGAAGGTGGGGGGGGGGCAAAAAAATAAAAATAGTGTCAGATCGTTCAAAGTTGGTACATAGAGGTTTTCGATACTTACAAGTCGATTGCGGATATTTTTGAATTTGTAAAATTATTAGGAGGGGCGAGAAGGGGGTGGGGCGTTAAAGGGGGGGCTTGGGCTATGGGCAAAAACAAATAGAAATACAGTTAGGCCGTTCAAAATTGGTACAGATAGGTTTTTGAAGGCCTGCAAGTCGAATGGGGATATTTTCGAAAGTGTAAAGTTATTAGGAGGGGCGAGAAGTGGGAGCGGGGAGGGGGGGGGGTAAAAAATAAATATAGAGTTAGATCGTTCAAAATTGGTTTATAGAGGTTTTCGATACTTACAAATCGATTGCGGATATTTTCGAATTTGTAAAATTATTAGGAGGGGCGAGAAGGGGGGGTGGGGTGGTAAAGGGGGCTATGGGCAAAAACAAATAGAAATACAGTTAGGCCGTTCAAAATTGGTACAGACAGGTTTTTAAGGTCTGGAAGTCGAATGGGGATATTTTCGAAAGTGTAAAGTTATTAGGAGGGGCGAGGAGGGGAGGGAAGAGGGGGGGCAAAAAAATAAAAATACAGTTAGATCGTACAAAATTGGTATATAGAGGTTTTCGATAATTACAAATCGAATGCGGATATTTTCGAATTTGTAAAATTATTAGGAGGGGCGGTAAGGAGATGGGGCGGTAAGGGGGGGGCTATGGGCAAAAACAAACAGAAATACAGTTAGGCCGTTCAAAATTGGTACAGATAGGTTTTAGAGGCCTGCAAATCGAATGGGGATATTTTCAAAAGTGCAAAGTGAAAGGCCGGGAAGGGGGGGGGACAGAGGGGCAAAAGAAATAGAGTTAGATCATTCAAAATTGGTACATCGAGGTTTTCGATACCTACAAATCGATTGCGGATATTTTTGAACTTTTAAAATTATTGGGAGGGGCGGGAAGGTGGGAGGGAGCGGAAGGGCAAAACAATAAAGATAGAGATAGATCGTTCAAAACTGGTGCATAGAGGTTTTTGATACTTAAAAATCGATTGCGGATATTTTCGAATTTGTAAAATTATTAGGGCGCTCATATATATGCATTCGCGCGTGCTCATCGCGCACGGGTCTACGCTGCCGAAGGCAGTGGGGACCCGGTGCGACATTTTTCCCGATCAGAGTTTTTTTTTTCTTATTTTTTTCACATGATAAAAATTAATGCAATTTTGAGAATTCATTAATTACAATGATTCATTTAAAAACAGTGACCAGCGAAGCGGGCATAGCCTGCTAGGAACTGAACTGATATAAAGGAAAACTGATTAAGTCGTTGGCAAAAGGTAACTAAAGTTATTCAACTTATTTGGAAAAAAATGGAAGTCTGATTATTTAAATACATTACAGGCTAGATCAAAATGGATGGTTGAAAAGAAGGATTTAATGATTGGTCAAATGTGCTTCATTAAAGATGACTTTTTGCCCATGAATACATGGCGGTTAGGCCGTATCATATCAGTATATCATGGATTTGACGGAAAGGTCAGAGTCGTCAAAGTCAAAACAAAACCAGGGGAATTTAAACGTACTATTAATAAGTTTGCAGTTCTGCCAATAGAATTAAAAATAATGATTAATTGAAATTGAAATATTTTTATGATATTATATAGATACTCGAATATTGTGTTTTTGTAAATTTATAATTTCTTTAATTATTTTTATTATTTAGATTAATGTTTCGTTGTATTTTAAATAATTGTGCTGTAAGTTTATTGAAATTAATGTAATTTCAATCCTGGGGAGTATGTTTATCCCCTAATACATTGATTTGTGAAGTGGCGCTGCGATCGCCCCCTTTTCCATGTACCGGTAGTTTTTTTTGGTTTTCAGTTTGTAAACAGAAGCATCCAAACTCGGAACGCCGAAGTGTCGTTGCCGAGAATAAAGTTTGATATGATTTAAAATTAGTTTCTTTAATTAATTGTACAGTCAATTGTATGATTTAAGAGTATTATATTTGTTGCAATAACAGTTTCCAAATAAGACCTTGCATCACAGTCTTTTAATTTTTTATGTTTTTTTTTTTTTTTTTTTTTTTTACTTTCTTCTTTCTATATGTAATATAGAGAAAGTATTGGATTCGCGAAAATTTTCGACCTCCGTTTCTTGATGGATTTACATGTTTTGGGATGTCTAGATTACGAATTAATAGTTTTTAGAAAATGTCTGTCTGTCTGTCTGTCTGTATCATTTTTTTGTGGACGCTGTATCTCACGAACCAATGAATGGAATTTAACCAAACTTGGTATTTAGTTGCACCCTGACATGAACTGGTGCTGATTAGATTTGGGGATCAATAGCTCAACAGGTGGCGCTGTAATCGCATTTTATGCAAATTTTTAACATGGCAGAATAAGACAAAATTCCGTATAAATGGGCATAATGAGAGTTATTTTAAACTTGCGATTATAAAATTAATATCAATTATTGATAATAGTAGTAGTTAACTAAGAAAAAAATTTTGTGCATGTGGGGCCATCGGTTCCCCCCCTGGGGGGGAAGTAAATTTTCAAGATGGGTATCTTTCGAAAGGTCTCGTTGATAATAGTAATAGTTAACTGGGAAAAAATTTTTGTGCATGTGGGGGCATCGGCCCCCCCCCCACTGGGGGGAGGCAAAGTTTCAAGATGGGTATCTTTCGAAAGGTCTCGTCAATCCTTTAAAACGAATGGTTGAACCATAAATCTGTGATAATTTAAAACAGTTATCGATTTTTTTTTTGAACGAAATTTAATTAAACTTGGTATTTAGTTGGTCCCCGACATAAACTGGTGCTGATTACATTTGGGGATCAGAAGCTTAACAGGTGGCGCTATGATCGCATTTTATCTAAATTTTTAACATGGCAGTATAGGACAAATTTTCGTATAAATGTGCATAATAAGAGTTATTTTAAACTTGTGATTGAAAAATTAATATGAATTATTGGTAATAGTAGTATGTTACTAGGAAAAAAATTTTGTGCATGGGGAGGCATTGCTTCAACCCCCTAGGGGGAAATACCCCCCTAAATTTTCTCAATGGGTATCTTTCGAAAGATCTCGTTGATAATAGTAGTAGTTAACTACGAAAAAATTTTTGTGCATGTGGGGTCATCGGTTCCCCCCCCCACTGGGGGGGGAAGTACCCCCTGGGGTGCAAAGTTTCGAGATGGGTATCTTTCGAAAGGTCTCGTCAATACCTTTAAAACGAATGTTGAACCATAAATCTGTGATAATTTAAAACAAAGTTATCGATTTTTTTTACTTTTAACAAAAAAAAAAAAGAAACTTAGAAAAAAAAATGTTTTTTTTTTTAACGAAATTTAACCTAACTTGGTATTTAGTTGGTCCCCGACATAAACTAGAGCTGATTACATTTGGGGATTAAAAGCTAAACAGGTGGCGCTGTGATCTCATGTTTTCTAAATTTTTAACATGGCAGTATAGGACAAAATTTCGTATTAATGTACATAATGAGAGTTATTTTTAACTTGTGATTCTAAAATTAATATGAGTTATTGATAATAGTAATAGTTAAAAAGGAAAAAATTTCTGTGCATGTGGGGGCATCGCTTCCCCCTCTGGGGGGAAGTACCCACCCGGGGGGGGGGTAAATTTTGAAGATGGGTATCATTCGAAAGATCTCGTCAATACCTTTAAAACGAATGGTTGAACTATAAATCTGTGATAATTTAAAACAAAGTTATCGATTTTTTTTACTTTTAACCAAAAAAAAAATTTTTTTTCGTATTTTTTTTTTTTTTTAATATTGTTACTGATTGAATATGTATAGGAAAATATAGAAGAAAGTCTTGTGGTGGCCACAACATACTTGTTTTTTTTTTTTTTGTTGTTGTTTTGTTTTTGTTTAAGTATACGTTTATTTAAATATCTACCTGAATTTTCAAATAATGAACCTGTTCATTAATTCTGCTGGGGATATCTTCTTAACTACGATTAAATTAATAGGAAGATATCCCATTTCATGCATTGTTCAGGGATATATTGACTGTCCTGTAGCTAGAAATATTTGTTACACGCTTTCTTTCTTTCTTTTTCAAAGGTAATGCCATTTAAAAAATATATTACCTTTTTTTTTTTTTACCCTCCCCCCCCCCCCTCTCTCTCTCTCTCTCTCTCTAATTATTCTAAATTCTCCTGTGCTGAAGACAAAAATGTAAAAACTGACCACAATATATTTACATCAATTAAAATTTTGAGAACATAATTTAGTCAGAGCATAATTTGAGAACATAATTATGAAGTTAGAATGTCTGATTTGCGTTTTTTGACACGATGCAACATAAAGTTTAATAATCTTAAAAAACGCGTCTGCTCAAACAAAATTTAATTTTCTGCAAATAAATGAATGATAAAAAAAAAGTGATTATAGATACATGAAAAAATATATAAATTAAATGAAATACCTTGTGTCCTCAACTGTAGGCATTCATGGTCGAACCAATTTCTTAATTCAACGACATCACTGCAAGTTGGACATCGGATATGTTTATTCAGACACTTCTGCTTATGACATGGAAGGGATTCGGCATCAAATTCTTCCTTGCAGTCAGAACATTTGGCTTTTGCAGGATTATCTAAAATAAATAAGACACATCTGTGAAGGAAATTTATGACTAGGAATTGTAAATTGACATTGTAAGGGAAGTATTTTCTCTCGTCTTTGATGGATTTGATAAAGCAATCTTTTTTTTTCTGCATATTTTATTATGAATAAAAGTTGTTTTAGCTGAAATTTCTATTTTTTAACGAAATGAAAATTATATTTCTTTCAACTGAATACTATTAAAAATCTCCCCATAGGTGATTTTAAACACATAAGCCACTTTAACGGCTATACATGAAAAAATATATAAATTAAATGAAGTGAACCTTGTGCCCTCAACTGTGGGCATTCATGGTCGAACCAATTTCTTAACTCAACGACATCATTGCAAGTTGGACATCGGATAGGTTTATTCAGACACTTCTGCTTATGAGGTGGAAAGGAATTGGCATAAATTTTTTCCTTGCAGTCAGAACATTTGACTTTTACAGGATTATCGAAAATAAATAAGACACATCTGTGAAGGAAATTTATGACTAAGAATTGTAAATTGACATTGTAAGTGAAGTATTTTTCCGGTCTTTAATGGGTTTGATAAAGCAATCTTTTTTTTTTCTGCATATTTTATTATGAATAAAAGTTGTTTTAGCTGAAATTTCTATTTTTTAATGAAATGAAAATTATATTTCTTTCAACTGAATACTATTAAAAATCTTCCCATAGGTGATTTTAAACACATAAGCCACTTTAACGGCTATACATGAAAAAATATATAAATTAAATGAAGTGTACCTTGTGCCCTCAACTGTGGGCATTCATGGTCGAACAAATTTCTTAACTGAACGACATCATTGCAAGTTGGACATCGGATAGGTTTATTCAGGCACTTCTGCTTATGAGATGGAAGGGAATTGGCATCAAATTTTTCCTTGCAGTCAGAACATTTAACTTTTACAGGATTATCTAAAATAAGTAAGACACGTCTGTGAAGGAAATTTATGACTAAGAATTGTAAATTGACATTGTAAGTGAAGTATTTTTCCGGTCTTTAATGGGTTTGATAAAGCAATCTTTTTTTTTCTGCATATTTTATTATGAATAAAAGTTGTTTTAGCTGAAATTTCTATTTTTTAATGAAATGAAAATTATATTTCTTTCAACTGAATACTATTAAAAATCTCCCCATAGGTGATTTTAAACACATAAGCCACTTTAACGGCTATACATGAAAAAATATATAAATTAAATGAAGTGAACCTTGTGCCCTCAACTGTGGGCATTCATGGTCGAACCAATTTCTTAACTCAACGACATCATTGCAAGTTGGACATTGGATAGGTTTATTCAGACACTTCTGCTTATGAGGTGGAAAGGAATTGGCATAAATATTTTCCTTGCAGTCAGAACATTTGACTTTTACAGGATTATCGAAAATAAATAAGACACATCTGTGAAGGAAATTTATGACTAAGAATTTTAAATTGACATTGTAAGTGAAGTATTTTTCCAGTCTTTAATGGGTTTCATAAAGCAATCTTTTTTTTTCTGCATATTTTACTATGAATAAAAGTTGTTTTAGCTGAAATTTCTATTTTTTAATGAAATGAAAATTATATTTCTTTCAACTGAATACTATTAAAAATCTTCCAATAGGTGATTTTAAACACATAAGCCACTTTAACGGCTATACATGAAAAAATATATAAATTAAATGAAGTGTACCTTGTGCCCTCAACTGTGGGCATTCATGGTCGAACCAATTTCTTAACTGAACGACATCATTGCAAGTTGGACATCGGATAGGTTTATTCAGGCACTTCTGCTTATGAGATGGAAGGGAATTGGCATCAAATTTTTCCTTGCAGTCAGAACATTTAACTTTTACAGGATTATCTAAAATAAGTAAGACACATCTGTGAAGGAAATTTATGACTAAGAATTGTAAATTGACATTCTAAGTGAAGTATTTTTCCGGTCTTTAATGGGTTTGATAAAGCAATCTTATTTTTTCTCCATATTTTATTATGAATAAAAATTGTTTTAGCTGAAATTTCTATTTTTTAACGGAATGAAAAAAATATTTCTTTCAACTGAATACTATTAAAAATCTTCCCATAGGTGATTTTCAACACATAAGCCACTTTAACGGCTACACATAAAAAAATATATAAATTAAATGAAGTGTACCTTGTGCCCTCAACTGTGGGCATTCATGATCGAACCACTTTCTTAATTCAACGACATCACTGCCAGTTGGACATCGGATAGGTTTACACTCCTGCTTATGAGATGGAAGGGAATTGGCATCAAATTTTTTCCTTGCAGTCAGAACATTTGACTTTTACAGGATTATCGAAAATAAATAAGACACATCTGTGAAGGAAATTTATGACTAAGAATTGTAAATTGACATTGTAAGTGAAGTATTTTTCCGGTCTTTAATGGGTTGGTAAAGCAATCTTATTTTTTCTCCATATTTTATTATGAATAAAAATTGTTTTAGCTGAAATTTCTATTTTTTAACGAAATGAAAAAAATATTTCTTTCAACTGAATACTATTAAAAATCTTCCCATAGGTGATTTTCAACACATAAGCCACTTTAACGGCTATACATAAAAAAATATATAAATTAAATGAAGTGTACCTTGTGCCCTCAACTGTGGGCATTCATGATCGAACCACTTTCTTAATTCAACGACATCACTGCCAGTTGGACATCGGATAGGTTTACACTTCTGCTTATGAGATGGAAGGGAATTGGCATCAAATTTTTTCCTTGCAGTCAGAACATTTGTCTTTTACAGGATTATCGAAAATAAATAAGACACATCTGTGAAGGAAATTTATGACTAAGAATTGTAAATTGACATTGTAAGTGAAGTATTTTTCCGGTCTTTAATGGGTTGGTAAAGCAATCTTATTTTTTCTCCATATTTTATTATGAATAAAAATTGTTTTAGCTGAAATTTCTATTTTTTAACGAAATGAAAAAAATATTTCTTTCAACTGAATACTATTAAAAATCTTCCAATAGGTGATTTTCAACACATAAGCCACTTTAACGGCTATACATAAAAAAATATATAAATTAAATGAAGTGTACCTTGTGCCCTCAACTGTGGGCATTCATGATCGAACCACTTTCTTAATTCAACGACATCACTGCAAGTTGGACATCGGATAGGTTTACACTTCTGCTTATGAGATGGAAGGGAATTGGCATCAAATTTTTTCCTTGCAGTCAGAACATTTGACTTTTACAGGATTATCGAAAATAAATAAGACACATCTGTGAGGGAAATTTATGACTAAGAATTGTAAATTGACATTGTAAGTGAAGTATTTTTCCGGTCTTTAATGGGTTTGATAAAGCAATCTTATTTTTTCGCCATATTTTATTATGAATAAAAATTGTTTTAGCTGAAATTTCTATTTTTTAACGAAATGAAAAAAATATTTCTTTCAACTGAATACTATTAAAAATCTTCCCATAGGTGATTTTCAACACATAAGCCACTTTAACGGCTATACATAAAAAAATATATAAATTAAATGAAGTGTACCTTGTGCCCTCAACTGTGGGCATTCATGATCGAACCACTTTCTTAATTCAACGACATCACTGCCAGTTGGACATCGGATAGGTTTACACTTCTGCTTATGAGATGGAAGGGAATTGGCATCAAATTTTTTCCTTGCAGTCAGAACATTTGTCTTTTACAGGATTATCGAAAATAAATAAGACACATCTGTGAAGGAAATTTATGACTAAGAATTGTAAATTGACATTGTAAGTGAAGTATTTTTCCGGTCTTTAATGGGTTGGTAAAGCAATCTTATTTTTTCTCCATATTTTATTATGAATAAAAATTGTTTTAGCTGAAATTTCTATTTTTTAACGAAATGAAAAAAATATTTCTTTCAACTGAATACTATTAAAAATCTTCCAATAGGTGATTTTCAACACATAAGCCACTTTAACGGCTATACATAAAAAAATATATAAATTAAATGAAGTGTACCTTGTGCCCTCAACTGTGGGCATTCATGATCGAACCACTTTCTTAATTCAACGACATCACTGCCAGTTGGACATCGGATAGGTTTACACTTCTGCTTATGAGATGGAAGGGAATTGGCATCAAATTTTTTCCTTGCAGTCAGAACATTTGACTTTTACAGGATTATCGAAAATAAATAAGACACATCTGTGAAGGAAATTTATGACTAAGAATTGTAAATTGACATTGTAAGTGAAGTATTTTTCCGGTCTTTAATGGGTTGGTAAAGCAATCTTATTTTTTCTCCATATTTTATTATGAATAAAAATTGTTTTAGCTGAAATTTCTATTTTTTAACGAAATGAAAAAAATATTTCTTTCAACTGAATACTATTAAAAATCTTCCCATAGGTGATTTTCAACACATAAGCCACTTTAACGGCTATACATAAAAAAATATATAAATTAAATGAAGTGTACCTTGTGCCCTCAACTGTGGGCATTCATGATCGAACCACTTTCTTAATTCAACGACATCACTGCCAGTTGGACATCGGATAGGTTTACACTTCTGCTTATGAGATGGAAGGGAATTGGCATCAAATTTTTTCCTTGCAGTCAGAACATTTGTCTTTTACAGGATTATCGAAAATAAATAAGACACATCTGTGAAGGAAATTTATGACTAAGAATTGTAAATTGACATTGTAAGTGAAGTATTTTTCCGGTCTTTAATGGGTTGGTAAAGCAATCTTATTTTTTCTCCATATTTTATTATGAATAAAAATTGTTTTAGCTGAAATTTCTATTTTTTAACGAAATGAAAAAAATATTTCTTTCAACTGAATACTATTAAAAATCTTCCAATAGGTGATTTTCAACACATAAGCCACTTTAACGGCTATACATAAAAAAATATATAAATTAAATGAAGTGTACCTTGTGCCCTCAACTGTGGGCATTCATGATCGAACCACTTTCTTAATTCAACGACATCACTGCAAGTTGGACATCGGATAGGTTTACACTTCTGCTTATGAGATGGAAGGGAATTGGCATCAAATTTTTTCCTTGCAGTCAGAACATTTGACTTTTACAGGATTATCGAAAATAAATAAGACACATCTGTGAGGGAAATTTATGACTAAGAATTGTAAATTGACATTGTAAGTGAAGTATTTTTCCGGTCTTTAATGGGTTTGATAAAGCAATCTTATTTTTTCGCCATATTTTATTATGAATAAAAATTGTTTTAGCTGAAATTTCTATTTTTTAACGAAATGAAAAAAATATTTCTTTCAACTGAATACTATTAAAAATCTTCCCATAGGTGATTTTAAACACATAAGCCACTTTAACGGCTATACATAAAAAAATATATAAATTAAATGAAGTGTACCTTGTGCCCTCAACTGTGGGCATTCATGATCGAACCACTTTCTTAATTTAACGACATCACTGCAAGTTGGACATCGGATAGGTTTACACTTCTGCTTATGAGATGGAAGGGAATGGGCATCAATTTTTTCCTTGCAGTCAGAACATTTGACTTTTACAGGATTATCTAAAATAAATAAGACACATCTGTGAAGGAAATTTATGATTAAGAATTGTAAATTGACATTATAAGTGAAGTATTTTTTCGGTCTTTAATGGATTTGATAAAGCAATCTTATTTTTTCTGCATATTTTATTATGAATAAAAATTGTTTTAGCTGAAATTTCTATTTCTTAACGAAATGAAAAAAATATTTCTTTCAACTGAATACTATTCAAAATCTTCCTATTGGTGATTTTAAACTCATTAGCTATTTTAACGGTTGGTGGTCAGATGAGATGCCACTTTAATTTCTCAACCTTCAATGTACCCTCTAATTTTGTTTAAGGCCCGTACGACGGCGAAAGCTTCATGCTCAATCGTGGTATACTTTTCGGCAGAGCTTTAGAGTCTACTGGCATACTCTATGGGATGTACATTTGCAGGACTATCTCCTTGCAGAAGTAATGCACCCAGGACATAACCACTTGCATCTGTTTGAATAATAAAAGGCTTTGTAGGATTAACTTGTTTTAGTATTGGTGATATTACTAAATATTATTTAGGATTATATGCACTTTTGAAGATAGTGTTATCAGAAGACATAGAATTGGCCTAATGAAATACGCACCTAAAACTTTTCCGGTAAGAGAAAGTTTATACACGCGTTAAGACATGTAAAACAAAGTTTACACTGTGATTTTTTTTTTTTTTTTTTTTTTTTTTAACATCAGTTTCCGCGATCTAAAACTGATCAACCTGATCAGGATGACTATTAATTTCCCTGTGATAACCAAGTAAATCATGAGAAAGGATATCTAAAATGTGTTTATTTAACAACTTTCAAGGTATTCGTCAGAGCCCTTTTTTGATATACCAACTTTTACCAAAGCTTGGCATAATTAATTGTTGACCAGAAAACAACAATTAGGGTAAGTGCTCCAGTGATTGGCATGCTCCAGTAATTGACATCTATCCCGAAATAATTAATAAATAAGAAAAGTAATAAAATCATATATTTTACATATAAGAATTTTAACTTTTTATGTCAAACACTGGAGCATAGGGTGCAAATAACTGGTAAAAGGAATAACTAGCAGTGTCAAACACTGGAACATATTGTGCCAATTACTGATAAAAGGAAAAACTGGCAGTGTCAATTACTGGAACATTGAGTGGGTGTCAAATAAAAATTCATAAAAAAAATAATAATAATAATTGTTATCAAATGTATCTAATTTAACATATATGTGGTTCTGAATGTCTTTCAGGCCATATGTACTAACTTAAGATTTCTAAAAATATTTTCTGATGACATTAAAAACATCAGAAATTACTCTAAAAGTGACAATCACTGGTGCACTTACCCTACATGCAAAAGGATATTTAAAAGATGGTTAATAAGGCAAGTTTGAAAGAAAAAAAATCATGCATCCGTTTTGAAAGGAACGCATTTGCAGGACCTGAAATTAAGCTATTTATACAGGACGCTTATCAGTTTTACTGAACTAACCAGTTATATCATTCGAAAGGACATCTAATAGAGTTTTTATAGCAATTTTAAAGAAAATCGTTGCAGCCGTTTTTGAGATATGGACTTATGGCCTTACTTCCGGTTTCGAATGTCCTACTTCCGGTTTTCCAATTTTCACCAAAATTTGGAAACTTCATCTGTTCACTAGACCTATTTTAATTCCAAAGTTTCGTAGTTCTATCTTTATTAGTTTCCGAGGTATAATAGCCAGAATATTCCCCTTATACATAAACATACACACACATTGACCAATTGCCAAAAACCATTTTTTTTTTTTTTTTTTTTTTTTTTTTTTGACTCAGGAGACCTTAAAACATGTAAATCAGGTGAAATCTCGATATCGAATTTTTCGACCGAATACAATACTTCCGTTACCTACCGTCAGTGGCGGTTCTACATTGAGTGCCAGCGGGCACGGCCCCACCTAAATTTTTTCTCGATTAAAATAGTAATAATAATAATAATTTTGTTATTTTATCTGTTCAAAAACATATATAAAAAATAGCTACGTCTATCTAACTTTTTCTTAATCTTCTTTCATTATCATTTATTTGTCAATATATTTTTTCAGCTGTCACAAATCACTAATGACTGACCGGCTTCTACTTCCCTTCCTTATCTAAAAGAATAGGGCCGTTTTCAGTCGGCCCGAAATTGGCGTGTTTATTTGTACAGTTTATTCTATTAGAAGACCAGGTTAACAGATTTGGCGACGAACTGCTTTATCAGAGTAAGCACGCTGTAATTTTCTCGTCGATGGGCCAGCAGAGTCCTGCCCTTTGTAACAAAACTATAGGGAAAAAAACTGTCTGTTAACCATGCAATTCACGAATAATATTTGGCGACTTCTGCATTACGTTTTTTTTTTTTTTTTTTTTTCCCTCATTGACTTTTTCGGTGAATTTTTTACAGTTATATATGGCAGTTTAAAATTTTAGTGTTTAAAAAAAGAAATCTGGTAATAGTCAAAAATATTTTCTAGACTAGCCTTTGAGATAAAAGCTTGTATAAGAATTTAAGACCTCTTTAACTAAAGTGTTTTGAATTTAAATGAGAGGGGAAAAAATAAAAATAAAATGCGATTTTTTTCCCCTTCAGAATAGTGTATTAAAACTTTTATGTAAATAAATTGTAAATTTTTTAGATAAATAAAATGGATTTACATGGATAAATGGATTAAATAGCTGCATAAAATTATGATTTATTATTATTATTAAAGGATTTTTCTTTTTAATGCGATTTAATAGAAACATCCGCAATGTTTCTTTTTCCTTTATTTTCTTTTCTTTCTTTTTTAGTGCTAGAGGCCTATTTCAGTCGGTACAGCGTTGTCGATTTTTTATACGTCACTCTTAATAGTGCTAAGGGCCTATTTCAGTCGGTTTATTGAATGGGGATTTATTGAATGGAGATTTTGTAGATAATTTGATTACTCTTAATAGTGCTAGGGGCCTATTTCAGTCGGTTTATTGAATGGGGATTTACTGAATGAAGATTTTGTAGATAATTTGATTACTCTTAATAGTGCTAGGGGCCTATTTCAGTCGGTTTATTGAATGGGGATTTATTGAATGAAGATTTTGTAGATAATTTGATTACTCATAACGAAGGTTACAAGTTTTTAAAAAATATTAAAAATTCTCCCCCTCATTGGGAAAAAGAGAAAAAACGTTGTTTTTGCGGCTATAAGACAGTTTGGACTTCCAACGTTATTTGTTACAGTATCTGCAGCTGAAACACATTGATTTGATTTAATGAAAACTTTATCATGGAATTTAGATCGTCACGAATTAACTAAAGAAGAATTTGTCGATATTAACAAGTTTAGCAGTAGGCCTCTGGCACTAAATTAAAATCTGTCAATGTCAGATTTTCATGTTTTAAATAATGAAATAATGTCGTGTCTGTATAATTTTTTTTTCTTTCTTTTATTCTTTTTTTTTTTTTTTAAGATGATATCCCGTTTTATTTCTTTATTTATTGAAAGTTAATTTAAATTATCTAAAATTAAGCTCTTAAAGTGAAAAACATGGCGCTTTTTTTTTTTTTTTTAGTATGTATCCACATTACATTAATCATGATTCATAAATTTCAATATGACATCTTACAGATTGGTTAAGGTTTATTTTATTTATTTTTTAAGATAAGAAACATGAATATAACACCTGAAATTCTATAATTAAAAGATTTAGGGATATAATTAGCGTAAGCTAAATAATATTACACTCTGAGACATTTGAATTTAAATTTTAATGGTGTGTAGTGTTAGGGTTAAAGCCAGTTGACTAAAAGCGGGTCCTAGACCTGAGTGGTGTGCTCTCTGTAGAAACTATTTCTAAATGTTACATAGCCCTTTTTATTTGAGTTTTGGAGAAAACAATAGTAAACTCCAAATGTATATGTCGACGAAAGCGATCTGGTATCGAACTTGGCAATTTCCGTCTACTAGCTTCCAGATATTTAACTTTTGATATTCCATTGATCAGAACATTGCAGAATTTTTCAATTGTATTTAAAAAACTTTAATTTTTTAGATAATTTTATGCAATGTTTTCCATAGTGTTGAATTTAAGATTCATAAAAAAAAAAAAAAAAAAAAAAAAAAATCCGAAATTTCGTTTTACATCCCATTTTATTAATGTTTGTTTTCATGTTTGAATAATGAATAGTATTAAAGTTAAATTACGCATCATACAATGGATCGGGCCCCACCTGTGAAAATTTGCACGAGCCGCCACTGCCTACGGTAGCAGTGTAATGGAAGTAAAAATGAGAGAGAAAACTATCTCCATTAATTTATAAGATTAATGCTTAAATCAGAAATTTACTGAATATTTAAATTTATTAAGTGTAGTTTGTGTTATTATAAATAACACGAGCTGCACTTATAAAATGTATTTTAAATATCCATAAATGAAAAAATAATGAAATAATATTCAGTTAACGAAAAATAAAGAAAAAAAAATTAAAGTTTAAATGAATATAGGAAGAAAAAGTAGATTAATTCGTTTAAATAGTATGCGACTTTTTTTTTTTTTTTTTTGTCGCGTAAGCCTTTAAAATTTGATCTCCAATAAAATTTAGAAATTTTATAATTTTGAAAATTTGCCTAGAAATTATTATTCTGCAGAACTTTTTTTTTTTTTTTTTTTTTTTTTTTTGCAATGCAATATATATTATTAACATATGGGTCGATAGATGGCGTCAAAATAATATTTTTTTTTCTTCGAAAGTAATGCTAAGGCCGGAGAAAACTTGTTTTCTCAATACACTCCTGGCTTAAAAAAAGAAAAAAAAAAAAGCGATAAAAAGCTATTTTGGTATTAAATTCTCCTGAATATTACAGGAGTGACGATACAGAACGCATGATTTCATTATCCAATCACATTCATTGTTGATATTTTCCCGTTATGGAATTGAGGCGCCTGTCTTGCAATCTATTAATGAATAAATATAATGATATTTTGTAATGAATGGCTACAGCGTCCTCTATTTTATTTAAAAAAGTTAGGGAAGATGGTTCAAAATGATAAGCTATTTAACGTAACTGTAGGTGTTTGGGTTTAGCGTGTTACAACAGAAATTTTACTAACAAGGAAACATTCAAAAAGTGTCCGTCTTCAAAAAGTATTGAAAAAAAATATATGTGATTCTACTCTTCATAAAACACCAGAAAGTGAAACAATTATCGGCTGAAATGAATTACAGTGACCACAAAAAATTATCAAAATTAAGCATTTTTGGCGATTTAGCACTGTTAGGCGATAAGTTCGCTAGCACCGAGATTGCCGTGCACGAACAGAGCCGTGTTTTTCTTCTCCGCCAAGTACTCAAAATCTATCGCCTAACAGTGTGAAATCGCCAAATATGCTTGATTTTGATAATTTTTGTGGTCGCTGTAATTCATTTCAGCCGATAATTTTTTTTACTTTCTGGTGTTTTAGGAAGAGTAGAATCACATATATTTTTTTCAATAATTTTTGAAGACGACACCTTTTGAATATTTCCTTGCAAGTAATTTATTTTCCTGAGGCTTAGAATTTGTAAAAGTGTATTTACCAGAACAAGTCATATACTAAATATGTATATATATATATGTCTGTATCATTAAATAGGCTTTTTTTTTTTTTTTTTTTTTTTTTGTTATTAACTCTATTAAAAAATTGTTTTTCTTATTATTACCACTGTTATTCAAAATGATTTTTTAGGTGCTCCTTTTGATTATAATTTTTTTACTGTATCATTTTAATTAATTGGAACACATGATATCATCGAATCGATTCTGCAGCCCGTATTTACGCGAGTTTCTGAAAAAAAAAAAAAAAAAAAGAAAAAAAAGAAAAAGGAAAAAGTAATTGAAGTGTTTAAGTTATTCAGGTTCAATGTAACTTTTTTTGTTGTTATTGTTGTTTAATGTGGTATATAATACTACTAATTTCGTGTACGGCTTCACAGAAGAATTCAGGTACATTATGGTCTATGATATGCACTTCTTTCAATCCTAAAATATCATCTTTAAAACAGCACGAAATATAACCGAATTAACATACAGTATTCCGATGCAGCCAAGGACATTTTTGATAGAAATGATATAATTAGTATTAATGGTTGGTTTACAGAGGCACACAAAAATATTCAGATATATTATGGGAAATAATTTTAATAACTGAGGGATGCAAAAATGTATTGTGATATATATATATATATATATATATATATATATATAAATAATAGATAACGTAATTAAATTTTAATCTTAAAATTTAGCAATTAATAGAACTAAAACAATAACAGCACACTAAAATATAGAACTGAATTTAACATAGAGGAAAGAATGACACAAAAAGTTGCGATATAGATAAGGAACCAATGAGTTACCATATTAACTTAAAATACTTACGCCGACCTGAAGGATAATAAAAAAGGACCATTAAACTTGTGAAAGAGAAAAAAAATAATAAACCACATAATCAATTGGATATAAATGCTTAAAATTGGAAATATACTTATCAAGGGGCGCATACTTCATAAAGCAGAGAAAGCTGCAATGATTTCGTAAAACGATATTGCTAATCATAGCAATTTATATCATCTCACGCCCCGATCAATGCAGCAAAAAAACCCATAAAGAATGAGAAAAAAGTGAAAAATTAAATTAAAACAAAGGATAAATAAATATTAATTAAAATCTTAAAGGAAACCAAATTAATAACATGAAATAAGCAGCGTAACCACATGGAAAACAGTTAACACAAACTGGAAAAAAGGGGTGATGCCAAAACCTAAATTGAAGTTAAAATAATAGCTCGACAGATATCGATTAATCGAAAATACTTCAGAACAGTTACATTAAAGATAAAATACACAGAGTAAATATTAAATGATAATGTTAAAATTAATACTAGTAGAGTTAAATTAAATCGTACCAAAAATATTAATAATTAAATCGTTTAAGATAAGGACTATATATTTATATTTATAAGTAAAATTTTTACTATACTTTATGGCGCATGTGTAAATTTAAAACAATATACAGGACTTAACAAAAGCAAAGTTCTCTTTATGACTGTTATTTTATTTATTTTTATTAGTGCTAGAGGCCTATTTCAGTCGGTACAGCGTTGTCGAATTTTTATACGTCACTCTTAATAGTGCTAAGGGCCTATTTAAGTCGGTTTATTGAATGGGGATTTATTGAATGAAGATTTTGTAGATAATTTGATTACTCATAACGAAGGTTACAAGTTTTTAAAAAATATAAAAAATTCTCCCCCTCATTGGGAAAAAGAGAAAAAACGTTGTTTTACGGCTATAAGACAGTTTGGACTTCCAACGTTATTTGTTACAGTATCTGCAGCTGAAACACATTGGTTTGATTTAATGAAAACTTTATCATGGAATTTAGATCGTCACGAATTAACTAAAGAAGAATTTGTCGATATTAACAAGTTTAGCAGTAGGCCTCTGGCCCTAAATTAAAATCTGTCAATGTCAGATTTTCATGTTTTAAATAATGAAATAATGTCGTGTCTGTCTTGCAATAATAAACTCTGTTTCTCTTTTTTATTTTTATTTATTTTTTATTTTTATTTTTTTTATAATTATTATTTTCTTTTTTCAAATAAAGCTTTAAAGATTGTGAATTTCTTTTCACCAAAGTTAAAGAACAAAATACTTTTTAAGCTGTTACCATGGAGCTAAAATATATTCAAAGATAAATACCATAACAAGTAAAAGTATTTGGAAATGTTTTATAATCTATGAGAACCGCAAGATTTTTCTTTGTTTTTAGTAATGTAATGTCAAAAAAATGTTTTTTTCACATTTTTTAACACAGATATGCAGATGCATTGCACTATTTACAATACGCGTCGAGCCACTGAAACACACACATACACACAAAAAGAAAAAAGAAACTATTTTCTATTTTTGAATAAAAGAAATTAATTTTTTACGGAGTTTTAATTTTTTTTAAATGGATATTACTGATATTTCTGTTATTTAACAAAAAGCTCACCTGTGTTATAGGTAGTAGATTTGGAGCAGGATTCTATCGTACAAACTATGGTCAGGACTCCATTAGGAACCAATGTGGACTTCTTTTCAAAATCTTAGGAAATCCCCATCCCTCTTCCTTTGAAAACACATGTGAACCTTGTTGCTCGAAATATTTCTTTCCGTCAATTGTTTTTAGGCTAACAGTCCATGCCATACTTCTGGATGGGCCGGGTGAAAATCGAAACAAATAAACATCAATATATCCTACTGAGTTGTCCTTTGAATCACCATTTGGATAGATACCCAGAAACCAATATTCTCCATCAATTAAAAAGTGAGAACTGTAATGCCGTTTTCCATCTTCTACCGAAAGAGAAAAAAAGTCATCTATTCTCCACTCGAAAGTACGAGTAAATTCTGTCTCTTCCAGTTTTCCAACAAGAGGCATGCGGAGAACTTATTTTCTAATTTGTATGAATTTCGTTTCTTGTCCTTGAGTTATTGTTTTATTTAATTTTTTCAGTAGAACACCTGAAAAAAAAATGTATTTTTAATTATATATAATATATATATTGTTGCGTACTTGGGGGTTCGTGAGTTGTCTGAGAATGAAAGGCCAAACGTACAAAAATTCAGTAATTTATTCACAGAAAATTCCAGAAAAATGCAGGTCTATAAACCAAGTATCAGCTTCAATTCAAACAGTAAACACAGCTTAAACAACAGCTGTCAATAGCAAATCCACAGTACAAACTGTATACCAATAACACTTGAAGCAAGTCTCTCTCAAAGAGGCTCAAGAGCAATGCAAGCACTAGCGAAGCTGGCTGAGATCTGAACTGAACTGACTGCCTTGGCGAGGAAGCGCTCCTTATATGCTGTTCCATGGAGCCCAGATTTTTCGAGAAAACTCTAGAAAGTGGTCAACCAATCAACTTACAGCTTCCATATTTGGTATATCCCATATAAGGATTTTCTCGCCAAGGTCGCCAAAAAAATCGCCAAGGTGGGAAAAAGACGCCAAATTTGGCGCCAAATCCATTACTTGCATTACTGGGGCTTTTTAATGCGTTTTTAAGGGAAAATAAGGCTATTTCAACGCTAAAACGACTAGAAATGCACAAAATTAGCACTTTATCAACTTACTAAGCCTCTTTGAAAGAATTTATACAAAAATAAACACAATTATTTACAATTTCGTAACACTATATATATATGGGATGGCCAACTTGTGTGGGCTTTTAAACAGAAAACTAATAATTCACTTAATTATTAATCACTTAAAATTTAATAAAAGATTAAAGTACTTTGTACAAATATTTACAATACGTTAATATGAATTAAAATAGTACTGCTGATGAACACATTCATGTTTAAAAAGCCAAAATGTACGTTCAAAAAGTTCATTAGCACAGTTCTCGGCACAAACAAGCAACTCATAACTTTTGTTTTCGGTCACTTTAAAAAAAGTACGCAGCCTAGTACAGAACGTCATTTCAGCGGACTTTCGTCGTCCACAGAACAAAACCTATGCGTCCTTACGTCTCAAAAGTCAAACGTCTACTCTCTTCTTTCCGGCAAGAACTCTCTGCTCCACGATGTAAACGGGTGTTCCGGAAATGGCGTCCGTCTCACGTCACAGCTACGCCTTTCCTCTCAGATTCTGCGCTCGCTGTCAGCCGTGCTAGTTCATCCCGCTTCGAAAATACAGGCTACGGCAAAGGAAGCAAGGGGCCGATACTACATATATATATTATACTCCTACGTTCAAAATCTATGCAAATCCATAACAGAAAAAAGACGAAAACAAAAAGTAATACAATGTAATTAATCTTCAACCTTTTTTTTTTTAACAACATAATGTAAGAAAGCATGAGCAAGCATAATCATGCACAGATACAAACACATAAATTATTCTATATTGTTAGACATGAAGATATTACAGCCAATGTTTCACAAAACAACTATTTTTGCACTGCAGTCTATGCAGTATTCAATCTCAGAAATATATTACAAAAGTTTACTACTTAAAATGTGGTTTTGGAAAATATGAATCATTTAACCTACTAGCTGATATTTGCACAAGTTTCACGATTTAAATCTTGATATGTTCAACTGATTATAAAAATAATATAATAACAAGAACGAAAAATCTTCCGGTACGCATTCATTATTAACAATTTCCAAATGAACGTCATTGTTGTATTGTATAACTTTCAATGCTATTTGCGTACGTAATCACACAACGGACATACAGTAGTTCTGAAAGGCATACCTACAGAAAGACTAATTGAATTCCTAATCATTCTTAAACATTGTTAGAAAGTGTTAAAACTGCTTAACACAGATGAAAACTTTGAATTTTTATTTTAATCGCAGTGTGGCATACAGCCCCCCTTCCAATTAATTAAAGTTGGCCAGACCTTAATCTCTACACAGAGCAGGTGTGCTGATACTTACAATAGTTTGGCTCCAGACTGTCTCGAACTGTGACACTAAAGTACAAAGAAGCTGCCCTGATGGTACGCCCTGATGGTCGTGAGAACATTGGAGTTTCCGAGGAATTTCTTCGGCCAGACGGGAAGGCACCCGCCCGCTCAGCGAATGAGAGAGGAGCGCGGGTTGCCATCGAGAGAACGAGTTTTCCCAGGAAGAGAGCTGGAAGCAGAGAGTCGGGGATTCATCTCTTGTCTTCGGCCAGTGAAGGTCGGAGGGTTTTTTCTTGTCCCGTTTACCAGGAGAGGTAACGAGACATTTAATGATTTTTTGTGTTCCTCTAGGAGCAGAGAACACAGGTCAGCGTATTTTCTGTCACCGGCGAAGGTGCAGGTCAGCTCATAAGAGACTTTGTACGTAAAATTATCCTAGGACTGAGCTATATCTTTTCTGTACCGGGAACGGTGCAAGGATTGTTTCAGTAAATCGAATTTAGGATCACGGAGATCCACTGAAACTGTTTGTTAAAAGCATCAACTCAACTGTAGCTCCTGGCCATTGTATATAATCCTCCAACATCAATATTGTAACTAAAGGTTGTACATAGAATCTTGTTTAAATTTTAATTAAATTAATTTTCTTATCAACTTCTGCTGTGACGGGATTTTTTTCTTCGCTACCAGAACCCTCGCCCGAAATTCCAAAACGCCACAGCTATACTAACTTGGTGGCAGCGCTAGAGGGATGATTGTTGGAGAATACTACACTGCCTGAAGAAGTACGGACTACGGACGATAGAAACGTGATAGACTCAAGGGAAGGATAAACGCAGCGGAGTACGTCGAATCATCAAATCAACGGAGGATACATCTACGTCGCATCGACTAGAATCTCTAAGACAGAGAGGAGAGCCCTCAGCCGGAACCCATCCCGAATTCCATACGGAGTGCCGATCCGAGAGCCATCATAAGTGCCAGAAGGAAGGACGGAACTCGAGCAAACGACAACAAAACAGGGGTGAGTCAAACTTTTCTAGTGAGGCTGTAAAATTTTTGTTATTTAAGGTATTAGATGATAAATGTATAAAGTTAAAAGTTATTTAGAAATTTATTAAGGGAGAGTAAACCTTAAATTAACATTGTTTTTGGAAAAATTAAAAATGTGGCATATCACAAATATTAGAAACTCTAAGTAAAAACAGGGAGGAATTTAAATTATAGGTAAATTTAATTTAAATATAACTCATATTTGTTTAGTTTGGAAAAATATTAATTGATTTGCACATATTTGATTATCTTGTTTTAAATGAGAAAGATTATATTTGAAAACAGATATTATTTGAGAAAACAAAAAGGGTGTTAAAATATCTTGAGAAAGATAACACAGTAATTTCATATTGTTTTGTGTAATTTATGAAAATTAAAAGTGAATCAAATAAGTTACGGAAAGAGGTTTCTTTCCTGGAAAGGGTTGTGATTTCAAATATTTCAAATTTAATGTGTAGAATTGAATATTAAGTTTTAATTATTGGAATCGTGTTGTATTGGAATTTTATACACCCCAAAAATTTGCAAAATTGAATTATAGGTTTTATTAGTGTAATTTTATATATGTATTTTTTGGAATTGGGTAAAATTGTAAGAATTGTGAAAAATTGTTAGGAATTGTGTAAAAGTGTTAGGTATTGTGTAGAAATTTTTTTTGGGGAATTGTGTAAGATTAAATTGTGAATTTAGAATTAGGTAAACATGTCAGATTTAGGGCAGTATAGGAAAGCGGAACTGCAAGAGCTCGCAGTCGAATTCGGAGTGATTGTTGAAACTTCGGATAGGATAAGTGATATCATAGGGAAAATTCAAAAGTCTCCAGATTATGATAAAGACCTAGCCCTAGCTCAAATTAAGTTAATACGGGAGGATCTCTTAGAAAGAAAGGCGGAAGAGAAAAGGAAGGCGGAAAAGATTGCGGAAAGGGAGGCTGAAGAGAAAAAAATCGCTGAAAGAGAAGCGGAAAGGAAACATGAATTAGAGTTAGAAAAACTTAAAATAGCCCAACATTCAGAAACAGTAAGTCTAGCTTCGACTCGTAGCGAACGCCCCAGCCGACAATCACTAAAATCGGTTATGCAAAAATTTGAACCGGAGAAATCGGACATGGCACTATTTCTTGCGTTATTCCAAAGACAAGCTAGGAAGTTAGAAATAGATGACGAGGATCTAGTGACTAATTTATTAGCTTTATTGCCCGTAGAAATCGCGGAATTAATTTTAAAAGAACCCCAAGAAATTAGTGACGATTTTGAGAAAGTCAAACAAATGCTATTAGATCGATTTAAATTAAGTCCGGAAAATTTTAGAATTAAATTTATGCAACACCAAAAACAACCGGGAACTCTTTGGCATGATCTAGCTTATGATTTAGATACATATTTAAATGGGTGGTTAGAGGGAGTAGAAGTGACAAATTTTGAGGATCTAAAGAAATTAATGGTGGCCGACCAGTTAAAGAAACGGGCTAATTTCGAAATGAAAGATCATTTCATAGATTCGTGGAGCTCTCTCAATGAACCGCGAGAGTTAGCTAAGAAGTTTGACGCGTACGAGTCAGTTCGCAGAAATAATAAGAAAAGTTGGACCCCGAAACCACCACTAGAAAAGAAATTAGATAAACCTCGCAACTTTGATAAAAATAGGGTTGAGAAAAACGCCCCAGAACAAAAAAATTGGAGGGATAAGTCTGATCTGACGGAAAGATCTAAATTATTTGAGGCCCGAAAACCTATTGTTTGCTATGTGTGCTCTTCCCCCGATCACATTAAGCCAAATTGCCCAGTCTGGAAAAGCAGACAAGAGAAGGTTGAAAAAGTAAATCACGTAGGAGACGCTGAGAATTTAAATCCGGCTTTTGAACCTTATTTAAGTGAAGCCAAGATAAATGGGGAAAAGTTTACCATTTTACGTGATTCTGGGACGTGCCTCGATATTGCCCCTCATAAAATAATTTCTAATGAGCAATTAAACGGGGAAACTGTGTGGGTTAAAGCAGCTTTAGCCAACGAAGTGAGATGTCTACCCATAGCCAATATTGAATTAGAAATTGAGGGAATAGGGTTAATTAATACGAAAGCCGCGGTAGCGGATAAGGAAGTTCTCATGGATTATTATTTACTGGGAAATGAGACGCAGAAATTAATCGAGAGAAAAAAACAAAAACCCGAATTAATCCATGCAGTCGAAACGCGGGCGAAAAGGCGTAAAAACGAAACTGCGCCAAAAACCAGTCTGGCGAGTGAAAGCGCTGGGAATGATCAGGGAGAGGCAGAAATGGCGCCAGAGAGCGAGCCTACGGAAACTCAGGGTACGGAAGAATTAATTTTCCTCCCCGAGTTAGAGGAGGATAGGATCACCGCTCTGGCGCACGTTGGGAAAAACGAGTTTCGCCAAGAGCAGGAAAAAGATGAAAGCTTGACAGAGTTGTGGGCGCGCGCGAAAGAGGAGAAATCGAATTTAACAATAGATCAAGGTTTGCTGTACAGAATTGCTACAGATCACAGAGGAGAAAAAAGACGTCAGCTAATTATTCCGCGGAAATATAGGAATGAAATTTTGAATCTTTGTCACAGTTTAATATCCGGTCATGTGGCCATGACTAAAACTAAGGATAAATTGTTGCGATATTTTTTCTGGCCAAATATCATTAAAGAGGCTGAAGCCTATGTAAAATCGTGTGATCCTTGTCAGAAAATTGGGAAGGCAGGAGAGCAAAAAAAAGCCCCTCTTAAACTTGTTCCCATTATTACTGCAATTTTTACGCATATAAACTGTGATATTGTGGGACCACTCCCACCTTCAGAAAATCAAAATAAATATATGCTCACGGCTATGTGTTTAGCATCGAGGTATCCAGAGGCTATCCCGATACCCGATTCAAGGTCGGAAACAGTGATCGACGCGTTAATGATAGTATTTAGTAGAATGGGATTTCCGAAAGTAATCGAAACAGACTTAGGGGCTTGTTTTATGAGTAACTTAACCTCAACTTTCTTAGAAAAATTTGGAATTAAAATAACTCACAGTAGTGTGCACCACCCACAGACAAATTGCATTGAGCGTTGGCATCGTTCAGTTAAACGGTTATTGAAGGTAATCTGTTTAGAAAGTGGAGAAAGTTGGGAGAGGAGTTTACCCTATGCTTTGTTAGCTTTGCGGACGGTAACACATGAATCAACGGGATTCAGCCCAGCCGAGTTGGTTCATGGGAGAAATCTGCGAACCCCGGAAACCCTGCTATTTGAGAAATGGACAGAGCAGGAAGAGGAGCAAAACCCAGTGACGGAGTATGTTTTCGAATTGATAAACAGACTCCAAAGGTGTCAAGAGCTCGCAGGGGAGCAGATGGAGGAAAAAAGGGACAAACGCAAAATCTGGTATGACAGAAATGCGGTAAATCGGAAATTTAATCCCGGGGACAAAGTGCTGGTTTTAGCCACAAGTAAACCCAATAAATTATCCGTATCATGGATAGGGCCAGGCACTATTGAGAGTCAAATGTCAGAGACTAATTATATTGTAAATGTACCGGACAGGCGCGAAAAGTCGCAAATTTACCATGTCAATTTACTAAAACCTTACGTGCAGAGAGCAGAAATCGTAAATGTATTAATAGAGGAAAATCGGGATAAAAAAACGACGGAGGCAGACTTAGAAATACCTTATCCTATAACTGACCCGGAAGAATTTGACCTCAATATGGTAATTAGGGACAGTAATTTAGGAAGTCGTTGCACAAAAGCCCAACAGGAGCAATTAGGAGCATTACTAATTAAACACAAGAAAGTGTTTTCCAATATTCCAGGCCGAACGAATTTAATTGAGCATGATATTGAATTGACTAGTTAAAACCCGTTAGAATGAAGCCATATAGGACGTCACCTCGACAAACCGACATCCTGAAATCCGAAATCCAGCGTATGTTAGAATTGGGCATAATTAAGGAAGGGGAGTCAGATTATACCTCGCCTATGATATTAGTAGAGGCCCTTGGCAGAGAACCCCGCCCGTGCGTTGATTATCGCCAGTTAAATGAGATAACTCGTGCCGAATTTTTCCCTTTGCCTAACATAGAAGAGAGGGTAGAGCAAGTGGCAGCATCGAAATTTATTACCGTGATTGACTTAACTAAAGGCTATTGGCAAATACCTTTAACCCCTAACGCACAACGTTTAGCGACATTTGTAACTAGTTTCGGTTCATATCAACCTTTGGTAATGCCATTTGGACTTGTCTCCGCCCCGTATAGGTTTTCAAAATTCATGAGTATTCTATTAAAGGGACTAGAAAGTTTTTGTTTGCCATACCTTGACGATACGGCTATCTTTTCTAATTCATGGGAAGAGCATTTAGAACATTTAGATATAGTTCTGAAGCGGGTAACCAAGGCAAAATTAACCATTAAATTAGCCAAGTGTAAATTTGCCCAGGAGACGGTCAAATATTTAGGGCATGTTGTAGGGAAAGGACGTAGGAAACCGTCCGAGATTAAAATTAAGGCCATTACTGATTTCCCAGCTCCAAAATCAAAAACGGAAATTAGAAGGTTTTTAGGGATGTGCGGGTATTACTCCCGATACATAAAAACTATGCAATTATAGTAGAACCGCTGACCCGAGCTTTAAAAGGGAAAACGAAAAAGGAAAAAGTAGACTGGAGTCCCGAAATGGAGAAGGCTTTTAGGGAGTTAAAAGATAAACTCACCCGTGACCCAGTACTGTACGCTCCTGATTATACTAAGGAGTTTATTATTCAAAGTGACGCCTCAGATAAGGGGATAGGTATTATCATGGCTCAAAGGAGAGGAGATGAAGAACATCCAATTCTGTACTTAAGTCGAAAATTTACTAAGGCAGAGAAAAACTATAGCACAACCGAAAAGGAATGTGCTGGGATCATTTTCGCAGTGAAAAAGTTAAAACATTACCTGGATGGTCAAAAATTTACCATAGAAACTGATCACAACCCATTAATATGGTTAAAGAGAAATGCGGGAAACAATCCCAGATTAATGCGGTGGGCGTTAACCTTGCAGCCCTTTAACTATGAAATCCGACACAGACCAGGAAAAGACATTCCTCATGTGGACTGTTTGAGTCGGGTGGATTAAAAGTTATCTGTAAGAAATTTTGTATACAGTTAATTATTATTAGTATTGTTTTATTATGTTAATTAATTTGTAATTTGAAACTTGTAACTTTAGTGTAAATTTAAGTATTGTTTAGTCAGGAAGATTAGCCTCTCTAGAATTGCTTTGATGCACCCTAACCTAATTTGATTGCAGAGATTTTCTGGAGTTTCAACCCCAGAAAACCATCTTAAGGGGGGGAAGTTGTGGCATACAGCCCCCCTTCCAATTAATTAAAGTTGGCCAGACCTTAATCTCTACACAGAGCAGGTGTGCTGATACTTACAATAGTTTGGCTCCAGACTGTCTCGAACTGTGACACTAAAGTACAAAGAAGCTGCCCTGATGGTACGCCCTGATGGTCGTGAGAACATTGGAGTTTCCGAGGAATTTCTTCGGCCAGACGGGAAGGCACCCGCCCGCTCAGCGAATGAGAGAGGAGCGCGGGTTGCCATCGAGAGAACGAGTTTTCCCAGGAAGAGAGCTGGAAGCAGAGAGTCGGGGATTCATCTCTTGTCTTCGGCCAGTGAAGGTCGGAGGGTTTTTTCTTGTCCCGTTTACCAGGAGAGGTAACGAGACATTTAATGATTTTTTGTGTTCCTCTAGGAGCAGAGAACACAGGTCAGCGTATTTTCTGTCACCGGCGAAGGTGCAGGTCAGCTCATAAGAGACTTTGTACGTAAAATTATCCTAGGACTGAGCTATATCTTTTCTGTACCGGGAACGGTGCAAGGATTGTTTCAGTAAATCGAATTTAGGATCACGGAGATCCACTGAAACTGTTTGTTAATAGCATCAACTCAACTGTAGCTCCTGGCCATTGTATATAATCCTCCAACATCAATATTGTAACTAAAGGTTGTACATAGAATCTTGTTTAAATTTTAATTAAATTAATTTTCTTATCAACTTCTGCTGTGACGGGATTTTCTTCTTCGCTACCAGAACCCTCGCCCGAAATTCCAAAACGCCACAGCAGCCCTTGTAAGTCCTTAATGTATCTGGATATTTTAGTGTAGCCCTGTAAATCTGAAGGTTAACAAAATCGTATTCTATACAAAATATTATTTTAGCAAATTAACAATAAATTACCATCCTTTATAATTTTTACAAAAGAAAGTTCTTTAAAAGTAATTTATAAAAATGTCTATCATAAAATGAAATGCATTGGACTTTTTTGGGGGTGACCCTGTACACAAACCTGTTGCACAGGACCTATTAATGACGTTTAAAATTGAGAACATTGCATAGTGAATTTGAATAACATAATTTTTTAAAAATTCCGAAAATATTTACGGACGTTGGAAGCGGGAACAGGGACAGATAGATGCACAAATTGAAATCATATTCACACTTAAAAATGTTAAAAAGTGTTAAATCGCTTAATAGTATAAGAAAATTGAATTCCATCAAATTTCCAATAAAAGCCCTGATTGTAACTGCATATTTTTGTTTGGTCCTGTACATCTAATGTTCTGTAGAATGTACTCTTTTGTGCATATGAATAACATATTTCAATTTTATTAAGATTTAATCAAAGTAAAAGTTACTAAAATTTGGTTTATAGAGATACCTCTCAAATAACGAATGTTTTTGAATACTTTCGGGTGTCCCTGTACACAAACCAGTGGTGGTATTAACTTCATTTTCTGCAGTAAACATTCGATAGTGAACTTGAATAATATATTTCGATTTCATTTAAATTTGTGTAAAATGAAGGACTTAAAATATAGTTCATAAAAATACGTTTCGTAGAACACAGTGCTTTGGAATTCTTTTGGGTGTCCTTGTACACAAGACAGTAGAGATATTCACTCTATTTTCAATAAAGAATATCCGATAGTGAACTTGAATATCATATACCAGTTTCAAGAAAATCAATGAATATTTACGAGAGTTAGAGGGCGGGTAGACAGACAGACAGACAATTCAAAGTCACCAACACTTTTCAGTCTTGTTGGAAAGTGTTAAAAACATTTAGAAAGTGATAAAAACGATTAATATAATCTAAAATGCAATTCCAGTAAATTTCCAACAATACCGGTTAATGTAACTGAATATTTTTGCGTAGCCCTGTAAATCTAATGCTAATCATACTGTGTTCTATAGAAAGCATTCCTTTGTGCATATAAATAATATATTTCAATTTTATTAAGATTTGTGCAAAGTAAAGTTCTTAAAATTCGGTTAATAGAAATACCTCTCATAGAACGTAATGCTTTGCAATATTTTCGGCTGTCCCTGTATATAAACCAATGATGATACTGAAAATAGAGTAGTAGACTTGAATAACATGTTTCAATTTCATTAACATTTGTGTAAAATAACGGCATTAAAGTATGGTTTATAGAAATACCTCTCATGGAACACAATGCTTTGGAATACTTTCGGGTGTCGCTGTACACAAACCAGTAAAGGTAGTCACTCCATTTTCAATAGGGAACATCCGATAATGAATTTGAATAACATACATCAGTTTCAAGAAATTCTATGAATATTTACGGTAGTTACAGCGTGGACGGACAGACAGACAAACCGAAGTCATTAACACTTTTCAACCTTGTTAAAAAAGAAAAAAAAAAAAAAAAAAAAAAAAAAAAAAAAAGAAAGAAGATGAAGAAGAAAGAAAAAAAAAACCCTAAGCATTTTTTTTGTTTTTTAGGTAATAATAAATATAAAATTCTGCCCAAAACAGATTTTAATTTAGTACGATGGGACTTATTTTAATTTATCTTTCCATATAAGGACATGCAGTAACTGTGTTTCATTCTGAACATCGGTTACTATGCCATAATCCATCCTTCCGTTTATAAGGGCATGCAGTACCTGCTGTATTTCATTCCAGAGCATTGGTTATTATATTCATTTCAAGTATTCCGATGACATTCTGTTATCATCCAGTGATGTCAAATTTGGTTCCATATTAATGAATCTCAATGAATTTGTTTATACTTTTCATTGGTGTGTATAACTGGTGTGACGCGTGTACAAGGACACTCAAACGAATTGTCTACCATTACAGTCTGTAGACGGTAATTTTTATAATTGCATTTTAACATGATTATTCTATACATTACACTTATTTAAATAAACAACATTAATACAATGTTAAAAACCAAGGTATCTTTGAAAAATTGTCGGCATAGAATAGGTAATTAGTTTACAGGGCTACACAAAATAATTACGATAATTTAAGCAATCATTTTTCATGAAATTCAGTACAAGTGTTTATCAATTTAAAGGAATTAACACAACGATAGGAGTTACAAGCAAATATATACGTACACATACATACATACAGATAGATATGAACAGACGAATATAACTGGGGGGGGAAGGAGTTGAGGAGTTGATTAACCCCCTCATAATCATATCTATTTATGTAGTGAATTAATCATATATATAAATTTATTTTAAATGCTATATAATAAGTAAAAATGATTTGCTGAGTAATGAAGGATACAAATAGGACGTTGAGGCTCCTGATCTGCAGATCCACTATTTTATAATAGATGACAGTCAACTGAGATAATTTTTTTGTATACGCAGCAGTTATTAATTCATTATTACACCGTGTGTAGACTTGAAATGTTTCTGTGTTTACCCTTACAATATCGAAGCGTCGAAAAATTTTAACATAACTTGAAATAGCAGAAATGAGGCAAGATATTTCACAGATATTGATTCTGATATACAGACTCAGTGATAGTGTTACTATAATTCGCTCAGATTAACTGAAACACATTTTCCAAAACTTTGTTCAAAAGAAACTACTAAGAAAGTAAGACGACAATGCTTCGTTTGTTCATATTACCCCAAAAACCCTCCAAAACGGAGAATGAGTTTGTTTGTGCGATTTCAAGAATTTTAACGTAAGATTGTGTAGATCCCTTTTTTCAAAAATTTCATACTAAAAAAAGAATTTCAAGTAATATATTTAGTTGTCTAATGCATAATGTCAAAAGTCATTAAATATTGTAAGTAAATACTGAAAAAAAAAAATCTCAAATAAGCACCACATGACTTCGTTATAAACCCTTTGGAATATATATATATATATATTGTTATGAAAACATTGGCATTTTTGTGTGATGTAACTGATTCGTAAATAAACAGACAGGTTCTAGTCTACAAAAATTCCTGAAAACACAAGGAAAAAAAAAAAAAAGAAAAAGAGAGAGATGGACAAATCGAAATCATTAACACTTTTCAACTTTGTTCGAAAGTGTTAGAAACTTGCATATTTCCTTTGTAGCCACGGATTAAAACTATTTATAGGATGAAAAACAAGATAGGGCAGCCAGCGCGGAAATCAGATTTTTCTATTCCACATTACTTCAGCCGATTGGAGGAAAACGATCCGATCGCCGCCTGGTGTAGTATCTTTGAAACTTATCATAAGAAAGTGAAAGCCCGCCCCTTCGGCTTCTGATTTCATCCGATTTCCGAGAACGACCAATGAACCGCTACAAATTTAATCAAACGAGCTGATTGTTAGATTGTCAAGATCTGTTCACCCTCAATCTGCAAGATGAAAATTACTACTTTTCCGTAGCATTCGTAATATTATAGCAAATCATCTTCCAGGAACATCGTTAGATAATCTAAAGGGAAAGAAAGCCACAAGACATCCCGAGGGTAAGTCCTGGTTGGTAGGTGTGCTGTTTCCATTTTTATCGCTATGTAACCGATATAAATGGAAACACTGTGAATTTCTAGGTTTCGAAATAACTAAAATGGGACATTTATTTCAACACGCAATACAGTGACATTCCGAATCTTATCATAAAACTCAGGATTATAGGGTAAATATACTAGCATGTATGTGTGCGAACCTAATAAGTATTACCAGTTGTCATCTGATATGCGTGTGTATGCTTGGATAAAACATAGCAAGAACTTCAATTATTGCAGTCAGATGCCCTTACTACTAAGTTTTAACAAGGAGTTATACCACATCGAGGAAAATGCTATGGAATAGCTATGCTATGTTTTCAGCTTGTGAAACTTCGACAAATTTTTCTTCTACAACGAAATCTTTCTTCTAACTCTAACGTTGCGCGAGAATCACCAGCACCATCAAGCAAATATACCAGCACATATTTTAGCTGATGCATCTTATTAAAGCTCGATTAACAGCACATGACTGGAAAGTAAATATAAAAAAAAAAATTTATAAACCATGTTTTTTAATTTTATGTTGAATCATATAAACGCTACTGAAGGCAGCCGGAACCCCAGCAATTGGATAAAAGTATTAAAAAAGTTCCTTGCTATCGTCTTTTGAGCTATTATAAAAGTATCAAATGGCTATCTAGCCGGGAAGTTAGTTTAAAGTTGATTGCAAGCTTTGTACTGGAAACGCTGCCGAAGGCAGCAGGGTCCCGAAGCAATCGGATAAAAATATCTTTAAAAAGCATTTTCAGCGTATTCTCAACAGTTCCGAAAGTTTCAAATGTCTAGCTACTCGGGAAGTTAGTTTAATAAATTTTCTGTTGAATCATATGAACGCTGCCGAAGGCAGTAGGGACCTGAAACAGTTGACTAAAAGTATTAAAAAAATATATTGCCACCGTGTTCTGAGCTATCCAAAAAGTTTCAAATATCTAGCTTGTCGGGAAGTTAGTGAAAAATCGATTGCAAGCTTTGTACTGATATCGCTGCCGAAGGCAACAGAACCCGAAACAGTTGGCTAAAGGTATTTAAAAAATGAATTTTCACCGTGTTCTGAACTATTCTGAAAATTTTAAATGTCTAGCTAGTCGGGAAGTTAGTTAAATAAATGTTCTGTCGAATTATATAAGCGCTGCCGAAGGCAGCGGGACCTGAAATAGTTGACTAAAATTATTAGAAAAATGTATTGTCACCGTGTTGTGAGCTGTCCTAAAAGTTTCAAATGTCTAGCTAGTCGGAAAGTTAGTGAAAAATCGATTGCAAGCTTTGTACTGATATCGCTGCCGAAGGCAGCAGAACCCGAAACAGTTGGCTAAAGGTATTTAAAAAATGCATTTTCACCGTGTTCTGAACTATTCTGAAAATTTTAAATGTCTAGCTAGTCGGGAAGTTAGTTAAATAAATGTTCTGTCGAATTATATAAGCGCTGCCGATGGCAGCGAGACCTGAAATAGTTGACTAAAATTATTAGAAAAATGTATTGTCACCGTGTTGTGAGCTGTCCTAAAAGTTTCAAATGTCTAGCTAGTCGGAAAGTTAGTGAAAAATCGATTGCAAGCTTTGTACTGATAACGCTGCCGAAGGCAGCACGAACCCGAAACAGTTGGCTAAATGTATTAAAAAAATGCATTTTCACCGTGTTCTGAACTATTCTGAAAATTTTAAATGTCTTGCTTTCGGGAAGTCAGTTAAATAAATATTCTGTCGAATTATATAAGCGCTGCCGAAGGCATCGGGACCTGAAATAGTTGACTAAAATTATTAGAAAAATGTATTGTCACCGTGTTGTGAGCTGTCCTAAATGTTTCAAATGTCTAGCTAGTTGGAAAGTTAGTGAAAAATCGATTGCAAGCTTTGTACTGATAACGCTGCCGCAGGCAGCAGGAACCCGAAACAGTTGGCTAAAGGTTTTAAGAAAATGCATTTTCACCGTGTTCTGAACTATTCTGAAAGTTTCAAATGTCTAGCTAGTCGGGAAGTTGGTTAAATAAATTTTCTGCCGAATCATATAAGCGCTGCCGAAGGCAGCGGGACTTGAAATAGTTGACTAAAATTATTAGAAAAATGTATTGTCACCGTGTTGTGAGCTGTCCTGAAAATTTCAAATGTCTAGCTAGTCGGGAAGTTAGTTAAAAATCGATTGCAAGATTTGCCCCTGACAAACACACAAACAAACAAACCCACAAACCCACAAACAAACCCACAAACCCACAAACAAACAAGAATCGAAATTAATAAAACATGGTAAAATATATTCATAGGTAATTTTGATATGTACTTGAGTATATATAAAATATATACTCATATTTTAAGTTCATTATTGTACTGCAATTCATTTTCTAGTGAATATTAATTATATGTAATCAAGAGATAATATGAGTGTAAAAGTGCTTTCAATGTTTGCCTGGTTTCTCAAGGAAAGCTTCAGAATATCAACAACATATGTAATTTTTCAGCATGGTCTATTGGAATTAATTAAACGATCATCGAAATAAGCAAAAAATCCCTTTATAGTAGAAACAAGGAAAGAAAAAAAAAAAAAAGAAGCATTTTTATTCCGCCTAATGAGGAGCAAACACTCAAACCGTGTTTTTTCCTTCGGACATAATTTTTCAAACGACACAAAATGCAATCAACTAAAAAATAACTAATTATCATTTATTTAGATATATTATTATAGGTACTAGAAAAATATGTAGACATGGTATTTTTATGCTATATGTTAAGTTGAAAAAAAGTAACTAACTCAATTTTTTTTTTATTTTTTTATTTTATGAAAACAAGGTTTGAATATTTGCTCTTCAAATATAGATACACAGTGATAGAAAAATAGAGATCTGCTAAAGAGATTATGTACAAGATAGCGGATGCGAATTTTCTCCATCAACAACGGGGAAAATGCTCTTTTCGAAGTGAATTTTATTACTATTATTATTTAACATTTTACAATTTAAATGTAAATGAAAATTTAAATAAATAAATAAATAATAAATTTTGAACGAATATGAAAGCGAATTTGTTTTTATTATTAATAGTATGTGTCTTTCAAATGTCATACAACCAGGGTTGTTATTTTGTCCACTTTTTTGTCAAAAGTCCGGGACGCTGGACAAAAGTGGAAAAAACCTGGACAAAAATGGAAAAAAAACTCACGAAACTGGACAAAATAAAATCCACTAAACTGTGCATGTTCAATGCATAAAATTATTCTGTTAAAACAATAAATTGCAATTTTAACTTTAAATTAGCAATTTTAACAATTATTAATTTTATTAAAAAATTATAAATTGATTAATTAAAAGTGTAATTTCATTTTAATCATGATAAACAAACAAACAAACAAACAACAAAAAAAAAATCATGAAGAAAATGCTAATTACATTAATTATGTACAGTTTGTAGCTGTAACAAAGTGAATCTGTTGTGGTGGACTGTTATATTATTATCATACTGGATATTAAGATTAAAAAAAAAAAAGTTATTTAATGCTATATATATAAATCTTTAAAAACAAAAGAAATAGACACGGCTGTTTAGCCAGAAAAAGATTTCATGCATAATGTTGAGTTATCTCCAGTACATAATGTTGACAATTAAAAATGAAGAATAACTTTATCCCCCCAACACCCCTTCCTAAAGTTCCTATATATACGAGCTGGCGCATCAGACATTTTGTTGCCTTAGGGTTGCCACATGTATCCAGCGCGTTTCTCTGATAAACAAACCACAAACATTCTTTTTATCATCTTACGTTACTTTAGAGTAACTTATTTTATTATATTTCATAATTTCAGCTAAGTAAACTATGATATGGAAGTTTGTTTAACGATAAACTGCTATAATCATTCAAGAAGTGAATATAAAGTGTTCACAGATCTTCTATTACTGTCTATTTGAGTTCTGGCGACATTTTGTAAAAGAAACAGAAACCGCCCTAACAACGCATCGTACATCCATAGGATATCCTCAGAATAAAATGACATCCTGAGAATGTACTGTGAAAAAAATGTGTTTTTAGGAAAATTATTGTTGCTTAATGCTCTTATCTTGGCGGGATTAGTTTCAGATCAAGATTCTTTGAACAGTTACTACTCGAACTCTGCCATCTGGACCTGGATGAATGTCGCTCACTCGTCCCATTTTCCACTTTAGAGGAGGTAAATTGTCATCTTTGATAAACACTAAGTCATTGATTGACACATTTTTGTTTTCTTTAAACCACTTATGTCTTTGTTGAAGTTGGGTTAAATATTCTCTGCTCCATCTCTTCCAAAATTGCTGCAAGATTGATTGTCGCACATGCCATCTATCTAAATAACTTGTTTTGACTTCGCTGACATCAGGCTCAGGCAAGGCTGTTAGTGATGTACCCAAAATGAAGTGTGCTGGTGTTAGAGTTGAATAGTCACAAGGATCTGAAGAAGCTGGGCTGAGCGGCCTTGAGTTGAGGCAGGCTTCAACTTGGGCTAGCAATGTAGCAAACTCTGGATAAGTAAGTACGGTATCACCCACTGTTCCTTTAATATGGTACTTCATGGATTTTACTGCGGACTCCCAAAGACCACCAAAATGTGGGGCTCCAGGAGGGTTGAAATTCCATTTTATTTCCTCAGATGCCAAAAACCCTTGAACTTTCTCGTTTTTATTGAATTGTGAAAAACATCTTTGTAATTCCGAGTAAGCACCCTTAAAATTAGTTCCACAGTCACTGTTAATGATAGAGGGTTTTCCTCTTCTGGATATAAATCGCTTAAGGGTACTCAAGAATGCGTTGGTGAACAAATCTTCTGCAGTTTCTAAGTGAATAGCCTTTGTTGAATAACGCACAAAAATACAAACATAACATTTAAAAGATTTTTGACCACGTCCAGTTCGATGTTTGATCATGAAGGGACCTGCAAAATCCAAACCAATGCAATTAAATGGTCTAGATTGAGTAACTCGTTTTTCTGCAATTCAGCCATAATTTGTGTAGCAGCTTGAGCTCGATATCTGCAACAGCAACATGTTACACATTTTCTCACTAGAGATCTGATTACTGATCTACCTGCTATTATCCAATAATTTTGTCGTATTAAAGAATGTAAGAGCTCAGGAGCAGCATGTAAATACTTAATGTGAAAATGTTTAATTATAATTTCAGTCAAATGATGTTTTTTCGGAAGCCAAATTGGGTGTTTTTCATTTACAGGTAAGTTTGCGTGCTTCAATCGTCCACCCACTCTCAACAAATTTGTGTTGTCTAAAAATGGACATAGACTAGCAATTTTGCTAGTAGGAGGCACAGTCTTTCCTGATTTCAAACAGTGAATTTCATTATGAAAGGTAGAAACTTGAACAATTTTAATTATGCAATTTGTTGCATTTGTAATTTCGCTACTACTTAGATGCGTTAATATTCTTTCTGGTGATTTTACTCTTGCATTTGAAATAAATCGTAAACACCATGCAATTACACGTTGCAGTTTTGTAAAAGAAGATATATTTGATATGACAGGCAAGGGTTCTTGAATTTGCGAAATTGTACATGATATGCCTTTCCTTTCTTCCTTCAATGCTTCTCTGTCGATTGTAATTGAAGCAGAATTGGGAATGTCAAATGTGGATAACCAATGAGGCCCAAACCACCATATATTATGTGAAATTAATTCTGTAGGTGGTAGTTCACGCGAAGCACAGTCAGCGGGATTTTCTGAACTCCTTACATGATTCCAATGTACGCCAGGTAATGTTTGTATTTCTGCTACCCTGTTCGCAACGAATGTTTGCCGGGTTCAGCATTTAACCACGAAAGAACTATAGTTGAGTCAGTCCAAGCATAAATTGCATCAATGTTTATGTGTAATACGGGTAAAACAGCCTTAACTAAACGAGCTAAAAGTAAAGCTGCACATAACTCTAAACGCGGAAGTGAAATCGATTTCAGAGGAGCCACACGTGTTTTTGCTGTTAGATTTTGTACTTTTATTTCATTGTTTTTAGATATGGACCTAACAAAAATAACAGCTGCGTAAGCTTTTTCAGAAGCGTCACAAAATGCATGCAATTCAATCTTGCTTGGATCTGTTACTAATATTTTCTAGGGATGCGAATGTGTTTCAAAGAGGGTTAATTCTCACAAATTTGTAACCACTTTTCATTGACGCTATCAGGAGTATGCTCATCCCATGATAGTTGTAATTTCCAAAGTTCTTGTAAAAAAATCTTAGCAGATATTACGAAAGGAGCAATCCAACCTAATGGATCAAAAATGCTCGAAATTACTGACAATATTTTTCTTTTAGTAACAGGAGTAATTATTTGCGGCACAACTACACTACAACTAAATGAGTCTTCATTAGGATGCCATTCTATTCCCAATACCTTAATTGCCTTATTGAGTATCAATTCTGGCTCTTTTTTTTTTTGGAATTATTACCCCTGTATCCCTTAGCATTTGTTCATCATTTGTGCAATTCAAATCCTCCCTTGGACAGTAATTCAGATAGGTGTGTTATCAGTATTTTGCTTTCTTCAATATTTGATGCGCCTGTCAAAACGTCATCAACGTAAAAATCCTCTAATAGTATGTTAGTCACATTTGGATAATTTTCACCTTCGTCTATTGCTAACTGTTTTAGCGCTCTGGTGGCTAAGTAAGGGGCTGATGCGGTTCCGTAAGTGACTGTACACAAACGGAATGTCTCTAGTGGTTTGTTTACGCTATCTCTCCAAACAATACGTTGAAATTCTCTATCATTTTCGTGCACCCTCACTTGTCGATACATTTTTTTTTAATCTGCGGTAATTGCGATGTTATGGCAACGAAATCTCAAAATAATTGCGAATAAATCATCTTGAATTTTTGGACCTACCATAAGCGTATCATTAAGCGAAATTCCTGATGATGACTTAGCACTTGCATCGAAAACAACACGAAGGCGTGTGGATAAGCTAGATTCTCTAAGAACAAAATGATGTGGCATGTAATAATGGTTGTTTTCAACCCCAACAATGTCTTTAATGGGCTCCATGTGTCCAAGGGACAAATACTCTTTCATGAAATCAATGTATTGTTCATAAATGTGAGGCATTTTTAAAAGTCTTTTTTCCAAATTAATAAATCTCCGCGTAGCCATTTCTTTTGAATTTCCTAAAATTTCTCGATTAAATTTGAAAGGTAAACTAACTGAATAGCGACCATCATGATTTCTTTTATGTTCCCTTTCGAACTGTAACTCACACATTTTTTCTTCATTTGACATTATATTTTTGTTAGGAACTTGCTCTAACTCCCAAAACCTCTGAATTAAGTCAGTAGTGTTTATACAATTTACTGCGATAGGATTTGATTCACTAACTTCTAAAAAAGTTGTTCCTGCAATTACCCACCCTAATTTTGAACTTACAGCAAATGGTAAATTAGGATTTCTTTTAACAATATTGCCATTTAATAGTGTGAGGAAATCATTAACTCCAAGTAAAATGTCAATTGAATTTGACTTGTCAAATTGCGGGTCGGCCAAATTTAAATCTCTAAAATGATTTTTAATGTCACTGGGTAATGAAACATTTGGAGTTTTTCCTGTTATCTCGTTGATCACAAACGCAGAAGTAGAAACACGTAAATCACTCCGAAAATGGGGTGAAAATAATAAATCGACTTGCCCACTTGTTAGTGTGTTGTAGGAACCCAAACATGAAATTGAACTATCCTTCGCATTAATTTGTAATTTATTTGCAAATTCTCGTGTAATAAAATTAGCCTGGGATCCTGTATCCAGAATACACCTCCCATAGACATAATTGTTAGTTGAATCCTTCACCTTAATCAATGCAGTGCAAAGAAGTATTTGCTTGCGTTTAACTGGTTCTAAATTACCTGAAGAAGTGTAACTACCAAAAAGAGAAGCACAAATCAAAGGGATTCATTCCTATCAGTATGTGATTCTGAGGGATTGAAAGTTTGTGCTTGAACGTTCAATGACATACTACTATTCACAAATTATTTTGGGTTTCGTTTGTAATTCTCAAAATGTAAAAGCGAATGGTGTGATTTGGCGCAATGTCTACATTTATTAATACTTTTACACAATTTAAGTTTATGTAAATGTGATAAGCAATTAAAACATAAATTTTTACTTTTAACAAAATCTACGCGTTTTTGAACACTTAAATTCAAAAATTTTGAACATTTCTGCAAATTATGCTCTTCATGACAAAAAATGCAGCAGCTATTTGCATTACTGTTGTTAGAAATTAAAACCGTTGCCTTTGATGGAATGTTTTTCTTAAACTGAAGTTTGTTATTTGCTACAGTTCGCGCATGATGCTGCAAAAACTGAAGGAGCTCCCTTAACTTGGGGATATTTTCTTTTTTCAATTCACGCTCGAACCGCATTTTAGTAGCATTATCTAATTTTTGCATTGTTAAGTATAATATTAAAGTATCACTGAGGTCATCAACCTTTTGCTCCAAAATCTCAAATGAGCGAATAATTTCATTTACACTATCTACTAATTGTAAAATGGCGATTGACGATTCATTCTGAATACTTGGAAGCGATATTAATTTTCTCATTTGAGCAAATAATTGCTCTCTTTTCTTGGAATACCTATCTTTCAATAAATTTAGAGCAATTTCGTAATTTGCGTCTGAGATAGAAATCGACTGAATTACTTTAAAAGCGTCACCTTTTAACGATGATTTCAAATATTGTAGTCTTTGAGCATTTGACAAATTAGTATTGTTATGAACACTAGCGGTAAACAAGTCATAAAAAGTTAACCACTCTGTAATGTTTCCACTAAAAATTGGCAGTAATAGTTTTGGTAAGCGCACACTCTCGACTTTTTGTTCTGTTTTTAAAACTGGAACTTCCTCATTGTTTATTTTTATTGTTGAAATCTTTCTGTTTAGTGATAATAATAGTTCGTCCAGACTATTTTGGATGTTATCTTGTTCGTTAATTAGTGTATCTAGTTTCTTTTCATCAGAAACTTCATACAACTGA